>OW026312.1:7115000-7620000 GCA_932273695.1 Apotomis betuletana
AATGACGTCAACCAAAAAAAAAAATGTTTGGCCTTTATGAGATGTCCACAGGAAAGACAATAACAATGTGTATGACCCTACAACACTAGTAAAATTTTATCAATGAGTATTTCTCGTAAATATCTACATAACAGGAAAGACGAAATAGATGGATTATCGGGAACTTGATATTCTATGGCTACGCGACAAACAGCGCCAAATAACCATGTACGTGCAAATATGTTTAGGATCCTTGTGCTAATGCAGCCGACAATGGCTTATAGGTATGAGAAACGACGGACGTATCTATATATATACCTAAGGTACTCAATAAACTTCCAAATGTGACAGCCGGGCTCACTACGCAACGTTTCTGCGCTTATTTGTCTACATTATAAATTACTAGCGACCCGCTCCGGCTTCGCACGGGTGCAGTGCTATACCTATTATGCATGTATTATACATATAAACCTCCTCATTAATCACTCTATCTATTAAAAAAAACACATACATAGGGACAGACAGACAGACATCAGGAAGCGACTTTGTTTTATACTATGTAGTGATAATGATAACTAAGGTTGGGCCTTTTGGTAGCATACTATTATCTATTCTGTGGTAGCATATCGTGGTTCTAAAATCCACGGAGGAGTCGCTAGTTATAATTCAAAGTCTAAAAATATAATGCCGATGTAGCATAATTTATAAAGTTTCATAATTACTAAACCTTAAATATAGTAAAGTTCCAACCCCAATTATAACTCTCAATATGAGTGCATCTGTGTTTTAGGTCTGAAAAGATAAAATAGATGGATACTCCGGGAAATTGATATTCTATATGCCGATGCTACAAACAGCGACAATCGTGCAAATATGTTTATGATCCTTATGCTAATGAATCCGAGAATGGCTTCTCATAAGTCCGAGAAACGATGGGCATATACATATGTATATATATTGATGTATGGTTTACTCGGCTAATTCCGCATGGCGGGTAATTCCGAAAATTACTGATATCTAATAAACGGGGTAACATTTTTTTGCTGAAGTTTTCATTAATAATTTTTGTTTCAAAAACTACTCGAAATTGATACAATTCACGCGGAAAAATATTTTTTTCCGCTTATTTTCGACTGCACGCATTGAAAGCATGAAATAGCTATGTTACTACCTAAATATCGGGGACAAATATACTTGAAAAAGTTGGTTCAAATTATGAATATATTTGTCATAAGTAATATGAAAAAAAAATTTTTTTTAAAGGAATAAGGCCTCTTAATAGTACATTACTGCAGACGCCGGGAAATAAGGGCTTGTTGGCTGAGTAGTTATAGATGGATACTGATAAGAAGCCGGTAAGCCCTTTTCACGCCTAAGGCATACAAGCTACCTTCGAAATTCGTACGTCGTATAGTGCTGTCCCTTTCGATCTCCTATAAAAGTATATTTGGGTCTACACGACGGTCGAATTTCGAGCATCGGAGCAGGCCTTATCATCGGTCCATCGTCGGAAGATTCTCCACTCTGTGTCCTAACATTCCATACCTAACTCTTAAATAGAGATTCCCTACCAACGATCCTACAGTCAAACCAGCCACTGGTTTTGTGGGACAATGATTGTATTTAGATTTAAGAAAATTGTAAAGTTCCTAATAAATAAATAAATAATAATAATTATTATGATTATTTTAGCTCAGATGAAAACAGTAACCAACTTCATAATCATTTTATGATTCAGATTACGTGAGCTCAATCATAAACATCACTACAAAATAGACAATACAAGGAAATAAAAACTTAATTAATATCCGCTACTAACGGACAGTAATTAACCAATTACAGTAAAAAGCTAAATCACCTTAGCTGTGCATCATAAAACATTCATCTTTCTATTAATAGCTCCATTATTTATCCATTACTATGATCCTGCATTGTGGTTAACTCTTTGATTTGGTGTATAGATAGATTTCGCAATACATTTTAACTTCTATTATCAAACAATTTGACGTACTAAAATAACTTCAATGAAAATAAATCCGATGTTATTGTTATATATTCGTGAAGTGAATCGAATAGGGATTGCAATCCGGTTCAACGGATCCGGTTATCTGGCCGGATCCGGCATTATTCTCTAGCTTTCGCAATAGTAGTGGGTTTCTTTCAATCTTTTTGTTACATTACAATTTTTTATTATAGGTACTCGTTTTTCGATCCGGTCCGGAGATTAAGAGGCCTTAATCTTTTTAAAATGGATTTTTTAATATTATGACAAGTATATCAATAAGCTCAATTTTTTCAACCAACTTTTTGAAGTGAATAGTACTTTTCCCTGAGCTCTAGATAGTAACATAACTAACTATTTTCATGCTTTCATTGCGAGCAGCCGAAGATAAGTTGAAAAAAATAACAGTTTTTGCCGTGAGTTTTGTCAATTTCGAGTAGATTATGAAACAAAAAAAATTAAGCGGTAGGTTTCAAATATAGCTCTGTTCTAAGTAACATTGATAATTATGTAGAAAAACATGTTTGATCAATGATCATAGAGAAAAATGTCTAAAACAATCAGCATTTATGAACAGATAAGGAGCCTTAGACCGTTCTTATAATTATTATTAGATGTCTCATGATAGTTTTAATAATATTGTGTCCCGCGCTATGAAGATTTCTCTCGCAATCATGGCCTCTCCCTTATATAGAAAAATTGTTTTCAATTAAAATAATTTACAGTTTTTTAATTACAATTAAATTATAGTGAATTAAAAATGTATTCAGAGGCAAGAAAAAGGCAAAGCAAAGTAACAGAGAAAAGTTAAACTAAATAGCAACGCAGGAGAAATATAATATGTATAAAACCTTACTCTAAATAACCTAAGTTTAATACAATTATATAAAAAGAAGGGGTCATAATAATCCCATCTAACAAGTCCGCCTGCGGCATGGTCCCCAGTATGCTGGCGGCGTTACCTCTTTGTATAGTCAGAGAGATTCTCTAAATTAAATTATATACCTAATAGCACAGATAAATAAAAGAAGTTAAAATTATCTGGCATCTTTGGCTCTGTTATTTATATCATGAGTGTGACGTGATTATATTGGTATTGTCACTATTGTCGTAAAGAACGAGTCATTCTACGCTGATCACTATTGTTTATTAGGTATTTACTGGCATGGGAACCCAGTTGGCTTAGAATTTTCCCAACATTGTTCGAATAACTCCGCTAAATTGGAGAGATCCCTATATTGATTTAAGCCTTATGCGATTAAGGTTACATAAACATAAACTGGTTAGCTTCTATTGTCTAAGTAATGGTTTTTCTGCGTCTAGTGGTTTTTAGGGTTCCGTACCCAAAGGGTAAAAACGGGACCCTATTACTGAGACTTCGCTGTCCATCCGTCCGTCTGTCACCAGGCTGTATCTCAAGAACGGTGATAGCTAGACAGTTGAAATTTTCACAGATGATGTATTTCTATTGCCGCTATAACAACAAATACTAAAAATAAATATTTAAGGGGGGCTCCCATACAACAAACTTGTTATAGATTATGGTAAGGAACCCTTCATGCGCGAGTCGGACTCGCACTTGCCCAATTTTTTCTTGAAGCATTCAGATTTAGAGTTTGTGCTACATAGACGGAGATGCTACGACTTCGCTTCCGTCTTAACGGCGCAGAGCTGGCAAAGCAGAGGTACCGGGTTCGATTCTCAGTCTCGGCCCCCAGGTATCTTTGTATCAATAGTTTACTACCAATTACTTTATCATTAATTTATACAAATGTATTCATTCTAAAATGTAGTAACTCCAAAACTATGACACAATCGAAAGATTACTTTAGTTTGGCGTCTAATGAAAAAAAATTAACGACGTTGAGTTTGACATTATTGACAGCTTATTTCAACTCTATGCTGACATTTTTGTTGTACTTTTATTTTGGTTATTATATGTATCTATATATATATTACGCGAGGCCGATTTTTGTACATCCCATCAGATCTACAGTTATGGTCCGATTTTGATAAATGATATGTCATTAGATTCGTCTCATGCTGGATAGGTGCATAAAACTCTTGGAATTTTAATTTTCTCCTGAAAAAGTACTTAAAAATGGATTTGAAAAAACTACTGTGCGCTAACCACGTGACATTGACCACGTGACCTGTGATCCCTATTTTGACATAAGATGACCAAATAATAATAAGCATGATTTGCTCACAAACCTGTAGTAAGTTGTTCAGCATGATGAAATATTATTTTTGAGTCGGCAACATAATATCCGCAACACTTAAAACATGTACGAATATGCAAAAATAATTTTACAGTTTGTTGACAATGAATGACAGTAACCATATTCTGTCAACTTTTAATGTATTTTTTATTGGGGGCTATTATGTCAATGATCTAAATTGCCAGGTTGTTTTTATTTTAAAATGTTGATATGGAAACTTTTTCGCATACCTGTTAAAAATGTGGAGGAAAAAGGCGGTTAAGTGCGAGTTTTCCTGGTGCTCGCAAGACTAGAAAAACTGACCGTCATTCAATAATAGATTATTTTTATAGGCGAGTTTTACAATAAATCAAAGCAGAAAAAATGTAGTAAAACTAATTTAAACGTCATTCAAATAAGCAAATTTATGAAAGATTATTATAAATATGATTATATAAGTCCATCCAATAAATACAGACCGACCGAAAAGAGTAGAAATTAAAAAGTGGCAATAGGTACTGTAGTGTCGTCCCCTTTTCTTATATTGATTAGAAACCACTTTTTAATTTCTACTCTTTTTGGTCGCACTGTAATTCCAAGGAAAATGGCATGAGTTATGGTAAATTAAATGGTATTTTACAAGAAAAAACTTAGTCCTTCCGCTTGCATGTCGACGGGATGGGAATTGTGGTCGAGTTGAGAATATCGACGACTTGACAATGTAGCTAAGTTGGGAATGTATCTACATTGGTAATATGGATGAGTTGGTAAAATGGACGAGTTGGAAATGTGGACGAGTTGAGAATATGGACGAGTTGGCAATGAAGACGACTTGGTAATACGGACGAGTTGGTGATATGGAAGATTTGGCAATAAAGACGAGCTGATAATAAGGACAAATTGGTATTGTAGACGAGTTGGGTGTATCGTTGAGTTGGGAATATGGACGAGTTGGAAATGTGGATGAGTTGGCAATGTGGATGAGTTGGTAAAATTGACAAGTTGGGAACATGGACAAGGAGGCAATGTGGACGAGTTGGCAATGAAGACGAGTTGGTAATACGGACAAATTGGTAATATGGACGAGTTGTCAATGTTGGACGAGTTGTCAATGTTGGACGAGTTGGGAATATGGACGAGTTGGGAATGTGGATGAGTTGGCAAAATGAACAAGTTGGGAATATGGACGAGTTGGCAATAAAGACGGGCTGATAATAAGGACGAGTTTGTACAGACGAGTTGGGTGTATCGTCGAGTTGGGAATATGGACGAGTTGGTAATGTGGACGACTTGGAATTGTGGACGAGTTAGCAATATGGACGAGTTGGCATTGTTGATGAGTTGGAAATGAAGACGAGTTGGCAATGTAGATGAGTTGGGTGTGTGGACGAGTTGGTAATGTGGACGACTTGGTATTGTGGACGAGGTGGGAATATGGACGAGTTGGAAATGTGGACGAGTTGGCATTGTGGACGAGCAAGTAATATGGACGCGTTGGCATTGTAGATGAGTTGGGAATATAAACGAGTTGGCAATAAAGACGAGTTGGTATTGTAGACGAGTTGGGTGTATGGACGAGTAGGAAATGTGGACGAATTAGCAATATGGATGAGTTGGCATTGTGGACGAGTTGGGAATATGGATGAGTTGGCAATAAAGACGAGTTGGTAACATGGACGAGTTGGCATTGTAGATGAGTTGGGTTTATGGACGAGTGGGCAATATGGACGATTTGGCATTGTGTACGAGTTGGGAATGTAGACGAGTTGTATTTGTGAACGTGTTGGCATTGTGGACGAGCAAGCAATATGGACGCGTTGGAATTGTGGACCAGTTGGCATTGTGGACGAGCAAGCAATATGGACGCGTTGGAATTGTGGACCAGTTGGGTATATGGACGAGTTAGCAATATGGTCGAGTTGGCATTGTGGACAAATTGGGAATATGGATGAGTTGCCAATGCACACGAATTGGTAATATGGACGTGTTGGGTGTGTGGACAAGTTGGCATTGTGACCCAGATGGAAATATAGACGAGCTGACGTTGTGGACGAGTTGGCAATGTGGAATAATTAACGTGTTACCCTAACATACGAAACTTGATGGTAGAAATAACCTACATATGATGCAAATTTCAAAAAATCGACGCGCTCAAGAATATATCGTATTTGAATTAATGACGTCTGGCTGATCATTCTTATTCTCATTCAAAAAAAAATTGACAAATTCTGTTGTCAACAAAACAAATTGATTTTATAAGGCTTCCGTTTTTACCGACTATGGTAAGGAACCCTAAAATTAGGTTTATATCATAGACTTGAGAGCATAGATAGCATCTCCCTCACTCTTCTGTCAGACACTAATGAGAAGAAAGACGAAAGTTTGAATTTGGAATTCGGGTATTAGGCCTTCAGCCCCTTCAGCTCTAAATTTATTGAAAAAAATATGTCTTAATATTATTTTTTCAAACATTTTTAGCTGTTTTATATATTGGATTTTATTTATTATTACACATAATATATTTGACACATTCTGTTTTTTTTTATGGTGGAGTATTGTTGGTCAGTTATTTATTTAGATTAGTAAATATCTAGCGTAAGAATTTCAAACACAATGTGTAATTGTTATTGAATAAAATTATTGATGATGATGACATGGCAGCACCCATATCAAGAAAATTTGCACGATCTATTGAATTTCATTAAAAAAACAAGCATTGATAAAAGTGGGTTTTCGTGTATCTATAAACGTTTTATACTCTCTATTTCATACAATTGAGTTTATGTAACATTTTTTATTTTCATTATTTTTAAGTATTTACGATTATAAATGAATACATAAACAGTTACGCACTACATGATTTCCTTTTTAAAACCTGCGTAGTGAGTGCCCAAATCTGTCGTTTCGATTCATGTGCTATTTCTGGAAATTTATAGAAATCGATAAATTTATATCCTGAAGAAAGAACAACAAATTAAAATTCTACCAAATCTCATGTTCGGTCCTATGAAAATATGGCAATTATTTTTTTAGGATATGGGATAATTTTTATGAATTAAATTTTTCCGTAAATCGGATAATATGCATTTTATTTGTGAAACAGATCAGCAGATCACATGTCATTAATGCACAAGTCATTTTTACAAAAGAGTTGAAAAAGTTGTCACGATGAAGCTGGCTGTTGGCTATCAGGCCTGGCTCTAGCCTGGCATGTTTTAACGTTTTTTAAAACATCATTTTAACGTGTTTTTTTACAATATTTATTCTTCGTTCGCCAAAAACTTCTTATCGATAAAGATTCGAAAGAGATAAATTTTCTGTAACACTACCGGATTTCCATATTCTAGCGGCGGTTCGACGCCGCAACGGGCCTCTAGTTTTCTTATATTTCGTTACATACAGAAAAATAGACTCAAATATTTTTTTAGGGTGTATGTGACGCAAAGCTCTTTGTTGTCAATTGGATATGGGCCCGAATGAAACCTCTGAGGGTCCATGCGGCCCACCTGCAGCCCGACCTGCCTAAACTCAGAGGAACCTAAGTCTTTCATTGCTTAGAGGCCTCTGGCTTCATCCGGATCTGAGTATATTACGATACATTTTAAACGAGAATTAAAACTTAAAATATATCGCACAGGAATGCCTAATTGCCCATACCTATACTCTATTCCTGACCCGAAGGTCATTAAACAGGTTTTATCACGCCATCTTGTCATGATCGTACAGCGTATAAGATCTAATCTAATATGTAATCGCAGCCATCCCAGGGCATTCCCCTGAAACTTATGCGTGGTTATGCCTTGAGTACTTATCTCTGTTGCTAAAATGCCGATATGTTACTTACTAATAGTGAATTAGTGACATATATGACGTAGAACTCAACATCAAAGAGAGATTATCGTCGGCTGTGCAAATACGAATCCTCAAGTTCTTTGGCCACATCACCCGCAACGAGGACTAGGTACATGGAACGATTGGTGGTGCAAGGAAAAGTCGAGGGCAAAAGATCTCGGAGGCGCTCTCCAACGCGATGGACAGACCTCATCAAATCTGTGACACAATGCGGCATAAACGAGGATCCTCACTCCGCCAAACATAGAACTACATGGCGGCGCGACATGAGAGAAGCGGTGTCGAAAGAATCGACCTAACCATGACCACGACCACAGTGCCAAGAGTGCACGACTACGATGAAGAATAGTGACATTCTTCAGCAATCTATGTTACTTAGAAATGTATACAGTTTCTGAGAGTCCAAAACGTCTAGAGGGTCATCAAAATTCAAAATCATTGAAGTGCTAGGGGCCATCACTGGTTATCATACGTTATTTCAATAGATTTTGCTCGCATTTTACGATCCCGCCGATCACATATCGTTTGTCATTATTAGTCACATAGACTCATTTGTCCATCTTCTTTTAAGACTAACTAACTAACTATTTTGGCTCAGTGACCCAAAAGGATCTTAGCCGCCGAAACGAGAGTACGCCACTTGTTCCAATCCTGCGCAGTTTCTTGCCAGTTTTCGGCTTGAAGCTTACGCAGATCCACCTCCACCACGTCTCGCCAGCGGTACGGGTGCTTTTAAGACTAATATCTTTGTACACAGTCGCCGTTAAAATGATCAAACATTATTTGTTTACAAAGAATGTCAACAATTTAAGTAGTGTTACATTCATTAATTATCAACTATCGCAAAACACGAACTACAGTTAAAACAATAATTTGACTTGTATCATTTACGCTAGACAGTATTTGGTTAATTAAATAGGTGCGTCCGCGATACCGTTGTCTAAATACTTATAATTATAAATAGCGAAACAAATGTCTTATGTCAATTTCCCTTTTTTTTAACAGCGTTTACATTTTTGAAGCTCGATTATTTAAATGAGGCTATTTGGAACTCAAGGAGCTTATTTGGTAATTTACAAATATAAGCCTTAATATATATATTCCTTTCCCAATAGTTGGTACGAATGTCTTAACCTCAGGACATGTATGCCCCTAATAGCCCAATGGTATAATAAAAACGGGTTTAAACGCATTTTTTAGTTTGTGCCAAATGAGGCCGTAGATTCCAAATTGTCTCAACTTACGGTATACATTTTTAACTCTAATCCTCGATTTAGAGAAATACTTAAGAGGCCTTATTCCTTTTAAAATGATGATCGTTTAAGACATTTTTCTCCATGATCAAACATGTTTCTTAACATATTATTGATGTTCCTACCTAGAACAGGGCTATTGAGATTTATTGGTATATATTTGAAACCTACAGTTTGAATTTTTAATTGATGATTTTGGTTTGAATATCTTCTCGAAATTTACAAATTTCACGTGAAAAATTTGTATATTTCAACTTATTTTCGACTGCACGCAATGAAAGCATGAAATAGCTATGTTACTACCTAGAACTCGGGGAAAAGTATTATTCACTTCAAAAAGTTAGTTGAAATTATCAATATATTTGTCACAATATGAAAAAAATATTTTTTAAAAGGAATAAGGCCTCTTAATCGCTATGGAAATATCGAACGCTGACGTATAGGAAAAACGTAAAATTACAAAAAACACCGTTTAAAAGTGCCACAATTTTTTTGTAAATAGCATCCTGTGTTTTTTATTGCCACTTACGTCTTTGTAGAAAACATCGACTCACATATAAAATTATTGACTATGATAAGTTTAGCGATCAACAAACGAGGCAAACCTATCATAGGAAATATCCAAATGATTATTAATAGCCAAATTGATTATGATACATAACTGTCTGTTCATTAAGATATTAATGCGAAGGAAATGCTATAATTAGGCACGCGGCCAAGTTATAGGCTCATTTCGTTATTGTGATTGGGTCAGGTTGTGCGAAAGTGTTTGTGCGTCGAAATGAGGACTGTTTTGGTAAGTTGTTTGTCTCTGAATTACGAATGTGGGTCCTGTTTTTGTATAAGTATACAGCGTGTATTGTTGATATAGCCACAAACTGTAACCAGACGTAGATTTTAGTGCTAGCTATCAACCGATATTTTAACATATTGACCAGAGCGTAGGTAATGAATTATATTTTTTTCGAGCAGCAATGTATTGCGTACTCTTATTTAACACATTGACTTTTAGTGACAGTAGATGACTAAGTGGGAATAAAAATGAGTTAAATTTATAAGGGAAATAAATTTTGAAAATTGTAATTAATTCAAAGAAAAACATATTCATTAGGGCCTATGCTAAGAACTTGTAAATTTTGTGTAAAACATACACGCTGTATATGATGTTTCCAGGCTAACATTTTGTGGGTTTCCTTAATTAATTGTGTATAAAACGGAACTTATTTAGTAGGCGAGCGAGCGGCGCCATGCCAGTATGGCGCCATCTGTTGGACAGCATTTCTTTGTCCTCTCATCGCGCCATAACGGCTTGACGGATTTGAACCAATAGCTGGATAGTTTTAGTATACTTTTACCCGAGTACGATAAAAAAAGCTTAGTGCGTACGACGCCGCGGGTGCCTAGTGTGGCTATATTTCCGGTGATCATTTCATTATATGTAATTTCTTCAATTTCTACTTCCTTTGTTACTTACCGGTTAGTACTGAACTAATTTTGTTGTAGTTGTGGTGTTACATATCTGTCACGTTAATTTCATAGCATTAATAAATTACTCAACGATCGTCGCACGTTAGTCGTTTCTACGAATGTTCATTAGTTGGGTTTTTTGTATACTTAATTTAAATTATGTTGATATAAAACCTACACAATTTTCACACATTATTATAACAAACATTATTTTAACAAAACAGGACTTAATGGAAGATATATATCGTGATCGTCTGTGTGCATCATTTTAAATAAACACGCGTTTTTTTTATATTGAACGCTCAGTAGGTAAAATTTGGAAGTTCTATATATATAATAACGATAAGAACTAAACTAAAATTCTAGTTATCTGTTACACTATTGCTAATTTTCATTTAGATGTTCATAATGTTAAAACTAAAATATTTGGTATACAGGTTGAAGAATATCGTGAAGCGTTTTATCTTGAAATAAACTACTATGTTACTGATGGCAAATACTTCTTCTTAAAATCTTCAGTTCAGCTATTTTCAGCAGCAGTTTAAATCCATCATTTGCGATTATTGCTATTTTTAATTCCATGTTCTCACTTTAATTATGTCCGAAATAAAAGTTCCATTCATTCATTCAGTCATTCATTCGAGGGGCGTGATTAATTCTGGACGGAACGCTAAACCAAAATTAATTTTATTATTCTCCTGACAAGACCTGTTTACATTTCACTTCATTCGGACCGAAATCGATCCACGTACGTAGGTCAAACAAAGACTGACGTGACATCACCAGGGATCGTAAAATGCGAGCAAAATCTATTGAAATGAGGTATTATAATCAGTGAACTGAACATCACCATTCAGTTGACACCGATGCAATTAAGCGTTATAAAACGGAATTAGCACAGTATCGTTACTTAAAATTGTGTTTTTGTTTTCAGATTTTATTATCCACGGGCATTCTTATAGCTTTTGCCGATGCTCAAAGAACATCGAATTTTACGAAACCAATTGTAAACCTCGACAAACGACCTCGGCCCCCGGTATGGAATCGGCACCCGGAAGAACGGCGGAAACTATCCATATTCCCGAAAACAAATATGAAGTTTGTAGTTACTCCCAAAACTGTGGTAAAAAATGACGATGAAACAAGAGAAGGTCTGCCAACTAAAAGACCTTTGATGAGGAAGTTTGTTATGCAAGATAGGAATGATAAAGGAACATGGTCGTTCGCACCAAGAGAACCTATCATGAAGTCCAAAAGATTTACTGTAACGTTGGCACCACCGAGAATCGATAACACAAAATTAATTGACGAAATGAAACCCGACGAATCCAAAAAAGTTAAAACCGTGGTAGACAGAAACAGCCCAAAACCGGACAGATATTTAAACAAAATACATAATTTAAACAAAGGAAATTTAATAGAAACGGTGCAGATAAAAAAAATTGAGCCCACGCTATCGAAAAGCTTGGAGAAACTTGAACAAAAGTTCGTTGATGAGAAAGTTCCAGAACTAATTATTTTGAATGATACTCATGGCTTTGTTGATATTGAGGTAAATGATAACAAAACTTTGCAAACATCTGATAAAAAATCTGAAGATTACGTAATCGATAAAATAAATTCAAATGATGATGACATAGAAGTATATGTAAATGAAACTAAATACGAGGAGAAGAGCAGAGAGCCTATTGGTACAATTCAAACAACTGTTGTTCCAGATATTGAAGTATCTTCAAAGGACTTAAGGGAAAGTAGAGTTTTAGATTTAAATGATTTTGATCTCTCAAAAGATCAATATGATAACAATTCATTAACTGTGGATAATCAAAATAATAACGATGACAAAATAGAGCAAGTTCAGATCATTCATGATCTAGAAATGTTACTAAATGATAATGTTAATGATACTGAAGAGTTTAATATGAATTCCAATTTTAATCTAAGTGATTCTTTGAGTATAGCTAAAAACGAAACCAAAGGTGCCATGGACGATATACCTCAGTTTGATTTTACGCAGCCACATACATTTTACGATGTAATATCTATTACCAATGAGGATAAAGAAAATATTAAAGAGGACGGTTCTGTTTCTACATCTGTTGAGAATCCTAAAAATATATTCAATGATGAGATCCAAAACGAATATTTTTCACACGTAGATTCCAGGATTGTTAGTAACTTGGAAAACCTAATGCAATTAATTGAAGAAGAAGTTCTTGATAAGAAAACTGACGAAATATATTTAGATAACACAGAAGCTCGCAAGCAAATAGAAAGTTTTATGAGTAAAAGTTCAGAAATTGACATAGACTCTGTAGAGACCTATACTGAAGAACCCGCCACAATTCACCCTATCAAGAGTGATGTTATAGATCATTTTATAGGAAATGATTCACAGAAACTACAATCTGAAGTCTCTGGAGAACTAAATCCTGTTTTCATTGACCTAAATTCGGAAGAATCATTTGAAAATAAGAGTTCAAGCAGCACAGAAATGTCAAATGAATCATTAGTTGATGAAAATATTAATGAGACTTCCAATGAATCGACAAATGGTCACTCCAACTTAACAGCTGAGGAAATCTATAGTGAATCTAACAATATGACAGGCGAAGATGTTTCTAATGAATCGATTAGGGATGCGTCAAACAATTACACTGAAGAACTTTCTAACGAGTCTTTGATGGATGAATCAAACAATTTAACTGGTGAAGAGATCTCGAATGAATCGTCGTCAAATATGGCCGGTGAAGAGTTATCAAACGAGTCCATCATAGATAAATCTAACAATTTGACAGAAGAAACGTCAAGTGAATTGAATGAAACTTCTAATAACTTCACTGGTGAAGTTACATCACATGAATCTGACATTGTTAGTGATGAATGGCTATCCTACGAGACACTTGGGGGCTCCCAAAATATAAGCGGAAAAGGAATTTCAGATGAGGCTTTAGCAAACAGGTTTAAAAGGTAAGTTTAAATTTTGATTCTTTTAAAAGGACAGGAAAAGTGAAGTTTGTACTTTTGTAGTTTTAAATGTGTATTATAAAATAACACTCAATACTTACTTATTGATAGAGCTTACCAATTAGACTGGGCTCAGGCCCGGCTGTTACAAAAATATATTAATAACCTAAATAGATATTATGAAATGTTCATATTCCGTTTCCCTTTAATGCATTATTTGTTAATTACACTGTATGCAAATAAACGGTTTGTACCTATTCTATAGTAATTTCTAGGGTGCTCCCTAACCGTGAGCATTCGCCTGTAATGTTAGTAACAAAAAACAAATGAAATGTTAAATGTTTATATATTTTTTGTTACACCCTAAAACGTAACTTTTTGTACTTGTTACAGAAGCAACAATATTATTGAGGAAGAAAACTTAGCAACGACTGTAAGCGGATTCAAATATAAGGGTCAAGAAACGAGACTCAATCACGATCTGAGTTACAAGAACATCAACGCCTGAAGATATTCGTCGGCAAATTGTTTCCCATTCAATACATCTGCAACATAACTTACAGGCGATACTCCTTATCCGTTCAAAAATGCTGATTGTTTTAGACTGTTTATTTATGATCAAACATGCTCCTTAACATTTTATCAATGTAACTACTTAGAACAGGGCTCTTGAAATTTATTAATATATACAATTTGAATTTGCCATTGATAATATTTGTTTCAGAAACTACTCGAAATTGACAAAATTTACGCGGAAAATTAGTTTTTGCAACTTATTTTCGACTACACACAGAGAGAGCATGAAATAGCTATGTTACTAGTTCTCGGGGAAAAGTATTATTCGCTTCAAAAAGTTGGTTGAAATTATCAATTTATTTGTCTTATTTGTGAAAAAAATTTTTTTAAAGGCATAAGGCGTCTTAGGCGGCAAATTTATGCACCGTGGTGTTAACGTAATGATCATTTGATATCTATACTATGTTAACACATGGCCACCACATGTCCGTGATATATGACCGTAATGTATCTATAATTATTTTCAATTCGAGCTGCAATACCTAGATGGCATAGACAAGTTGTCTTTCGAAGGTAGTAATCGCTAAATACACATATGTGTAGGGATAATTTCGGAAAAATGACATTAAACGTCCAATTTATTCCCCAATACTTGCGATGTTACGATTAAACCTTTAGGTATGATATTAATTTAAACTAGGTACTTAGTTTCATGACATAATTGTTCGGCTGCTTATAACAAAACGTGTAAAAGTTTACGATTTTTTTTTCACGCGTAAAGGTTTTAAGTTCACTTTAAACATAAGAAACTCAACCCAAACATGTTGTTATACTTTCAATTTAGTTATTTCCTTAGAAAGAATTGTGAAGTTTTGATGTATTCTTTCTTCGTGAAATTCGCCAAACAACCAAAACTCACTGTCGCTAGCGACAGCATAAACCATTTGTATGGAGAATACAGCGCCCCTAGCGATCACTTTGTAGAACTATTCTCCATTCAAATCGTTTACGCAGGCGCTAACGAGTACGGTCACTGTAAACTCATGGTAAAGGTAAAGAGCTAAGCTAGACTACGTATTGCAATACAGCAAAAATATTGTGAAACGAGTTTTGTTTTAAGTAAGCAAGTTTTAAGGTTATTCGTGAGTTTTGGTGTCAAGAAGAGAACGAAATTAAAATTAATCCCTTAATTTATTACCAAGTGACTGCTTAATTTAATTTACTATGTAGAATATAAGTTAGCATTAGCGATAGATTTAAATAAAATAAACTAGTTACATGTATAACTATTTATTGTGTTCTTTACAAAAAAACTTACATTTACAGGTACCTAAAATGTACATACTTAACCTAGTACAACGCAATGGCAAAAACGATTTCTCACATTTTTCACACAAATCTGTTCCTCTACTGATCACACTGAAATGAAATATAAATAAATGTATACTAAGGCAAGAGAAACAATTATTACGGTAACTACAGACACCAATATAACAAGAGGGAAGACAAAGATGACACTGGGCATATTTTCCAACTGGATTTAAAGGTAGTACCGGGTAGTAAAGGAATAAGGTTCAGCATAAAAACATTTTGAAAATCTGTTTCCCTCAAGTCTTAAAAAAGATAAGTAAAAAATTCAATGCAAGTTTAACCCTTACGGGGTTAAACATCGCTTTAACATTCATGACGTCAATGAAATGAAAATCCACACAAATTCAACGGAAGCGACGGATTAATCGGTCATAAAACAAACAGCTATATAGCACATACATGGTATAAGAAAATAAGGTATGGTACTCCGGTTAATGAGATTTTCTACGTCACTGAATAGTTGCCGATAGTTATAAGGAAAAAATATTGCAACAAGTACAAAAAATATTACGATTGTCATGTTCTTTGACTAAATTTTTATTTTGCCCTAATAATTGATTTAAAATACGATTTTATGAGATTCATACAGGTAACAAGGGAATCGGAGAGTATTATACACCACTGGCAACACAGAAAAGGATTGGCAGAACCAACTGATCAATCATAGCGTAGGGGAGACCAGGTATGAAAGTAACACGGGATGAACGTAACAAGTGAGTTTTTGAACGAATTATGTTGGCTACAAGGACGGCTGTTTTACCGACATACGCCATTTTGAACCCCCCCTTCCCTCAGTTGCGCTCACGGCGCTGTGCCGCCAGGTTGTTGACGTATTGAGTCGGTGCCGAAAAATTACGAGAAAAGTAAGTTTTGATCGTTTTTTTCAACGGTGATTGTTTTAATTATGTGATGTTGTAGCTTGTGTGTTATGTGTGAGTTAAATAGCACAACTATTCGTCTTTATGTTTTGGCATCCGGAATGGTACATTTACAACGGTTTTTGTAAGGTATAAGCACGTGTTTGTCATATTCGGGAGAATTTATAGATCGGGATGAAAGTAACAACTTGTTACTTTCATCCCGATTATTATCGTAATAACTCAAAGCATATTTTATTGTATTTCTTATATTTCTACACAGATTTATTTTTTTATTTCAGAATGCCCAATATACATAAAAGAACAACGAGCAGAGGTTTAGCCACTGCAGAAATAATGAATTTGGCTGCAGAAGAAGTACTTCTCAGAAATGTTACGTATCGAGACGCTGCACATTCATATCAATTGTGCCATGTATCTCTATATAGATTTGTACAAAAAAAGAAAAAAATGCTTGAAGAAGGTTCAACAAGTATTCCAAATGTAGGCTACGTATCGAAAAAAAGAGTTTTTAGCGACGAAGAAGAAAAAATACTGGCTGAGTATTTGCTCCATTGCTCTAAAATTAATTACGGGTTAACGACCAAAGAAGTACGCAAGCTAGCGTTTCAATTAGCTATTAAATATAATAAAGAATTTCCCAGCTCTTGGAGCTCTAATGAATGTGCTGGTGATGATTGGCTGAGGTTGTTTATGCGTCGTAATCCACGATTGTCGATAAGAGCCCCCCAAGCGACTAGTATTGCCCGAGCGACGAGCTTCAATAAAAACAATGTTGATTTGTTTTTTCGAAACTATACTGAGCTTTTGGAACGAGATAATTACAATGCATCGGCTATTTGGAATATGGACGAGACTGGTGTAACCACGGTACAAAAACCAAATAGAGTTGTAGCCGGAAAAGGCACCAAGCAAGTTAGCTCGGTCACATCTGCAGAACGTGGTGTACTAGTTACTGTGGCTACTGCAGTTAACGCTATTGGAAATAGCATTCCTCCCATGTTTATATTTCCACGAAAACGGTTTAAAGATCATTTTATTCGTGATGCACCTCAAGGGTCAGTTGGAAGTGCAAATGGAAGTGGTTGGATGCAAGAAGATGATTTCAATTTATTTTTGAATCATTTTAAAACGCATGCACGACCATCTCAAGAAAATAAGTGCATTCTTCTTCTGGACAACCACAGTTCCCATATAGCACTGAAGAATATTGACTTCTGTAGAGAATCTGGCATAGTCCTTTTGACTTTCCCACCACACTGCACACACAAGATGCAGCCACTTGATCGCAGTGTATTTGGACCTCTGAAAAAAGCCGTAAATGCATGCTGTGACAACTGGATGAGATCAAACCCTGGGAAAGTTATGACTATATACGATATACCCAGTATAGTCCGAGACTCTTTTCCTATCGCTGTAACACCGCGAAATATACAGGCAGGTTTTGCTTGCACAGGGATATGGCCCGTCAACCCGCAAATATTTACAGACGTGGACTTCTTGCCCAGCAGCGTCACCGATCGACCGTTAGAAGATGTTCCAGCTCCAGTACCTGACCCTATTCCGTCAACAAGTCGTCAGATTGATGCAATGTCCTGTTCACCACCATCACGCGATCATGCAATTTCGACTGATAATTTACTGGCCGAACGGTGCGAGTTACGCTCACCATCGCCATTAGTAACACCACCATTGGTAGGTTCACCGTCTTTGCCAGCATCACCATTGTTGCCAAGAAGTCCTCCTGAATTAACTTTGCCACCAACAGCCTCAGCTTCAACGACTATTTTGGAAGTAGATGTCTCTGTACCATCAACATCATCTCATAATTTAAACTTCCCATCTACCTCTTCAGCTACTGTACAGGACGTTACAATGATATCGTTTAGTCCCTATCAAATTAAGCCCCTACCAAAAGCAGGACCAAGGAAGAATAATGGAAAGGGAAGAAAAGGGAGGAAAACAGCAATAATGACTGATACACCAAACAAGCTTGAAATTCAAGAACAAGAGGAAAGAAAGCTCAGAGCCAAAGAAGTTAAGAAACCCATTTTGCAGACTGCCAAAGAAATAAAAAAACCAAGGACACCAGTTGTTAAAAAAAATATGAAAAAAAAGGGAAATAAAGCACCAAAGAAGAAAAAGGGTTCTAGATTAACAAAGAATACTGATAGCTCAGATAGCGAGGATTGCTTTTGTCTAGTCTGTATGGAATCATATGCAAACAGCAGGTCAAATGAAAAATGGGTGCAATGCCTCGAGTGTCACCAATGGGCTCATGAAGATTGCACTAATAATGAAAGAAGTTATATCTGTCATAACTGTTTGTCTGACTGAGATTGTTGACTAGTTTTGAAGATTATTTGTCATGTTTCAGAAGCATTTAATAATTAGTTTTGATTATTGTGACATTATTTTATATGTTTCAGAAGTGTTTAATAGATAGTTTTGATTATTGTGATATTATTGTAAGACCTAAAAGGCTGATTGATAAATAAGAATAATAATGTTGTTTTGTGATAAATAATAATGTTGATTATGAAAGATACATAGTACTTATTTGAATTGTTACAAGCATCCCCTGATACTGTTACAAACAGCCCTACCCCTAGGGATGGTTGTAACAGATTCCAAATTTTATTTTTGGTCATTTTTCTCAAAATCTCATATATCAGTTGCATTTAAGGTGATCGTTAAAGATAGCTGAAAGAGTAATCTATCATTTGTATTGATTAGAATCTTGATATTCTTAAAGATGTGTGAGATATTACGAAGAAATCGAAAATGGTTACGTCCATCCCTGGTCTCCCCTAATGACGTGAAAAAGTCTAGCCTTCTTATACCATGCATCAGCATAAAGTCTTCAAAGTTGTATAGCCTGTCCGATCTCTAAGGTTAAATTAAGTCACTTTGGCACAAGGTGAATGAGGACAGGTGTCTTTTAAAAACTATCGAAAATCGCAGAGGGAAAATGATGGGACACCAGTTACGACACGACGAATATCTAAAAACTATTATAGAAGGCAAAGTTGAAGGAAGGAGGAAAAGAGGAAGACCAAGAACAGTTTATATGGACCAAATAAAGGAAAAGGTGAACGTCGCGTCGTACCAGGCCGTCAAGGAGAGAGCTCAAGATAGAGAAAATTGGAAATTGCTCCACCGACAAGAGCCTAGCTCTTAAGTTTATGATGATGGCACAAGGTACAAACAACCATATACATGTAAATTTAAGGTAGTTTCTCACTTGTGCCAGTTTGACAGAACAGAAGATCTTAAAAATTCCGGATAGACTATACTGCTATACGTTTGTTTTGAATTTGACGTCGAAAAGGTTAAAGAAGGAATTAATGTTTGACCTCAAACAATAAGGAAACGGGGCACCATCCCTAGATTCTTGCAAGGAACAGTGCACCTATTGATCTAGCACTGAACAAACCTAAAATGAACCTTACCCCGATACCAAACTTCACACAGCGACGGTAATTTAATTGTACTCGCAAGATTGACTTGATGATTCAGTTCCGTCCCGCTAGATGGCGCTATTTCTTCGTCAGTCGGAACACGTCGTTGAGTGGTGTGTATGGTGTCCGCGTGGGGATGGCGTTGTATGCGTATGCTGGCTGCGCGTCTGCCCGTAGAATGACGACACCTGTATGGATAACACAAGATTAAAATGCTGGTATATAAGTCCTAGCACAACTGAGTACCATTCTTGATATGTGACGCATTCACCTATATTTATATACTCAGCGTATATAAGATGGTTATAGCATGTCACGTAACAATCTCAAGTCAATTGTGCTAGCCTTTTTAAGAGATTTTATAAAGTAGAAATACTGTCATTCATCACAAAATACACGCCTTTCTGTAACTGCATAAACTTTTGAAGAAGTTATTATGTTTTATTTCGTCCCAAATGTGATGAAAAACATTGTGTGTATGACGGGTAGTAAGGGGATTACTAACGCGGGTCTATTAAGCCCTACGCCGAAGGCCACCTTTATGACACAATGTTCTATTACACAATATTATTTACATTAGAGAAGTTTAAAATTGGTTGCTTTGTAAAATTTAATGTGAAATCTAAGCCAATAAAAACCATGATTTAGAATCTGCTAAATATATTGACAACCAAAAGATCCTAAGCAGTATTTTGTGGATATCAGGAGTAAGTATCTTAAAACCAATATGTGTGTTGGGAGAGCACGCGCAAGTGAACTACATCTACGTGAACTTTAATATAAATGTAAATGTATAATTTTCCCGTGTTATAATTATAATATAGGACTCAACTCTTTGAGCACAACTACGGTATCTTCTATATTATTGAAATCAATGCGAGTTAACGAATTTTAAACAATTTAATAAGCTGGACATCCAAAGATACTTATACAGGATAGGTACTATTGATACAAACACGGTAATCAAAAAAGAGGTTTATTGTGTCAAAGTTGCGGGCATCTTCTTGTAATATACTTAGATCGTTACAAGGATGTTAATAGATTGGTCAATTTTTGCTGTGACATCGCATTATGGGAGGAATCCCGATTTTTTTCGGAGGCATAGCAAACGAAATCTTTGGAAAAAGCCCTATTTTTTTTTGGGTATGTCCCAATGTTAACATAATTTGCTCAAAGAGTCGAGTCCCACCACCATACCTTCACCTCCTCGGCGTTGAAGCGTTCCGCTAAAACCTTACACCGGTAATAAATAATAAAATAATATAAATATATAAAGCCTTCCCGACTGAAGTTGGCATTGTTGTCGTACTGTTGAAGTGGTCTAATAAATCATAAACATGACAGAATTTACGCTCGTAGTTGGTGATGATTTACGCTTGGGACAAAAAGTCGCGTTTGGCGGCTCCAACTTCGAGAAAGAGGTCACTCGTGGAATCAAACACGCCTTTGGGAAGCCATGTAAAATACCCTCTCGCCCCGAATACTGCAGTGTCTTAACATGAAGGTTTAAAAACAGTGCATGTTGCCAGTGATGACATATGGCAATGAGACATGGTCGCTCACAATTGGCCTGGGCGAAAAGAGAGAGAGATTAAAGAACTGACAGGCTTAAGTAATAGTGGGTGGTTGGTGGACACATTGCTAGTGGAATAGATGGCACAAACTTTTCATACAGCGTTCGTACGCAGCGTGGAAATGTCCCAAAAAAGGTAGATCGAGGAAGTAATATGAAAATGATGTAGTCGATATAACGTCCGAAAACTTGCTCCATTGAGGATATCATAATGTCTTGTCGAATACTCGTATGAGGTATAATGCCGAATGCATGGCCGAAATAAATGCTCAAAGAGAGATATGGTAATGTGTCGGGTATGGGCTAGACCACCTCAAACACAAGCCACCGTCAGCCGGGTGATGTTACACCGCACCCTGTATACTGAACAAGCGCAACACGTTCTACCTGAGGGGTTCACTTTCACTTTGATCTTCGTCTGCGGCGAGAGCACACCGTAGTCCACATCTTCGTACAGGTCCTGAAAAAAAAAGATACAATTAAATACGAATAACTATAAATTAGATAATTCGGAAGTGTACCGAGGCGTTGACCGTGTTTTAACCTTATTTTATTAAATAATGGTTTCAATATTTAATTGAGCGAAGACAGCGACATTTATGTAAATTTTATATGGTTTTGTCCGCTGTTATGGCAACATCTTTTTCTTTATAACTAAATAAACAATAAAAAAGAAACTATATGTGTACTTATTTATTTAAATGCTTAAGAATGAATCATGATCAGGGTTCGGAAATTCGGATCGATATTTACCTAAAGTTGACAAAATCCTATTGCTATCTCACTCATACGTCAAACAAAGCCGCCTATACCTACGACCGAATAACAAAGCCGCCGCCAAAGTTTAGGTAAATATCGATTCGAATTTCCGAACCTTGGTAATCAATGTTTTGTCAGATGTCGATGTGGTATCACCTTCTTCGGCCACGTATGTCATCGATAAATAAAACATCCAAGGAGCCTAGCCCAGGGCCTCTCTAGATACTCACCTCGACTCTTTACCCAGTAAGATTGTTGAGTTCCAGCTCAAGCTGGGTAACAGCTTCGTCGGATGGCGCACCGTCCGTCCATTGGTTCACGAACGCCACGGCGTACGACACTGTCCCTGGATAGGCAGGATTGGGACCAGCCCGTCTAGCACAACTAGGCTTCGCGATTCTTGTTGCGCAACATAGTATTGCAAGTCACTCTCTCACATTAGGTACAGCGAAGAAAGAGATAGGTAATATTTCTCGCGCAAGAAAGAGTCGCGTGTCACAGTTGTGCTAGAGATGAAAAGAAAGAAAGAAAGAAAGAAAAACATTTATTCGGGGACAAAACTACAGGTGCAGATCTGGACATCTCTAGTTACTCACCTCGACTCTGTACCCGGCGGGGTTGTTGAGTCCCAGCTCTCGTAGAGTGACGGCGACGTCCGAGGGCGTCCCGTCCGTCCGCCGGTTCACGAACGCCACGGCGTACGAGTAGTACTGTCCCTGGATAGGCAGGATTGGGCGCGACCAGATCTCGATGCCTCGGTGCTGGAAAATGGAAAGAAAAGTTATTCTGTATAATCGGGCTTAAAACCACAATGACTTGTATACAGTGATCAAAAACTCGTTAAGCTTTTGACCGCCAAATGTGGCAAATCGCGACGACGGATAACTGTTGCTCAGACGCCAAGAACACGAAACCACTTGCTTATAATTAGGCGTCTGGAGCAGAGTTTTTTGTTAGCGGGGCAGTTCGATCCGAACACTCTAAAGGTTTAATTTATGAATTTACTGATACAATATAAAAAAGGAAATAAAATTAAGAGTGCATTTTACTATTTTATCTTCATTTACTGGCCTAGTGAAACTTTGCGTAAAATTTGTCGTTGTTATACATACTCGTATTGTCCTATCGGAAGCAGAAGTACTTATGGGCTGCAGAGATTTATGAGTGAATTCATTCATAAATGGGCCATGCGATTCTGCTTCTCATTGTACCTATGGTTGTAACAAGACAAAGTACAGCTTTTCTTCAGAATTTAAACATAGCATGCTTACAAGACCAATGATGTAACCATCAATCATTATAGAGATTAAAATCGTATGTACACAACATAAGCGTTTTATTACCTGGAAATTGTTTCTATAAAAAATATGGTAATTCACAATGAGTCGGTCAACATCAATTTGCAGACAGGATGTTAATGACCGCGTATTTATCCAAATTGGGCATGCTTTTTATGAGAATCTGTTTTTGCTGAAGAAAAATTGCTTGTATTGACTTTGAAAAATACAAAATCATTTTTACCTTCACAAACCCCAAGGATGTTTAAAGAGCTTATAGCGAAAAGCATCAGGCTCAGAATTGAAAAACACAATTTATTATAAGTCTCAAGTTTTTTTTTTTGCTGCTCTTCTCTGTGAATAATAGCATTAGTATAGTAATCACTTCAAGTACGAACGACTGCCTTAAGGAAACCTACACCACTTTGTCATTAATAATGACTGTGATTTGGTTTCCATTTTCAATATACGAGCATCAATGGCAAGCAAGACGTTTCAAATCGAATATAACATTCGACTTGTCATTGTCACTAATATTCGTAGCTAGGTTTTTCCTTGCTGGTGGCTTTGTTTATATGAAAACTTCAAGAATCTATTCCATAAAAGGGAAAACTCAAAATTTCGGCTCTCTCTGAGCTTGGACTGGGTGTTGGTGAGATTTATGTATACATATGTATCTCGTACCTTGTATATCCTCCTGCCCTGAATCCCCAGCGGGTCTTGATCAACCTCAATGATCTTCCTGTTCTGCAGAATAGCCTTGTACTCTGGTCGGATTGTTCGAAGGTCGACGCTCATCAGCAACGGCGCCGCTAGAATCGCCCATATCGCGAACTGGGTTTTGCTCTGCTCGTATGATAGACCAAAGTTGCCGATGATCAACTGGAAATTGAGAAGCACAAAGGTAATAATGATGTATGTTACAGTAAGCGGTTCTTCAAGAGGGGAGTAAATAGGTTCTTAAAGGGTCGGCAACGCGCGTGTGATGATCCTGGTGTCTCAAGCGTCCATTAGCGGCGGTAACTGCTTAACATCAGGCGGACCGCATGCTTGTTTGCCATCGTCGTAGTTTAAATTTTTTTTTATATATTGTATGTGTTAAGAGGCTTTATTCCTTTTAAAATGCTGATTGTTTTAGACATTTTTCTCTATGATCAAACATGTTTCTTAACATATTATTGATGTTACTACCTAGAACAGGGCTATTGGGGTTTATTGATATATATTTGAAACCTTTATTTGAATTTTTCATTGATAATTTTTGTTTCTAAAACTACTCGAAATTGACAAAATTAACGCGAAAAATTAGTTTCTTCAACTTATTTTCGAATACACGCAATAAAAGCATGGAATACTTACGTTACTACCTACAACTCGGGAACGGTATTATTCAATTCAAAAAGTTGGTTGAAATTATCAATATATTTGTCATAATATGAAAAAAAACTTTTTAAAAGGAATAGGGCCTCTTAATTCAGGGCGTCAGCTACTTAAACACAAACTTTTATCAAAATTGGTTCCAGCCATTTGATCGTGAAGAAGTAACAAACATACAAACACACTCACAAACTTCTAATATTAGTGTGACTACAAGGGCACTTTTACAAGTCTGAATCTAACCAACATTTCCCAAGTAGAGACTAGAACTGAAAACGGAAAAATGGAAGGAAGAAAATATTTATTTCTCTTGAGTTCAATAAACAAAATACAACACAACAGCTGTAAATAGTTCCATGCATGATTGTACAAAAAAACAGCTGATGCAAACAGTAAGAGGTGAAAATGATGCGAACCAATTCTTTAAGTGACGACCACAGATTCACCAACAGTGAATTTAACTCAGAAGAATAATTATTCCACTGAAATGTCTAGCCTCATAACGATTGCAAATGCAAATTGTAGGTTTAAACTTTGATAATTGCTAGTTAATTATTAGAACGTTAAGAATTTCATTAAGTTCTTAAGAAATTCTTCCTGATTAGTTACTGATGTTTCAGACAGATAATATAGTTTGTAATAACATCGGCATTGCATGGCTATCGGTTTCATTATAAATGTTTTCTAATTAATATGCTATCTCAAGTGATTCGAGACAAATGACAACTTTACGGTAATTCTACGAATTTTCCTCTCCTAGAAGACAGGCTCAACTACAAATATTATTTATTTAAACTTTATTGCACAAAAGAAAAACTTAACGTACAAAAGGCGAACTTAATGCCATGCGGCATTCTCTACCAGTCAACCTTAGGGCAAAGCAGAGAAATTGTAGGCGGTGCATCAAACAACATAATTACACATAATTAAAATACTCATACTATTATAGCTACATACATATAGATAATAAACATACATATATATAAATAGATACATACATAAATATATACGACGATGAAACAAACCAAGCAGATATACTATGAGATTTCAGTTCTGCCAGCAAAGAAACTTCGCACGGCCCTTTTAAATGCCAACTTACTCGGAGCCTGTTTGATTGTGAGAGGAAGACCGTTCCAGAGGCGAGCCACTTGCAAGGAGAAAGAATTAGACATGAAACCAGTACGGTGAAGAGGAATAGAAAGGGCAAGATTGCCGGAAGAGCGAAAATTACGGTTACGAGTGGATTCAACATAGCAGAAAAAGGTTTTCAGGTATTCAGGAGCTTGTGGATCATTGAGTATTGAAAAGAGAGTGCAGAGCATACGAATATTGCGTCGTTGACGGATGGGAAACCAGCCAAGCTGAGAGCGGTAAGAAGAAACGAAGAAATATGTACATATTCAACTTATAAATCGTGAATTAGCTCACCATGTCAGGAGTGGCCAGGTAGCGTTGAGCACGATGACGTCCTGGTGGCTTCTGTAGTAGTCTATTATACATTCGATGGAGGCCTATTAGTCTTTGATGTCGCCGAAATTTCAAAGTTTCAACACAAAGGCAGGCGTCATCGGCTATTTACTGGAGTATTGCCGTGTCAACCGACAGCAAGCTAGTTGCAACCGGACTGCGCAGTTAGGTTGTAATTTGATGCAGTTACTTCAACTGTATCAGAACTGCCATTTTTCAGCTGGCATGCAGCTCAAATGCTGTCCCTCTTTATCAGCCCTTACCTTTACGGTGATGATAGAGAATTTTTTCTCCTAAGAACTGATACAAAATGTGGATTTAACTCACCATATCTGGGTCGTTCCAGTGACCAGGGCCGGCGTTGGGCACGATCACGTCCTGGTGGTTTCCGTAGTAGTCTATGATAGATTCGACGGAGGCCCACGAGTCTTGGATGTCGTCGAAGTTTCGCCACAAGTTGCAGTGCTCGATGATAGAGGAGAAGTTCGGCTGTAATTTTAAAGAAAACGTCACGAATAAACAAAAGCGTAAAGAAAGTTTTAGCACTTTTTGAGATAAATTTTTATGAAACATGTAATGTCTCATTTTTTTATTTTTTTTTTGAAGCGGTGGTAGCCTAGTGGTTAGGGCATGCGACTTTCAATCCGGAGGTCGCGGGTTCGAACCCGGCCCGTACCAATGAGTTTCTCGGAACTTATGTACGGAATGTCATTTGATATTTACCACTCGCTTTTCGGTGAAGGAAAACATCGTGAGGAAACCACCTAAGCCCAATAAGGCCTAGTTTCCCCTCTGGGTTGGAAGGTCAGATGGCAGTCGCTTGCGTAAAAACTAGTGCCTACGCGACATCTTGGGATTTAGGTAGCCGACCCCGATTGAGAATTCATCCTCAAAAAAATGGGACAAAAGGCTAGGAGGATGATGATGATGATGTAATGTCTCATTTTTAACGCGCTGGACCGGTAATCCAGAGGTACCGGGTTCGATTCCCGGTCCCTTCCACCAGGTAGCTCCTTTTTCAATTTTTCTTTAAGCTTTGATCTTTGTATTAATAGTTTTTGAGATATCCAAAAATGGCGTTTTTAGATGCCCAGTTTGGTCATCTAAAAATTGTATAAGTTTAAGTAGCTACTTTGCGTGAAGTTTCATAAACGGATACGTCGTTTTAGAAATTTTGTTTGTATAGTAAAGCAATGTACTTTAAAAATTAAGTAAGATAACTGAAAGTAAAATATGAATATGCGCAAGGGGAAGTTAATCAGTGATATACGAAAACCTAATAATTAGATACCTAAGTAGCGGAAATAAGTAAGCTATTTAAATTTATCTTACGGCGTCTTGACATGATTTTAACTACTTCTAGCTTCTAGCAGTCTAGTCGAGTCATCCCGAATTTATCCATTTTTGTAAGAAGGGCAAATCCATCTAGTTTGCCTTACCTGCATTGGTTATTATGACTGCACGAAAATTGGTTATTATTTTATTAAAGGACTCTTGATCCAACTCTGTGAAGAGGGTGCTCCATTAGCAAGAGCAGATCATCTGTCAGCCAGTCAACTTGACACCAAAGGGATACCTTCGATCTATCCTATACAGCAGGGCGTATCCATATAGTTTTCCTTACCTGCATTCCAGCATAGATCTGATAGACGGGCCAACTGCAGGAGTAGACCATCTGTCGCCCAGTCAGGTTAAGCTGGCGGCCGAACTCAGGGTACCCGTGGTCCATGTCAGCCGGGAGGGCGTAGCACCCGTCCAGTTTCACGTAATCCACGCCCCAAGACGCGAAAGTGGAGGCATCTGTAGAGAAGCGAAATCAGGTGAAGACTTTATAAATGTCAATAGAATATACCCTATCCATCTAGTTCATCATCCATGTGGTGGCTTTTCTCACCTCCTAGGGTGTTTAAAATGTCACCGAATTACCAAATCCTACATAATGGGTCAAACTTAAAGTAACTTAATTTTACTAAAGTCACAATATAAAGGTGAGTACACCTTCGTTTCGGAGTAGAACCTAAAAAGGGTTCAGATACAATGTAAGAAAATACACGAAAATATTTGATTACGGTGGTTGATACACAGTGTCTATAATTTCGATATGGTTTTATGAGTAATGATTAATTTACCAAAACCTTCATTACA
Source organism: Apotomis betuletana (assembly GCA_932273695.1). Taxonomy (NCBI): domain Eukaryota; kingdom Metazoa; phylum Arthropoda; class Insecta; order Lepidoptera; family Tortricidae; genus Apotomis; species Apotomis betuletana. The sequence continues at coordinate 7,143,546 of OW026312.1, forward strand.
GACAGGTAGGCCCTTGGATATAATGATAATATGATGCAATCAGCCATGGATTACCAGATATTTTTACGTAGAGCATGACACCGCAAATTGTTTATGACATAATGAAAAGTAAAATACGAAAAATGTGTTGACATAGTTATTGGAGCAAGCATGTATTTTGGCGAATAGAGATTTCCATCAAACCCAAAATAAAACGCAAAAGACAAATTCATAAAAATAGGCCACATTCCGTGTGGCGACATTTATGGCCTATTTTAAATTAAAATTTTACTTATCAAGAATGAAATAGGTACCAGTTTTGGCTGTGGTAACTCAGAGATGTCGATAGCCATTTAAATTTTTAAACTAAGTATGCAAACTACTTATACTATCATTAATTAATGCATCACCCACTAGTGGCATACCGCAGGGAGCGTTAGTAGGACCGATAACATATTAATAACAATTCAGAGACACTATGAAGAGTACAGTAAGAACAGAATGTTAAAAGCAAGCCTTCAGTATAGGCAGGTTACCCGTCATAACAATATTACCATGAGATGGTTTAATTAAAACATTAACCGGCAATTAACAGTGTCAAGGCTATGTAATTGAGGAAGATAGTCAACAATCTCACCGATCGATCTACTGATACTCGCTAGGAGCACTATTAGGACCCACAATACATCTATTCAAATTGAGAGACACTTTGAAGACTAAAACCAGGATAATGTAAATAATGTATATGCCAATTCTAATCACTTTTTGAGACCCGTCAGAATAATAGCTCGATAATATGGACTAATTAAACCAGTAGCAGGCAATTAACAGTGTTAAGGCTACGTGAGGAAGACCGTCGAAAAACTCATCGATCGATCTAATGGTGGTATACCGCAAGGAGCGCTATTAGGACCCTCAATACATCTATCCAAATTTAAAGACACTTTGGAGACCATAGGACCAGTATTACGAAAATAATGTGTACATCAATCTTAAACAAATTTTCAGACCCGTCACAATGATAACACGATGAAATGGACCAATTAAAACACAGCCGGCAATTTACAGTGTCAAGGCTACGTAATTGAGGAAGACAGTAGACAAACTCATCGATCGATCTACTGGTGGCATACCGCAAGGAACGCTATTAGGGCCCTCACTAAATCTATCCAAATTTAGAGACACTTTGAAGACTATGACCAGGATAATGTAAATAATGACAATTCTAAACACGTCCTTAGAACCGTCAAAATAAAAGCACGATGAAATGGACTAATTAAAGCATTAGCCGGAAATTAACAGTGTCAAGGCTAATTAATTGAGGAAGACAGTTGACAAAGTCATCGATTGATCGCCCGACAAATTGTGCCACGGCTTTGTTCCTGTTCCATTCATAATTACAAATGACGTGTGTAATTTATAGGTGGATTTGCGTGTGTCGTCAACGTGACAGGATGACGAACGGACGGACACTTTTCACTGGTTTATGATTAGCAGCGATTGGAATTAAGTAGAGCTAAATTACCTACAGCGTTACATACATGGTAGGAACAAATAGACTAGCAAAAGCTTTACAGCATAATCTGTTACATGTAGGGATTCTAAAAATCTATTGTTTTTTGAGGTTTAAAGTGTTAAGAGCATCGCACTGTCAGTATACTTCCATACGCAAGGAATAGGTAAGCGATTGTTGTTTTACTTAATCTACTAGTTATGGATGTATTAAACTTCATAAACAATTTTTATCGCGTAGGTTTACGAACCTATTTAAAGTCAAAATGTATTTATTCAAGTAGGCCTAGCTACAAGCACTTTCGAATCGTCAGTTACAGAGTGCAGAGCAATTTATTGATAGAATTATTACTAAAAATAAAATAAAAAACATAAAAACAACATTATAGAATTTTTATTAATTTAATTTAGTTTATCTAGGCATAATTTTAACTCAAACCAACGTGACCATTGGAGCAAGGGCTCTTATAACTAAAGGAAGTTGCATGCAAAGTCCGACTACATAGTTAATGGACTTGTCCAGGAAGCCAGGGTGTCACGAGTTTTGCAATCACTTAGACTCGCCCGTTTACGTAATTCAATTTCAATTCCATTTTAACACTTACCTCCTATTGTGACGTTTCATTGTCAGTGTAAGTTGAATTTAAAACATGTATAATAAAGCCTTGATGTAGGTGAAGACATTCGTGTCATAAATTATTGCTGTTTTTCGATATGTTGGCTCTTAGCCATAGTGATGTAATTCCAAAGTGGGCTAAGTTTTCTAGTAGCGATAATGGTTTGATAAGTTTGTCATTGTTTGAAATGCAAATATAATTGAAATTGATGATGACAAGGTTGATGTAGAGGTTATTGCGAAATACTGTTACAATATCAGTTTTAGTTTTGTGTTGAATTTTGTAACTACATGAAATATACGACAATAACATAAGGATCCAATGATTAAGTGGCAAAAAATTAAACGTTATAAGATATAAAAAGCAACGAAAAATAAAACACTGAAAAAGTAGCTAAAGAATTTAAAGCGTTACTCTAAAAAGTAAACAGAAAAATTGAAATATGAATTTGCGATGTATTTTGTTTGTAAGTATCTATATCATTATGATTTTATTAATAACCACTTGGTTTAGAAAACCAGATAACCTGACTGAATTACGCACGACAATGTCATCAACTGAAATGAAGCATATAGCTGCAGACAGAACGAGACGACAAACCATTCCCTCTACCCTTTGGCCCAACTACCCTATCCTGGTTACGTGGAAACATCACAAAAAACGTTAATTCAATGTGTTCGCTATGGTGTAAAGCCTTTCAAATTAACAATGCAAAGATCAACACACAAATCATAGGGGAAAAATCGAAAGGTCTCCTGGCGTTGTGCTAGTGGCTTGGTTTACACCTTAGTGGTAATTCAGAGGTACCGAGTTCGATTCCTGGTCTCTTCCGACAGGTTACGCATTTCACTTATTCTTTGTGCTTTGATCTGTATATCAATACCCTAACCTGGGTTATGTTCGTCATAGGAATTAAGAGGAATGAAGAAAATACTGACTATGCCAGTCACGTGTCCCAAAGAGACTCTTGACTTCTGACACAAGAGAACGCCATTCTTCTCTGGTTTGTGCCATTCCCCGTCAACTGGGTATTATGTAAACAGATCTTTTTGGGCCTATTCCTTAGAACGGTTTCAGGGGGAGACCAGCCTGGTGTTTTTAACACGAGGATAGGAATATTGCAATATAAAATACCTCCAGCAAGATGGCCGACGACCCCCGGGTAGCCGGCGCACGTGAAGTTGCCGTAGTCCTCGTAGATGCCGAACTTAAGGCCCTTGCTGTGTACCTGAAAAAGAAAGGTTTTGTTATAAACATATTTCTACCACAAACTAGAAGGATACAAAAATTTTACAAAAAATTTAACTAACGTAAATCTTTAACTTTTTATGGAGATTTATGACATTTTAACGTATAAAATTAGTAAGCACAGAATAAAACGACGATGCCTGCTTTACCGACTAGAGCAAACTTTAAAATAAAACAATTTAAACGGATTATATCGCGTATATTAATTCGGTTGGTCAGTCAACCTTTAGCAACGGTATCTGTAAAGGTACCGAAACGTCAGGGAGGCTCAAATAATTAATACACGCGATATAATCTCACACACGGCAACCATTCACTTACACTGCATAAAAAAGTAGAGCTTTGTTAAACCTAAAAACAACGGCAAAAACAGCGCCCAACTTTTATTTACAATATTATGATGAATATGAAAAGGATTAGCATAATAAGTAGGCTAGTTTGTACTCGCAGCAATTAACATGATATAAACCATTACATCTAATTAAAAATATCATAACTTCATCCATGTCGTAATTAAGGGTTTTCCCTTCCTGAAAGAAACATAAACTTGCAAAAACCACAAAACTAATTATAATATGCAAAATTACGGTGTTTTATCGTCCACATCTAAAATAGGCTATGTTAATGAAATTGTTGGTATGAGAACAATTTCATTACCAGCTAATTACTCAACTATTGTTCGGCGTAGTAACTAGAACCAAGTTAAATAGTTATGTTTTTAGTTCATTGTCACTAAAGATGCCGAAAAGCCATTTTAATTAAGTCATTCTTCGGTGTAGCTGAATTATTCTCTTCATCGCGCGAAGGAAAAGGACAAAACACACTATCGTATTTATAATATGGTCATGAAATTGCCAATGAAACATGAAAATCAAAAGTTGATACCTACTGGGTATATTTTTTATTGATTTTTAAAAACGGTTTCAAACCCACGTAAAAATTGTAAGGAACGCCCCAACATGTTCCAATTTTTTTTTAAACTTACTTTGAACTGTATCAAGCTTAGCCCTCACTATTTACCAGTTAGTCGGACTTTGTGTAGGAGTATAACTCGTTGATGGGATTATATCCGCGCCACAGGAGTAATTTGGGGAGGGTGACGCGGGCGCACTGGGCGCATGTACTGTGTCGTGAATAGACTGAACCGGGTCAGTCTGACTTAGGGCGGGAGGAGAGGGGAAAAAGTGTATGAAGCTCTTAATCAGGGACAGGTATTCGTGCTCTTGTGTGATAAAATAAAGAAGTCACAATCAAAAGATGGTAAGGTATATATGTATAGATATAAGATTATGTTTTTATTTACGACATGGCAAACGAACACGCTTGACCTCCTGATCATAAGTCGAGTCTAATTCTACATGCAAAAAATACTTTTTTTAATTATCTCTTTATGTGTAATTCATCAATGTAAGCACCTCATTTAACAAGCGCGGTCACTCTTTGTATCACTCAGAAAAAAGGCGACCGCAAAATTATGACCACACAATTGTCGGTTAATCCATCTATTACAACATTGAGCAAAAACTTTGTCTATGATCAAGTCATAATCTCGAGTCATTCACTTCTGGTACGAGTTAAAAGTCAAGGTTATAGGTAACAATGACTAGGTATCTGATATTTCTAAATGATTGTCCGTTTAAAATGATATTGGTTATATTTTTATTGTAGAAATAAAGTTTTATAGTAGTTCGGTTGTATGAAGAACAAAGCGATATCTATGAATTGTTATCTATTTCGTGACTGTCGGTAATGTTCCAAATGGTAAAGCGAATGTAAGTTACCCTTTGTGATTATTGTTCTAATGTGCTCATATTTATTTAATCATACACGAGAGTTGATATTGAAACATTCATACAATGATGTTGAAACATTGAATTTGTACTAAGAATCGTCAAAATTAGCTCTTAGATTTTGAGATTTTCTGTCAAATAGACCTTAAGCCACAGTACAGCGGCGAAAGAGGCGGCAGGGCATCTTAGCAACCAAACATATGAACCGATTTGAGTGCTGTTTGCTTTCAAATCAGATCACCACCTATATTGCACAATTATCGATGTTTACGATGAAATCGCAATATGAAAGGAGCCGATGTTTCGCAATTGCCACTGATACATATTCCGTGGCAAATCGAACGTTCTGAATTGGTGAGACACGTTTATTTAAATGTCTATCACTTGTACTAGCTAAAAGGGTGGCGATACTCTAAGGTTGTGTTTACATGGGCAAGTATAACAATAGAAGTTTAAAGTGATTATAAATATGCAGCGCTCTTTATCGATTTCGATGACAGTGATGACCCTAATAATTCGTTTCTGACATGATGTCATTCAACTCACTTCAGCACCCTTATTTACCATGAGTTTACAGTGGCTGTACTCGTTAACGATTGTATGAAGAATTGTAGTTCTAGAAAGTAACCGCTAAGACCGCTGTACTGTTCTCAATACAAATTAACGCTGTCACTAGCGGGTACGGTAAAGTTAACTCATGGTAAGGGTACAGACTGTCAACAATCTGCAGAAGCTCTACTCCAATGTTCGAAATTCGACCGTCGTATAGTACCATCGCATTCACTCAAATATACTTTTACAGAAGATTAAGAGAGACGACTCTATAAGACGGTCGAATTTTGAATATTGGAATAGTCCTGCAGCATCTCCTGATGATGCCTCGTAGAGAGATGAAACACGTGTCGAGTTTTGTACTTTTAGTGGTGGTTCGTTACATTTATTTGCGTAGGTATTTATTTTTCTTTTCGAGTTGATTGATTATATTGGGTTGATTATTAAATGTATGAAAAAAATACGCAAACTAGAAAGTATAGTGAACACTGATTGACTGGGTTTTAAATCAAAGCAATATGTTTTTAATTAATATGTGGATTTCCTCGAACTAACGGCTGATTCAATTAATTTATTTATTCATAATTTCCTACAAGTCTTCAAGGAGTTACGTGGTTATTTTAAAATTCTGAAATTCTGAATTGAGTATGAAACGGGTAGGAACCATTGTCGTAGAGGGTTAAAGCTACTACGACCAGTGATTTGTATGTAAACCGCCTAACAGTAGGCGTCTCGGATCGTGCGCGTGCGACGGTTGCGCGAGCGCGTGGGAATGACGTTTCGAAACCGCTGCGCAACCTAATGATAGCCCTAATAGCTTCCTGCATCTTCCTCCAGGCAACCATACGCTGGACGAGACAGCTGCATCTTTACGTCAGATGACGTTTGATGCTGCTGATGATTACCAGCTGCCCACACTTGATATGGTGTAGAGCAGAGCGAAAAGGTTAAGAGGCCTTATTCCTTTTAAAATGTATTCCTTTATTGATAATTTCAACTAACTTTTTGAAGTGAATTAATATTTTTCCCCAAGTTCTAGGTAGTAACATAGCTATTTCATGCTTTCATTGCGTGCAGTCGAAAATAAGTTGAAAAACTAATTTTCCGCGTGAATTTTGTCAACTTCGAGTAGTTTTTGAAACAAAAATCATCAATGAAAAATTCAAACTGTAGGTTTCAAATATATAGGTACCAATAGATCCTAATAGCCCTGTTCTTAGTAACATCAATAATATTTTAAGAAATATGTTTAATCATAGAGAAAAATGTCTAAAACGATCATCATTTTAAAAGGAATAAGGCCTCTTAAGAGGATATTATCACTGATCCTTTTCTCGTACTATCTTTACCTTACCTTAAGGTTGCACCTGGTAACCATGGCGTCGCATACAAATGAGGTCCAAACTTAACGTAACCGAGTTATACAAGTCGAGGTTTCGTTCTCGCCAGTTTTCTCCTTCAAAACTTAAGTCAACCTTTACGAAATTTTAGGACCGGAATAGGAAAGAAATGTTCTGTGTCCAGCTGTTCTGATTATTGCAAAAATGATTGTTAGATTTGTGTACTAGATGTCCGATTGTTTGTGGCGGAAATTTGACCAAAAACAGACGCATTACGCAAATTTTATAATTATTAAACATTCCCTCTCCATTCAGTTGCCAAAACGATACGATTAGTTAGGTTTTGGCAAATAAAACAGTCGAGAACAAACCTCGATTTGTATAGAAAAATGAGCAGTAGGTAATATCCTCAAAATCTTAAAAACTCAGTATTAAATCACTCCTGTGGCGCGGAGATATTCCCATTAGCGAGTTGTACTCCCACATAAAGTCCGTCTCTGATACAGTTCGTCATGTTTAAAAAAAAACTCAGGAAAATTGGGTAAAATAATATAGCTACAATACCCGCTTGTATCGTTTGTATGTATGTCGTCCGTAAACTCTTATCTCGCCCACTACGCGTGAGAACCCAATCTCCAAGGTCCGCAGATATAACACAAGATACACTATGTTTCACTTATTCTTATTGTTAACTATTGTTGCAGTTTCACAGCAAGGGCTGTTTCGACACTGATTGTAATCTAATGAGTCTGAAAAAATGGTCATTGTAAACGATTGAGTAGATTGCTGTTCGGATTAACATAGAATTGGGTCCTTTTTGTGGGGTTATATTACATACACGTAGCTTAAGTAAGGCTGTATGTCCACAGAAGTGGAATAGAGTAAATTTAATAATTCTTTTTAAAAATATACTATACATACTTAGTAATGAATTTTCAAAACTGTGATATAATGAGAGAACTATAAAGAAGTATAAATAATATGTTCATGCTGCGCTAAATGTATCAAATGAAGCAATAATATTCATTTCATTACATAAACAAAATAAAGTCTATACTATAATAACATGTATAGTTACGTTATTAAATTTCATTCGTCAACATACGTCTGAATTTGACAGGCAAATTATTACTCTGCAGTTATAATGCAGGTGGTTAAATAGTTGTTACGTAACTTTTAAAGGTTAATTGCATTAATAATAAGATGGAAACAATGTTCTCTGAGAATTGTACGATTTTTTGTTTAATTTATTCAAAATTAATAAACTTATGACTAACACAACCGAAGGGTGGGTGCAAAACCGCGCAAAGCACTGTCACCTACAAATGACGTCACATGTAGCCATTTGTATGGAGCGGTTTTAGCGCTCCGTAAGAATGTTGAACTTTGACTTTCATTTCTGATTTTTTGAACAATCTAAGTGTAGTTGGTCCCATATAGCCATTTGACAAAAAAAAATATAAAAAAAAAATATTCTACGCGCCTATTGTCAGGTACTTTTGATGCTGAGCTTACAAAAGTCGTGGCACGTTACTACGCTTGAATATCTAAACTGATACCTAAATTCTACTCCATTCCCTAGTTTAATCTTATTGCCATTTTTAGGCGGGGAAATAAAGCTCTTGTAATCATATCCAGTAACCTCGATACCATTATCAAGTTCATAAATCATCACCATAGTGTTACTATCATGTCATTCGCTTTTATTACTCTATTAAATAATCGTTTGATTAATTATTAATGTTAATTAACCAGTCGTGGCATAATTTGTTCTCTTAATGTCGATACTTATGTCGGTATATCCTTTTTTACGAAATTTTTTTTTATTGTCTACGTAAAAGGGTTGACACTTGTCGTACAAAATGTGCTAAGATACGTGCTTGGAACAGAAACTCTTCAAGCAGTATTTTCCTTATAAGACGAATTTCATCGTGTTCCCTTGTCGCATTAACATCATTAACGAGCCACTACACCAATGATAAAAGACTTAAACCGATATGGTATCAACACCAGCTGTTTATGGAAGCGAAGAACGTGATTCTCCCATAAACAATACGACCTTTTTGTTGCACGGTCGGTAAACTTGGCCCAGATCCGCGATTTAACACTTTTACTACGACCTTGATAGCTTCATTGATATTGAACAAATTCTCACGAAAGATTGTTTACATTCTTTAAAAACTTGCTGCTGTTCGCGGTTTCACGGTTATTTTTGAATTGATTTTGTTTATAGTGTTTTGGGCTGTGTACAAGAATCGTAGGCAAGACGGGCTCACTTCGCTCCACGAGTGGCGTTAATAATAGCATTAAGAATCTGTTTATTAGCAAACACGGCGGTCGCTCCCGTCGACACGCCCCGCGACCAATTTATTTATTTAATCGTATGGTGAAAAGCTTGTTGTAGGAAATTATAAATTTATATCCAGGTTACGCAACCAGTCCGTAGCTTCAGGTAGTAAATTAATATAGAGGTCCTTTGGGTCACCCCAGTAGCGTCGTTTTGGACAGCGCTCCACGATATGCTGCACAGTTTGATCCTCAAGACCACAGTCACACATTGGGGTCGGACTCCAGCCCCACTTGTGCTTTAAAAAGTTGCACCTGCCGTGTCCTGTGCGGATTCTGTTAAGGCGGCTCCAGTATTTCCTCTGTAAACAGAAACCCTCGGGCTTTTGAGCGGGTTCTGAGAATGCAATGTGGTGACCAGCAGTTGCTTCCAACCATTCCGTCCTCCAGGACTGCTCTAGCATAAAACCATCAGACTTCAGATTTTTCGCTGCAACACTCGTTGGTCGGCGTGATTTAAGTCGCTGCGGTGGCGGATCAGTAAACTCCTGGTGGGCAGGCAGGTCAGTGCAGGCTGATATTTTTTCGGCTTCCCTCACAAGTGCTTGCTTTCTTCGTAAATGGGGTGGAGCAATATGGCTCAGCACTGGCAGCCAGTGAGATGGTGTGGACTTGATCGTGCCGGATATACATCTCATTGCGTCATTTAGCCTAGTGTCAACTTTATGCACATGTGCACTTTCGCACCATACAGGCGCGCAGTATTCTGCTGCAGAAAACACAAGGCTAAGCGCTGTAGTTCGGAGAACATCGGCAGACGCGCCCCATGAAGTGCCACTGAGTTTGTGTAAGATGTTGTTACGTGTGGCCAGCTTTAGGGAAGTTTTCGTGAGGTGCTGCTTATAAGTCAAGGACCTGTCGAGAGTGACGCCGAGGTATTTTGGATGAGGATTGTACTTGAGGTTTTCTCCCTGGAGTTTGACAGTCGGTTGGTATTTGGCTTGTTTGTTACATAGATGGAAACATGAAACCTCCGTTTTGGTCGAGCTGGGTATCAGCCTCCAGGAGGAAAAGAAACTCGACATAGCTTTGAGATCTGCTGTTAGGACTCCCTCCGCCTCTCCAAACTCACGGCTACGAGCTACCAATGCAATATCGTCTGCGTATATAAACTTCTTAGCTGTTGTTTCCGGCAAATCGTGGATGTACAGATTAAAAAGAATCGGTGCAAGTACCGAACCCTGAGGTAGGCCGTTGTTTAGCTTCCTTCGCTTGCTCTTAGCATCTCCAAGGTATACATCAAACTGTCTCTCACTCAGCATATTAGCTACGAGAGCCGCTATCTCTTTGCTAGGAACAACTTTAAGCAGTTTGAAGATGAGTCCATGTCTCCACACAGTGTCGTAGGCGGCCGTAAGATCAATAAAAACAGCTGTGGATTTAAGTTGTTTCTGGAACCCATCTTCGATGTGTGTGGTGAGAGCTAGCACTTGGTCAGTGCAGCTTCGTCCTTTTCGGAATCCTGCTTGCTCATTGGGGATAGCGGCGTCGATGAATGGAGCGATACGGGTGAGCAGTAAACGTTCCAGTAGCTTGAACGTGCAGCTAAGAAGAGCAATTGGGCGGAAGTTTTCTGGGAGTTCTTCACTTTTACCAGGCTTAAGTAAAGCTATGACTTTGGAAAGCTTGAATTCGGCAGGTAGTTTATTATTTACCATGATATTGGAAAAGAGAGCAGCGAGCCAGCTTACAGCTATGGGACCCATGTTTCGAATAAATTCGTTAAATATCCCATCAGGCCCGGCTGCTTTGCCAAGTTTAAGATGTTTGATGGCATCTATGGTTTCTGAAATAGAAAACGTCCTGACGAGGTGGTCATTTGCTGGAGTGTTGCGCTTGAGATGAGTTAACTGCTTGCGAATGTGTTTTGTAGTGCATGCATCTCGTTTAGCCCTAGTGAGGTCGACTATCCTATTCGCTATGGCATCTGGATGGAGTTTCGTGTGCGATTTTTGGCAGCCCTTTTTACCCGTGAGACGGTTTAGGACTCTCCAAGCTTTCCTGCTAGATATCTTAAAATCCATCCCCTCAACAGTTTCCGTCCACTTTTCTTTCCTGTTTTCGTCCAGGCTCTTTAGTAGTTCGGTTCCAGTTTGGTGCTCTCCGGTGGTTTGATATTTCTTAAATAACTCTTCACTTTGATCATTCCAACCAGGTATATACTCCTTCCTATAACCTCTTGGTATTGTGCTTTTGGCTGCAAAGACAACCATTTTGACAAATACTTTGTAGTTTACAGGGTGCGGTTCGAGTTGATTAATTATGAGATCTTGGTCAAGCTTTTTTTGGAAATATTCCCATTTCGCCTTTTTAAAGTTTCATCGCGAAATCTTCTTGGAATTTGTCAGTGCAATACTGATGCCAATGTCGAGGATAATGGGTCTATGTTGGCTGTGAGGGAAACTTGGAAGTATCATGCGGGAGGCAGGTAATGGCTGATCGAGGTGGTCTCTGCTGACGAATGCTAAATCAGGGTTGTACTCTTGGTTCCACCTTGCAGAAACAAACGTACCTTTATCTTTAGCGTCCAAGATGAGATGCATATCAGAGAGATCCGCCCAGTTGGCTAAAGCCGTACCATTTTGGTCCGTAGCTCTGTAGCGCCAGTTAACATGGTGGCTGTTGAAATCGCCGCAGGATATGCTTGGGTGGCCTAGATTTGGGAGGACCTCCAGAGGCCAGTCTATCTGAAGTGGCTTATAGACATTCATGATCTGTAGGTCTCGCAGTTGTATGATAGCTGTGTGAATTGAGTCCTTAATCCCAGCTTGTAATGCCTGGACTTGTTGCAGATCGGATCTGGCGTACGTGGCTATTCCATGTTTTGGGTGATGCACTGCTGTGACAATAGAGTAGCCCAGAATAGTTCCTCTGTTGACTAGGTCTTGTTGGTCTTTGGTGTGCGTCTCCTGGATGCAAACTATGTCTATATTTTGTTCTGTCAAGATTCTATGAAGATAGTCACATTTCGCGCGGCTTATACCTTCTATATTTAAATGGCAGATTCGGACTGAAGGTCCGACATCTTTTGTCTGTGGGCCGTGATTGGGCACGCTGTTAGTATTTTGATCTCGAGAGAGGCATCCATTATGGTTGTTTCGCAGCATTCTGATTTTCAAATTATTTCCTACAGATCACCGTTTTTGTTGTTGCTCGCTTAGCACTACCCAGGGGACACGTGCAGGGTATCTAAAGTTTCTACCTGCGGACGTGAGCAACGTTCATCCCCCTACCGACCCTAGCGACCAATTAGATAGATAGATAACATTTCATATTTTTAATACTACAATTTTATTACTTTTCTGTATTCCGCTTAAAAAGAGCACATAATCACTGTTTTTTTTTAAATTTTTTCCTGCGATTACTGATTATTTTATAAATAAAATGTACGAACTCCAAAACTATGACACGATGGTTACTTTAGTAGTCAGACGTCTAATAAAAAAAAATCGAATGAACTTGACATTATTGACAGCTTTTTTTTTCGCATATAGGACGAAGACTACTACTCTATGCAGATATAGTTGTTGTAGATTTCGGTTACATTACATTTTTTTTTTTTATTTCTTTACATACAGAAAAATAAATTGAAATATTTTTTAGGGTGTACAAACTCAAAGCTTTCTCGATATCTGTATTAATTTCCACCTGTTAGAAATATGAAATGTTGTCAATTATATTTTATAAAAGCAACTAAAAATGCTGTTCCCTGTTTTGCTGAGATCAAAAGAGCGAACATTTTGTAGTATCCTTGGCGTCGTGCAACGTACAGTGGTACAAAACCAAAAGAGATTCGTACCCTGGTGGGATTGGTGGGTTATAAGGAAATTTAGGCTTGAAATGAAGCAAGAGTGGCACCCATTTCTAATTCTCAACGTGCCCAAAACAATAATATTATACCAGTCTTCCATTTCAACTTGATTATCTGTAAAATTAGCACTCAACACATTCGAATCGAATTCCTTCTTCTCTGATATAACAAAATAATATTCAAATTTCAATACCATAAGTAACGCGTAGCTTACACACACTCGCTTTTACATCTTCTATTGTTAACTCACAAGTCTATTTAATAAACAAAGCCTTGTTTTTGTTATTGAATAATAAAGTTTGACGCTAGTTTGAAAAATTACAAGGATACACACAGGATACATTGAACTATTTGGACAATGCGAACCTAATTGTAACTACAATGTGGTTCGGGAGACAATTGACGCGAAATTTTACGCTCGAACTAACGTGTCCGTCATAGATACCAATCGGTGTGTTGTGGATGGATGACATGGAATGACTTGGCACACGTGACCTTTACATTCAAACGTTATTGTCTATGATGGTTGCTTTTATCACGCGATAAATAAGTGACAAAGTATCCGTTACGTTTTGACAAAATGCGAGTGTGAGTGACAGATGCTTTGTCACTAATTTATCACGTGATAAACGCCACCATAGGCCCCCTGGAACCAAAGACAGTGAAATCAAATTACCTACTTTATTTTAGATAACTGTTACAAATAGACGTATGTTGTCGGTATATGTCATTACGGGGCTGACATGGTCGCTAAGCGATCAAAGCCTCTTTTTTTTCAATTTAGATTAAAAACAAGAATATGCACCGTAACCTCGTGTGTTACGAAGATATACATATAGGTATCGTCTCCTTAGGTTATTTTGGTGGCGTATTACAATAATTATATCAGTTCCGTAACTAATATAAGCATTAGCAATTGACAGGCAACACAGCCTGAATAACTGCAGAAAAATAGATAAATCACATTTAAAAGGCGGAGCCATATTTATAAGGTGCAGACATGGATATATTACCAAAAGTGAATGCCTAATGCGTTGAAACGGGTGATGAGAGCTTTTTTTAATGAAAATCACGCGCTCGAAAACACATAGAAGAATCGAGGTTCTACATAACTATAAAAAAAAATAAGCAGTAGCGACCTAAACCATTTTATCACATACCCTTCATGAGGATCTGACCTTGTACGTGATTTCTGTAAATAGCACAAAACGTACGAGCAGGGTTCAGATGAAAGTGTATGGAATCCGATTCGGTGAGCTCTCTTAACCTCTGAAGACGTGACTAGGGAACAGATTAGGCAGCCTGTTTTTACCCACGCTACTTAAAGGCTAAGGAAATACACAGCAGGCAACAAATGACACTAATATTATAAAGGCGAAAGTTTGTTTGTGCGTTTGTTTTGTAAAAAGTGTGTTTGTTTTGTAACTTCTTCACGCTCATACGGCTGGACCAATTTTGATACATTTTGGTATGAAAGTAGCTGACACCCTGGTTAACACATGGGCTTCTTTTTCTCCCGAAAGATGTAGTGTTCCCGTAGGATGAGCGGGTAACACCGTGTGGCGCAGCTAGTTACTATAAATGACAAAATTTTGTAGATCTGCGGTTGAGTCTCTATTTGCAGGATAAGAGATAATGCGTTTTCCCTGTGGTGATCGTTAACTTAATCGTACACACATATTTACATATAATATATAAATGCACGTAAATAAAAAAAAAAAGGTTGTGCCCATCCCAGTCTCTGTTGAAAACTCGGTACTCGAAGTTGTTGACTCATACATCTACCTAGGACAAGTGGTCCAATTAGGTAGGTCCAACTTCGAGAAAGAGGTCAACCGCCGAATCCAACTCGGCTGGGCAGCGTTCGGGAAACTACGCAATGTCTTTTCGTCCGACATACCTCAGTGCCTCAAGACGAAAGTCTTCAACCAATGTGTGTTACCAGTGATGACTTACGGCACCGAAACGTGGTCTTTCACTATCGGCCTCATCTCAAAGCTCAAAGTCGCTCAACGTGCAATGGAGAGGGCTATGCTCGGGGTGTCTCTACGTGATCGAATCAGAAATGAGGAAATCCGTAGACGAACTAAAGTGACCGATATAGCTCACCGGATTAGCAAGTTGAAGTGGCAATGGGCAGGCCACATAGCACGCAGAGCAGATGGCCGATGGGGCCGAAAAGTGCTCGAGTGGAGACCTCGGACCAGCAAGCGCAGCGTAGGACGTCCACCTACAAGATGGACAGATGACCTTATAAAGGTCGCCGGAAGGCGCTGGATGCAGGTCGCTTCCAACCGGTATATATGGAAGTCCAAAGGGGAGGCCTATGTTCAGCAGTGGACGTCCTATGGCTGAGATGATGATGATGATGATGAAATAAAAAAAAAATACCCTTGTAGAACAACAGACAGAAAATCGATCATGATTCATGAAACGAGGAGAAAAGGAGTGATAATCTTAGTCATTAATCTTGGCTAGATTTAGAAGATCTTATTGACGTTGAATTTAGAAACAACTGCCAATATAGCAAAGATATAAATGGGGCGTCACCACTTCACCAGTACTATGCCGGCGCTGCACTAGACGCGAAGTGGACCGAGGTTGAGCGAATACGACAGTGTGGAGATGGAGAGGCAGTTCGGTGGCGGAAGTGAGATGATGTGCCTATGCACACTATCATATACGCCCAACTTGGCGAGTACTGCAAGTAGTTGGAGATCTCGTATTACCTTTTCCCCATGAAATGAATCCAAGCGCGTTATCAAAATCAACAGTCCATTCGGGCCGTATTGCATTAAGTACCTGGGTTGAACTTTAGCTCTTACCTTTGGCTTTTACGCCACATTTGCAGTTGCACCCAAATGTGGCAGTTGCATAGAAAATGCAGCAGGGTGTCGGCAACCTTTTGAGTCGGAAGACCCGAAAGTTAGAACATACTAGATTTTCCAGTTATAGGCACACTAAGAATTCTAGTTTCAATACTGAATTTACAAGAAACAGGGGACGGCAATAATAACTATTGCGGATGTATCATCCATCTTATGTAACCTATGAAAGCAATAAACAAACTGATAACTAACAACCAAGAAGGATATGAAGCAAATAAAAGGAGAAATATAAATGCTTGATCATATACAGAAATCGAAATGTTGAATAAGCTGGAAATTACTCAACCGACAAGACCCTAAGCTCTTAAATACATGATGACGATTGATACTTAAAATGCTTTTTGATCAAATTCTGCAGTCGATTTTATTGTCCTTTTTTAAGTTATACATACCATACATACGTTTTTTTTGTAGTCTTGTGGTGCAAGGAAAGTCGAATCGAAGGCATTAGAGCGCGCGTTAGGTCACCGGTGAGATGGACCGACCAAGTCAAGACAGCACTCAGTGGACCACTCCAGGAATGCACAAGGAGCGCTACAGTTCAGGAGGAATGGTGACGGGTTGTCAAGCTTGCCACCACGCCTGGTACGACGACAGCAGAGTGCTGCCAAGAGTGTGACCACAAAGAAGAAGAAGATACGTTCTTTTGCGTTTGAATCTCGAGGGCCACAACTTTATATCATTAGTTCGAAATTCGACCATCTGCCGTGACGACTCACTCGCTCTCCAATTAAAAAAAAATCATTTCAATCGTGAATATAACTGACAATTGAATTTGAACAACGGAATAACCCTCTGCCTGCGAACTGTAGGTTACGGATCTCTGCATAAGGCGTAAGCGACACCTGGTTGGTCGGTATGCAGTTGACCTCAATGACTTTGGTTTTGTAATGTCAAGGGCAGGAGTGTTATTTTTGCTATATTTAGACTCAATGGTTACTTATTTTATTATATATATAATTAATAATAGTTTTAACGGGCCTTTTCTTTACAATAGTATAAATAAGAGTCTGAACATATACCCTATGACCAAACGTGACTGCAAACTAGCAGTCACAAGCTGGCTACAAAACAAAAGCTACGAGGAGACAGAAGAAATTTTAACTATTCTTGCCTGACAATATTACAAACAATAAGAAATCTTAGTAAGTGCACGCAGAATTTAATTTCACACAAACACGTACACACACATACACACTAATACACACACACGCACACACACACATACACACGCACACACACCGTATAGTATAAGTAATTATAATTAGCTAGATTAAGTGTAAAATTGTAACACATTACATTTCGAACATATACTATTAAGTTTGCTGCTTATCCTGAAGCTCAGGTTTTACCTATTCGGGGAGTAGTGTTCTAGTTTTCTAAGGATCCTTCTGTAAATTGTGTTTTCTTAAATAAATATTATTATTATTATTATTATTATATTTTTGCAATGTAGTAAATACCTTTGATCTCATGGTATTTACTACTTTTACTAGACATCTTTAAAGAATGCCCTGCACTTCATTGCAAAAATACAGGACAGTTAAACTTTACTCGTAATTAACATCGTATAAAATACGATTTGACAAACTCAGGTCGAAGAAGTTTTGTTCACCAATAACATTGGTAATAGAATGGAGCTGTAATAAAGTGCCTTAAAAACTAAGCGGTGGATAAAAGGCTGTGTAGGATCCCTATTGGTAATGTCCCTAATATAATGGACGTTTTACCGCTGGCACAGTCCACCAAAAATTTAGATACGCACTCTAACTTGCTTTTAGTCGGGAAAGTGCGTATTAGAATGCATTCTCAAACTTCGGTGAAAAAATTGTTATGGAAATATAAGATAAGAATTGTTTAAAAATGGGATTCGCAAGAACCGCTTTTGCATCGTCATTGAAAACATAGCTATTACATTAATTGATACAATAGTAAAAACCTTAACACACAATTAGGTACACAATGTTTCCATACATTTGTAATATTTCCGCGGTAATGCTTCGTCAAAAGTAAACTAAGTGATAAATTATATGAAAAATTATGATAATTAAAATTACTTTAACCTTTTTCATTACAAAAAATTACTTTACCCTACTTCATAAAAACGATCTTGCCCGAGATATGATGCAAAAACATTATATTTGTACCTTACCCAACACAACATGTAGTGATTTAGTTTCCAGTACTCATTAATCCGTAAGCATGCCTAACTCAACCCGCTTTCCAGACAAATCGCCCGTGATGAAAACATTAATTTAACCGTTTCAAATCAAGCTATACTTCGGAATACGGGTCACAGATAGGGCTGCCTTTACTAACTTTAAAACAAAAACTAGACCCGGAGAAAATCGCAATTTCTTTTTTTTGTAATATAATTAAACTACTAAACCTACAGTAAAATTGACATGAAATTAAATTAAATATTTTTTTCAGTAAGTAGGCTACAAGGGCACTTTTACAAGTCACATTATGAATCTACCGGCATTTCCCAAGAGGAGACCGCTGTTAAGAAGAAAGCCGAAATAAACTCAACAGTAAGTCATTATTTCATAAATAATACTTAGAACAATCAAGTGCATTAATGAAAAGTCGATGTTTTAATCGAATTGAGGATAAATTTGCTTAAACGTGTTGATTTCATCATAAAGGTCGTCCTCGTCCGAATTTATTTAAGCCAAGCAAGATGAAGGGAGTCTGGGCGTACGAAGATAATGAGAACTAGGGAATATAAACAGGAAAGATTTTGTATAAGAATTACCGGATTTCCGGTAAATTACCGGTAAGTAAAAATTTACCGGTTTGCATTACCTAGTTAGAACCCGTAATCCGAACGTATCTATGTGATATCTGTGCCCGGATAGGTGGCAGCCCTAGTCACAAATATCAACAAATATCACGTTACGACAATCGTCTTTAACTCTACGGAGCAAGTTGCCTTTGGTATTGTTTCCTAAGTTTACGGTCCAAGTAAAGCAAATTGTTTTCTGCGGTAGCTTTCTTTAGTCATCCCTCGATTGGATTGTGTTTGTTCCGTCATGAGGTTTCTAGAATCTAGAAATGTTGGCCTAATTCTCTTTTCGCTTGTTGTTTACTTTTCTTTGACATAGTGCAATCGGATACACTCATGTGTTAAATTTATAATATTTGCCATTTAAGATCTATATTATTATTCAATTGGCAATATCCACCCCAGCTTTGCTTACCATCAGGTGAAGTAGAGCCACTATGTTATGCCAATAATAAAAAAAAATGCGCCCGCTGAAAACTACTAGTGAAATAATACTTTTCCCTGTGTTGTAGATAGTAACATAGCTATTTCATGCGTTCATTGCCTGCAGTCGAAAATAAGTGGAAAAACCAGTATTCTGCGTGCATTTTGTCAATTTCGCGTAATTTTAAAGCAAAAATCGTCAATTCATCAATGAAAAATTCAAACTGTAGGTTTTAAATATATACCAATGTTAAGAAACATGTTTGATCGTAGAGAAAAAAATCTGAAACAATCAGTACATTTGAACGGATAAGGAGCCTTACAGTCCTACCAAAAAGAGTAGGAATTAAAAAGTGGCAATAGAAATTAAGTAGTGTCGTCCCTGGTATCCTTCAAAAATAATACCGAAAAGGAGATACAGCGCAGGATAACTTTAGCCTGGAGAAAATATTGGAGCTTGAAAGAGATTATGAAAAACAACACAGTTAATTTAAATATCAAAAAGAAGCTTTTTGAAATTATAATATTACCATGCCTTACATACGGTTGCCAGACGTGGTCACTGAGAAAAGAAGACGAAGAAAAAGTAGCTATTTGCCAACGTAAGATGGAAAGAAGCATGCTGGGAATAAAATTATCAAAAAAAAAAAAAAAAAATAATTATCAGATAAAATTAGTAATGAAAATATTAGAGACAGAACAAAATTAACAGACGTAAAGAAACGGATTAGACTACTTAAATGGCACTGGGCAGGTCATGTCTGTCGAATGAACGACAATAGATGGACGAAAAGATTAACGGAATGGGTACCAAGGGATAAAAGAAGGAGGAAAGGCAGACCCAGAAAAAGATGGAGAGACATCTTTAACCATAAATGCGGATTATACTGGATGGAAAGGGCACGGGAAAGAGACACCTGGAAAGGTTTAGGAGAGGCCTACGCCGTAGAGGCGACTACTACAAACATATAGTACCTAACATACATACATATTAATTGATAAAATTACATAGTCATTGGAAATATAATATATAGTTTAAGTTTATTATGTAAAGTCTGATTGTAGTAGAGAAATAAAGGCTATTTTTATTTTATTTTATTTTATTTTATTAGTGTCGTCCCTTTCTAATCAATCTAAGAAAACGGGGCCGACACTACAGTATTGCCACTTTTAATTTCTAGGTACTCTTTTTGGTCGGACTGTAAGATTCAACTTTTTGTTACAGGTGATAATGTTCTAATTTCAATTAGTGGAAAGTGATACAAATAACCGTGTAACATTGGCCTTGCGTCATATTAAGTAATACTATAAAATCATAAGAAATATAACCGTTACAACTTTTGTATCCAAGCAATTCGCCATTACCTTAACCAGAACCAATTTATTTTCTCATTTGATATCGAGATTACGAGATTGTTATCGATAAGGATTTAATTCATCTCTAATTAAAAAAATGCTCCATCAGTATTCAATTCAGTATGCAAAATAAATATTTGTATTAACACACAATTAATTAGCTTTAAACTATTAATATTTATGTTAATCAGACGTGGAGGCAGAAAGGTATAACTACACTCAAAGTTTTTACATACATAAAACATTTTAAGTATAAACTGTATCCGTCAGCATGTGACGATGACTATAATAAGACATATATTTATAGCCCCGTTTACTGCAAACCGATCAATGATAAAGAAAGCGAAATTAATTATTCCAAATGACGGAATGAAAGTCTTTTAATATGCATTTTAAAACGTAATGCGGAACTCGACCATCGGAAGAGTAAACAACAGGGCAAAACCGACTTCATTTCAACGATATACGGTTTTTATTTAAATAGCTGTAACTCTTGTCGCTTATGATTTATTGAGGAAACTTCAATTGAAATTCTGGTTCCGTATTTGTCAGCGAAAAGAAAAATCTGGGACACGATCACAATTAAAATGGGTACTGAGAAATCAGTACGCTCTAATTTCTGCTCTGAAAATATGGCGGAATTGCTATGGTATCAATATCAATAGCAATATGCCACACTTACTAATATAAACAATCGGAAACACTGTACATATATGTACGAGTATATAGTTATACTACAACACACACTCTACATATTTATTAATGGTATATTACATCTGAATTTTACAACCATGGTTCAAAATAACGCAAATAAGAATAAAATTGTATTTGTGATGTATCAATTAAAAACCAACTTGACTCGTAATATTTTTTTAATTATAAACACTTCGGTAACTGCTAGTACAGTAAGCTTGTATAGGACGCCATTTTCCAAGCTTAACTTAATTTATATTACTTATAGCATAGCATACGGATAAGTTAATACGGTGTGTGACTATAGTGAATATAAATTGTGGCATTGAAACCACTAAACACACATTAAAAAATACGTGGAACCAAATAAACTATCACTAACTTTTTGACATTATACTATTTTTAATTGTACAAAAACTAAAAAGAAGAAGTGTTTAGACTATTGCTTTTTATGACGTCACATGCCTGTATCATCATAGAAGCTTCATACCCATTCATACCTAACAGATCGTTTTCAACATTTCATAAAGAATAGCTGATTTGAGCTGTCATCAAATACTGTACTGTAAAATCTAGATGTTACATACATGTAATACACATCCTAACACCTTTTCCCAAGACAAAAACAAGAGAATAAATAATTCTGTCATCGACACTTGTCAGGAAGTCAAACAACACCCGTATTGTTGACTCCTTTCATTGTTTGTATGCCTGTTCTATTGAAGTACTGTCAATAACCCCACTAAGAGGTGCTAAGTACAATTTACATAAAATCTTCTCGTTTATTAGCAGTAGACAAAGTTTGTTCACCGCTTACTGCAAATATGTATGTTTATATTTATGCAGATTTGGAGTTCAATAGACTTGTGGGAGTCGGTAAGAGGATATTATGGCTTTATATGCCTAATAGAAGTATAAAAGTAACGTTAGATTGAAGATAGTGATATTTAATATAATCAACTAACATTTGCAATAATCAAAAATTATAGATAAGAATATTGTATTTAAATTATACGGCTCTGTAACATCTCTTCACATTTCCGAGTTGTATTTTTTGGCTATGAAACTATGATTAGTCTGAGTTCTGTTAATTAAACAGCAAAATCTTGGATAGATTATCGAAGTCAACCAACGCATTTGACGCTCTTTTTAGAAAACGTTTCTTCAGTTTGTCAACTCAGCTATGATTTTTTTGCCATTCAGTAAACATACCAAATCCACCAATTTATCACTTGTAATTTTCATCGCCTGCTGCATCTAAAACCCATCATCTTAGATATATTGCCAGCTAAGCTACAATTTCACACCAATTACGGGATACGCAAATTATTGCATCTGAACACGAATCATCTGTATAAATAATCGTTTTAGCGTTGAAAAATGCCATTAGTCCCAGCATCACGATCTCGATGACCAGTATAAATGACACATGTTCTGTTTATGAGATAAACGACAGTGTTGCTAACTAATGGGCTGTTACGACATAATTCATTCTGGATTTGTGTTATTTTTAGGGTTGTCATGCGTGCCGAGTGGACCCACGCTCCATCGCCCTAGGGTTAGTGCAGCATGATCTTTCCCGTCATTTCGCTCATTCCTTCTTTTTTCTATCTTATTCTTATACATTTTAAGATCTTTTCCTCACTTCACCGAGTCTAAAAGTAAATAAACAGCCAGAATACACTTTTTATGAAACCAAAAAGCAGTCCTAAGACTGAGTCTAGTTAGTATTCTTTTTATTTCGCGCTGCGAGTGAGTACTAATAACCGACGCGCGATGGTCGCTCTAGTTCACCTTCCACTTATTTTTTAGGAAAATGGTGCTCGTTTTTAGCCGGCGCCAGTCGATTGCGACGCCACACCCCACGACACGACCAAATACGTCGCATTTTACACAAACAACCAATAAAATACAGCGGTGACTTTTACAAAGGTCATAGAAACAAATTATAGTACTTTATTTTGTCCTAATGTCTTCTATCCGAGTATATAGTCTCCAGCAGTGGTTTTGACAGCCCTAGATACCTATGCTTACTTTTGATTGGCAGCGTGAACAGCATTAAGTCAATGATGTTAGTGAGATCTTGTCAGTACCATTTCGCGTTAAATTGATGTAAGTCACACGCACGTATTTGTGTCATTTAGTGACAAGCGCCTGCATATTATTTTAATAATATTAAGCTGATAAATAGAAGACAATGGAATATTCTTTATTGCACACTTTATTGGAAATATATACAAACACAGAAGATGTGTAGAATTATTATCGAGATAAGCGAACGACGGTTTTATCGCTAAAGAGCTATCGTTTTCAGACAACCTTTGGGTAGTGGGTTTGCACTTTATGAAGGCGAAAGTTTGGAATTGTGTTTGTCTTTATGTGTATGTTTGTTTCTTCTTCACGCTCAAACGGCTGCACCAATTTTGATAAATTTTGGTAGGAAGGTAGCTGACACCCTGGATTAACACATGGGCTACTTTTTATTTCGACAAAATGTGATGTGCCGTGGGATGAGCAAATGCACCGCATGGCGCAGTTAAATAGTTATTTATATTTTGAATAGAGTAGGTTAAGTAGTTTAACTGTCACAAAATAGTAGATAATTTAATTTTGTATGGTTATAATATTTATTATTAGTAAGACTCCTAGGTAAATGTGTATGACGGAGGTGGGAACCCCTCTGTTACGCGAATTTCGAGAAAACGAGTAACATAATTAAACTGATTAGGTAATGGTGGACAGATTTGTCGATAAAAAAAGAACGACCCTAATATAGATTACCGAGCCGTTCTCAAGGAAAAAAATGTAATAAGTTTCTTAATACGAAAGTAAAAGTGCTAAACGTAAAAGTCAACAAAAAGTATTACATTTAACACTATTATCAAATCGTTCACTTTCACTTCTTTAATAACGTGATTAAGTGATATTAATCCAAACGAATTGAGCGTTGGTATGTTTTGTCAGATCAGAACTCGTTCCTAAGTACAGTTAGGTAGCACAAAAATTGGGCAAGTGCGAGTCCGACTCGCGCATGAAGGGTTCCGTACCATAATCTAAAACAAGTTTGTTATATGGGAGCCCCCCTTAAATATTTATTTTATTTTATTTTTTGTATTTTTTGTTATAGCGGCAACAGAAATACATGGTCTGTGAAAATTTCAACTGTCTAGCTATCACCGTTCTTGAGATACAGCCTGGTGACAGACGGAAGGACGGACGGACGGACAGCGAAGTCGCAGTAATAGGGTCCCGTTTTTACCCTTTGGGTACGGAACCCTTAAAATAGCTATACTTGTTAGTAATCAAATCTTAAGACTGACACGGTTTTTTCTCAGCGCTTTGTCCCAAAGGACGAGGCGTGTCAGCTCCAAATCACGCAAAGGGCCCCTTAGGGCCCGCAGATAAAACAAAAGACAAAAAAATACTGACGCGGTTCGCCGATCGGGCTGAAATTTTGCAGGCATATATAAATCGAATAAAAATGCTATATTGATATGACATGAAGCTGATATGATGATGGAGATGGAGAGTATAGTCTTTGAAACTATAAGTATATTGATTGATAATAATACGACCTAACGTAATCGAGTAATTAAAAATTAATTATTAACGTAATTGGCAATAAAAGCTACTTATTATTATTATTATTAATAATCCGTTTATGGCGGCACGAAGCTTATGCCAGTATCAGTTTTTTTGGTTTATAACCAATGCATGACTTCCGTGTTAAATGTAAATAAAACTTATAAAAAAAAAAAAACTAAAAGTTACTTTCAAAGACGTAGACTTTTTGACGGATACTTGTAAATCTGAGGACGTCCTATACTGCCTTTGCCTTTACCTTAAGGCCTTATTATACTTGCGGTTTGCGAGCAAATTTTATATGAAGGCGAACACGCAGCGAATTCGCCGCGACGCTTATTTAATTATTTACATAGAAAACTCGCTCGCAAATTAAAAGTGTGAGAAGGCCCTTTATTTGCCTGATGTAAGGTAAGTATAACCTTTTGACGACGCGGTTGGCGCAGTGGTAAAGCCGCCGACGGTCCTGGGTTCGAATCCCGGCAAGGGCAAATCTTTGTGTGATGAACTCGAATATTTGTGTCTGGGTCATGGATGTCATTTGTATTCAAGTATGCATTTATCTATATACCTATAAGTATGTTTATCAATGTCTAGTGCCCATAACACAAGTCTACTAGAGCTTACTGTAGGACTAGGTCGATTTATATGAGGTTGTCCAATATTTAAACCTAATTACTTTAAGAAGCGCTTAATTTCCACCAGTGCGAGGATGCGTGCCGAGTGAGGGATGTGTTTTAGTTAACCAATAGAATCAGTTGCGCTGAGCGAGGATAAGTAAATGAAGTTATTCCATTGGTTGACAAAAACACATCCCTCGCTACGCATCTTCGCACATCGCACATCTCTGGAGGAAACGCAGCCTAAAAGCGGAAGGTGATATAATCAAGCACCTACCTACTGCTCCAATACGCATACAATTAGATACGATTCCGGTTAGCATGTCGATCAATTAAACAAACACACGAACAAAACGCACACGCAAAAATTATATGATGTAATGTTTCATTTCACTGTTTAATTGACCACTAACAAACATATCGCTTTTATTTGTAGATCTAAATTGACTAAGATCTTGACAATTTTTTTAAAAGTTTATTTGCGGTCCGATGTATGTACTACGTTTACCGATTCGTGGCCTCCACTCTGGAACTCGTTTGCCCCAGTGGTCATCGGCTCTATGACAGATTCTAGAGTGGAGGTCACGATTCGGTAAAAGCCCTGGCGTCCTGGCTGGAAAGGGCGCCCTGTAACAAGGTGGAGCGACGACATTTGTAGGACAGCGGGTAGTAACTGGAGGAGGAGAGTTGATAATCGAGCTCAGTGCCGTGCCATGGGAGAGGTCTATGTCTAGCAGTGAACTGACACGAACTGATGACGTATGTACTAAGCGATATTTTAGCCCTTAAATGCATAAAATTATTAAAATTACGCATTCTGTTTCTGAAATTACGTAATTAGCAGGAAACATAAAATTTGAGCAAAATCCATTGAAATGACGTATGACGACCAGTGACGGCTCTAGCACTATGTATATCGCACACATTTGACGAACCCTGGTAATTAGCATCAAATCCACGGTCAATTTTAGATTTCGGGACAATCTTGACAAAGATTTTATTGACAATATTTAGATTTTTACTTGTGTTGTGTCATTTCAGTATTGTGTAAATTTACATCGGCGTGCAGTTCAGAGGATTACACTTAAGCAATACTTGTGCTAGAGGACACTGTTATTGATCAAAAACTGCTTTTGCCCGCAACTTCGTCTGCATGGAAAGCTGAAAAGTATCCTATGTCTTTCCCCGGGACCTAGACTATCTCCGTACCAAATTTCATCTAAATCGGTTCAGCGGTTTAAGCGTAAAGAGGTAACAGACAGACAGGCAGACCGACACACTTTCGCATTTCGACTGTTGAAAAGCAAAACTCACTAAGTAACAAATACCTACTTAAAACTCGTATCTCAGTATCAAACCACTTACTAGGTTCGACGTTTTTAAGAGCAGTGACAGCAATTTTGAGGTTTGATTTACAATATTAGTATGGATATGGATGTGTACAAGGAAAGCAATTAGAAAATTAATGTCCCTTTCTATTTCATTAGTATCATTGTTTCCTTCATAACCTGTTATTACCGGTACAAAATGTATCAGGACACGAAGTTCGTGAGAGTGGTCAAAGATCGACCATTGTTCACTTGTTTGTAATTACCAATGATGTTTTATATTAAGATAAGCGACCCGCCCCGGCTTCGCACGGGTGCAATGCTGATAAATTTTGCATGTATTATACATATATAAACCTTCCTCATGTATCACTGTATCAATTAAAAAAACTGCATCAAAATCCGTTCCGTAGTTTTAAAGATCTAAGCATACATAGGGACAGACAGACAGCAGGAAGCGACTTTGTCTTATACTACGTAACTATAGTGATATCTCTCTATAATATTTGCTATAAGTTATTGGAATGTTAATTCTAACTTCAGAGATTTTTTGACTTGTAAGTAATAAGAACCCACTTTTTCCATGTACCTAGTTACCGTAGATTAATACAATATCACATCACGCAGAGCAATTGCAGTGTCACATAACCAACAAAAGACGAAAAATGTTCCTATATCTGTCAATGTCAATACTACTACAATTACGCCAAGATTCCTCTCCAACCAAAAAATGCTAGAATTCCACCTTTTCTAAAACCCGCATCTACTCTCATACACGTAAGATTCAAAATGCATGAGACTCATGTATGAGTGGTCTCAGCAGGCGTGCTGAGAAAAAAGGCATTAATAGACGTCGCATGCTGTTCGCGAACTGTTCGTTACGTCAGCGCGCGCGCCGACCTCGGAGCACTTTCACGCGCACAGTAAACAGTGGATACAGTACGCCAGATTTTTCAGACCCATGGGTCAGATTTACCCTCTCTAAGCTGTTAACCTTATAAATAAGGTAATAATGGGTAAACATGATGGGTTATACCCATCCATTTTATTAGACAATTTCTTCGGGGAGTTCGACAATTGGCCGACAGCTCCATTCACAACTCGCTAATTTACCTACTAGTACATCTGAGACCACGGCGTGTGCAACCTTGCCGAAACGTTAGATTATGAAGGTAAATAAGGAATATTGCGATAGACCCGATTTATACTATATATACATATTTACAATTAAGTATTTATTAATTAAGGTAGACGGTAATAAACGTCACATGATGGTAGTTACGTATGTGGCACGCACGCCGACCTCGGAGCACTTTTGTATACATAGCGGCAGTGCATAAAATGCCATACTTTTCTTTTACCGCAGTGGCTCATAGACTTTAGGGCGAATCTCAGTGTTGTAGCCGAGTGGCTCTTTTAAGTGTACAAGAGCGTAATAAATATAGTAGCAGAAAATCATGATGAGGGACAGCTTTTATCATTATTTTATGATAGCAAAGCATAATTTTTTTTATCGAAAAATACGTGAGTTGATGGTGTATTAAACTTCGAGATCGAAATTGGTAAAACAA
Organism: Apotomis betuletana; assembly: GCA_932273695.1. Taxonomy (NCBI): domain Eukaryota; kingdom Metazoa; phylum Arthropoda; class Insecta; order Lepidoptera; family Tortricidae; genus Apotomis; species Apotomis betuletana. The sequence goes on from OW026312.1 coordinate 7,171,990, forward strand.
TCGGTACTCACAAAGCAGACCTTCATTTTTTTTTTTTATATTTGTAAGTTATAAATCGTCCGTCGTCTAAGTGCGTTGTGAACCTACTGTGTTACAACCGCTGTGAACGTCTAACTTGCGGTAAGGCGTCAGTTACACTGCGGTCAAAAACTATTAACGGAGACATCTTTGTAGTACTTCGGTGGCCTAATGTCGCTTGATTGAAGGGTCGGTAACTTCCTAGCGCGGTCTTTGTATTACAATGTTTAATAGTATTTACAAATGGCTTGAAATGTTATTGTGCAAAGTTTATGTTATAGAGATTATATTATATAAAAGTTTATGAGTGGCAAAATCTCTTATCGGAGGCCAAGACTCACTTTGGGTCACTGAGTCATCGGAGTAAGTAAGTAAGGAACAGTGAAATACGAGGTTCTTTGTATATTTTGTTCTAGATTATTTATAAATACTAATTCTAACTTGAGTGGCGATCACGCATCTGAAGACATAGATAGCGTCTTTTAACTGATGATGATGAATGATAACAAATTCTAAGTTATTTTATTTATACGTACTTCTGATAGCCAATGTTTGTATTAATTATATAACCCTACCGCTTAAATATCGGACAACCTCACACTAATCGATCTAGTCCCACAGTAAGCTCTATTAGGCTTGTGTTATGGACACTAGACGACGATAAACATACTTATATAGATAAATACATACTTAAATACAAATAACATCCATGATCCAGACACAAATATTCGAGTTCATCGCACAAATATTTGCCCTTGCCGGGATTCGAACCCGGGACCGTCGGCTCAGTAGGCAGCTGCTTTACCACTGCTACAACCGCGTCGCCGAATTTTAAGACATCTAACAGTGGCAAAGAATCATCAGATCTGCCAGTCCACAATTAATAGACTTGATTATGATCGCGCCTTAACAATTTTTTACTCACAATACAAAAGAATCTATTCACGATCAATTACACAGTAGCAAATACTATTATGATTGTAAATAGAAGCGTTCACCTACGCTAGAGTCGAGTCGATGGAACATCGACAATTCGACAATTCCACATCGACCCTTATAGTTGCCGGCAAACTCTTAGAACAAAAAACCGGCCAAGTGCGAGTCGGACTCGCGCACCGAGGGTTCCGTACAACACACAAAACAAACAAACACTTTCCATCCCTAAGTGGTTAAGTTAAGTTTGCACCTGGTATGTATAGCGCCCCATATAAATTAGGTATTAAAAAAACTACTTACTAGATCTCGTTCAAAACAATTTTCGTTGGTAGTTTTTATAGTAATGTATCATATGTTTTTTTTACATTTTTCATTTTCTTATTTTAGAAGTTAGAGGGGGGGGGACTAACTTTTTTCCACTTTGGAAGCGTCTGTCACGCAAACTATTCGGTTTAGAAAAAAGTATTTCAGAAACCTCGATATTATTTTTGAAGAGCTATCCATAGATACCCCACACGTATGTGTTTGATGAAAAAAAAAAATTTGGGACTTCAGTTCTAAGTATGGGGAGCCCCCAATATTTATTATTATTTTTTTATTTTTGCATCAAAATCTTAATGCGGTTCACAGAATGCATCTACCTACCAAGTTTCAACAGTATAGCTCTTATAGTTTCGGAAAAAAATGGCTGTGACATACGGACGGACAGACGGACAGACAGACGGACAGACAGACATGACGAATCTATAAGGGTTCCGTTTTTTGCCATTTGGCTACGGAACCCTAAAAATGGCGGATCTGCGCATGTGCACTTGTACGTAAATCTGCTACTGCGCAGTCAAGGTTATGCTCTAAAAGTTTGCCGGCAGCTGTACCACGTTTACAGTGACCGTACTCGTTAGCGACTGCGCAAATGATTTGTATGGATAATTGTAGTTCTACAAAGTAACCGCTAGGATCGCTGTACCATTCTAGATACAAATCGTTTTCCTACGCAGTCTCTAGCTACTGCAGAGACGTTAACTCATGGTACAGTACTTGACTACAGTGGCTTTAAGAGGGCGCCGAGCGTTTGCGACTGACCCATAGAGCGCGGGGAATGCGTATTTAGATCGGCGCGCGGCCGCCATAGTAAAAATGTATGGAGAATTAAAAGCACTTTTTGATAAATCTGGACCTTTAATACCAAACAATAATTGAAATATTTGATGCGGACAAATTGTAATGTAAACATTCATCTTTTTTTTTGAACTGAAAATCAGAATAGATTTCCATTGTTAAAGTATAAAAAAACACTTAACGCCTGCTTACGATTTTACAATTTTCGTCCAACTTTACTTAGTTCTCTAGGGTAAAATATTAAGAATCTAATAATTTTTTTACGGAGAAGTTGATGACACATTCTTCGAAGTGCTAAATATATAGTTTAGAAATAGATTAATCAACTAGTGTTGACGTTATCTACTTAACGGCAACTGCCTATTTTTTCACATTTCGCTCGGTGCAGTCTTAACTTATGGTACAGTACCCTTAACTAACGGTAGGTACAGTACCACAGGCGCGACAGCGGCCTATCGGTGTAACTCGGGCGTCGGTGACCTTGTAATGCCGAATCCTTCGACGAGGCATTCACGTGAATGCCCTTCACCACCTCACGCGTCCCGCGCTCGCCCCTCGACACGCACACATAGCCGCGAGTTTTGTTACTGCACACAAGTGTCGCTGTCGTTTCTTTTTAACCGACTTCAAAAAAGGAGGAGGTTCTCAATTCGAACTAATTTTTTTATTTTTTTTTCTATGTAACTCGATATCTCCGAGAATCGTGAACCGATTTTCAATTGTTTTTTTTTAATCGAAAGGGTATAACTCCTAATTGGTCCCGTTGGCACTAAGTCGGGATCTGATGATGGAATCTTGGAGAAATCGAGGGAACTCTTCAAATGTTATAGGGACATGTACGGCGCTTTCGATAATTTATTGATAAAGTCAAGAATTTACATTCAGTAAATAGGATTTGGTGTAAGGAAACTGATGATGAACACACATACGAATCACTGAAAAGCAAAAAAAAAAAATTTAACAAAAAAAAGAACCGACTTCAGTTCAGTAAAACTAAAAAGCCAACAATAACCCGTTCAAGTACAGATTACATTTGACTCACCCTTCGAAGTCGGTGCCAAACCTCGCGTAAACTATAATATATAAATATAAGAACTGTGTGGTTTGGGATCGACTTCGAAGGGTGAGTCAAATGTAATCTGTACTTGAACGGGTTATTGTTGGCTTTTTAGTTTTACTGAACTGAAGTCGGTTCTTTTTTTTGTAATTTTTTTTTTTTTTAAGTTAGTACCTATATATATTCTTTGACAGTACCCTTATCATGAGTTAACGTGACCGTACTCGCTAGCGACAGCGTAAACGATTTGTATGGAGAATAGTGCAGCGCCCCCTAGCGGTTATTTTGTAGAACTACAATGCTCCATACAAATCGCTTATGCAGTGGCTAGCGAGTACTGTAACTGTAAACTCATGGTAAGTATACAAATGTCATCTAAATTCCGTGATGAAACTTTTCTAAAAAAACGTTTTCTAAAAAAAGTATATTTTTTACTAGCCTATTTTAGTTAGCTGCAAATTCGACCTTTAATGTAACTGCTGCTATAAAAGTAGGTTAGGTTAGGTTAGAATGCGAACTCGAACAGAAGAAAACCGCTGTCGTAAATATATGTTTACGTCATTAAAAAGTTATGCGGAAATAAACCCTGTCGATCGCGTTTATGCTTAGATATAGATATAGATGCTTTTTAACCGACTAGGTACTGCAAAGAAAAAGTTTTACGCAGAAAGTGTCCACCATATTATCTTATTAAAACATTCGGGAGACATATTTAATTATTGTATTAAGCGGTGTACGGGTAGCATTCCGTGATGAAGAGCTCTATACGAGTTCGAAAAATGACGAGTCTTTTCTAACAATTTCATGATTGGCTAATATTATAAAGATGTGCAATGTGCAATAAAGGTTTAAAAATGTAAATTACTCTCAAAGTGTCTTTTTGTTAGTCAGTATACATATTCATGTAAGTCATGTCTATGACAGATTCACATCGTAAACAATAGCAGCCATTAAAGATTTATTAGTAAACACACCTAGATAAGACGTAGAGGCGTGCATATCGATAGAAATATTAGAAATAGAATGATTGCGAGATGGGTGGGTGCCAAGGTTTATTTGAAGGTGTTATTGTATTTTATTGATTGTTTTAGTTATTTATGCAATTTACGCAATTTACGCAATGTATTTCTAAACACAATGTACTCATATGTTTTTTTTTAATAAATGACTATGTTTAATTGATCGATGGGCATGGGCTTTTGACTTTGTCCGACCAGCGACGTGGCAAGCAGTTGAGCGAGATCCGAGCGCGGTGGCCACACGAGTGAGCGAGACAGACGTACCGCGCATCGTTTTGTTAGTGAACCTAGCGGTAGATCAAATTAACTTTGAATTTGTACAAGCACTCTTTTCACGTCGTTAACAAATAGCAGACATCAGAGATTTATTAGTATACAAACACAGATGAGACATAAGGCGTGCATATCAATAGAGTGATTGCAAAATTTGTGGGTGGCAAGGTTTATCTGAAGTTTCAATTGTATTTTATTAGTTCTTTTAATGAATGATCATGGGGCAACGTGAACGACTGACACGAACAACGCGCGAACTAAACTAACAAAATCCACAGGCCAAACCAAGCACCATGGTGCGCGCCGGGGCGTAAATTATTAGCGACTGATGACGCGAAGTGAGTCCAGTCGACCTAGTGGACGATGGACTTTTAATTTGATCAAGCACTTTTTTTAGGAAATTCTTTCCGATTTGCATCGTAAACAGTTAGCAGTTATTATAGATTTATTAGTATATACAAACCCACATGAGACGAAACATGCATATCAATAGACTAGTTGCAAAATGAGTGCGTGCCAAGGTTTATCTTAAGTTTTGATTGTATTTTAGTGGTTGTATATAATAATTTAGGTAATTAGTCGTGGGGCGTGGCTGCGCAAATAACTGAGGCGAACAAAACTTACAAAACCCACAGGGCGAACCGGCGAACTAAGCTCCATGGTGCGCGCCGGGGCGTAAGTTATAAGCCGTCTGACGCCGTGAAGTAAGCCCCTCTTGCTAGTCAATCAGTGGATCCATCTAGGACCTTTTTCCTTAGTATTTCATTCAGATTCACATCGTAAACAATAGCAGACATCAGAGATTTATTAGTATACAAACCCAGATGAGACGAGGCGTGCATATCAATAGACTGATTGCAAAATGAGTGGGTGCCAAGGTTTCTGAAGTTCCCATTCCCACGAGTAAATATAATTAATTTGTGGCCGTGATGTGTCCTGCACAACATAAAGACAATCAGCTTTTCTTAATGGAATCTGTGTATATAAAACAGTTCCGGTATTGATATCAGCCCAAATCATTATTTTGTTGTGACATGGAAATTAAAGTAGTGTATTATTGATGTTACTACCTAGAACAGGGCTATTGGGATTTATTGGTACCTATATAGTTGAAACCTACAGTTTGAATTTTTCATTGATAATGTTTGTATCAAAAACTACTCGAAATTGACAAAATTCACGCGGAAATTTAGTTTTTACAACTTATTTTCGACTGCACGCAATGAAAGCATGAAATAGCTATGTTGCTACCTAGAACTCTGGGAAAAGTATTATTCACCTCAAAAAATTTACCGAAATTATCCATATATTTGTCATAATATGAAAAAAAAACTTAAAAGGAATAAGGCCTCTTAATTACTTAACATTATTATATTATAATTCAGTGAATAAAGGATTTTGACCTTACAAACGGTCCGGTAGTTTTGAATTTTTGATATGTTGTCTAGGATGGTTAGTCAGTGTTTAAAATGCAAAATGCACAATTCCCCCCCCCTCCGCGCCCGCCGCCATATTGAAAAAACCGGCACTCTCTTCATATTTTTGCTCATATCTTCCTCTAGGAGCATTTTAGCTAGAAGAAAGCTTCGACAATGTTATAGAGAGTTAAATTTACTACATTTTTCATTTTATATTTTGTTTCTAGGACAGATAGTTACGGAGATATGCACATTTAAAAAAACTTAAGAAATCTCAATTTCCAACTCAAAAACAAACTTCTGGATTATATCTTCGTTTAGGAGCATTTTAGCTAGAACAGTGCGTGGGCAATTTTGTAGAGCATTAAATTTACTATAATTTACATTTCAAATTTTGTTTCTAGGACAGATAATTACGGAGATATGTAAAAAATAAAGTCACATTTTCCGAAAATGTATGTAAATATGGACATGAGTTTTATAAGCAATTATATTTCCTACATGTTTTAATTTGTCCTAGACTAGTCCGTAACTGAATGACAGCGTTTTAAACCAAGAATTTTGAGAAATTTTCGGAAAATTCGACTTTTCCTGTTTTTTAAATGTGCATACCTCCGTAACTAACCGTCCTTGAAACAAAATTTGAAATGTAAATTATAGTAAATTTAATTCTCTACAACATTGCCCAAGCTTTGTTGTAGCTAAAATGCTCCTAAACGAAGATATAATCCAGAAGTTTGTTTTTCAGTAGGAAATTGCGATTTTTTACGATTTTTTAAATGTAGATATCTCCGTAACTATCTGTTCTAAAAAAAAAATGTAAAATGAAGAATGTAGTAAATTTAACTCTCTATAACATTGTCGAAGCTTTCTTCTAACTAAAATGCTCCTAAAGGAAGATATGAGCAAAAATATGAAGAGAGTGCCGGTTTTTTCAATATGGCGGCGGGCGCGGAGGGGGGGGAATTGTGCATTTTGCATTTTAAACACTGACTAACCATCCTAGACAACATATCAAAAATTCAAAACTACCGGACCGTTTGTAAGGTCACACATAGTACTTTAGTCTCTATTCACCGTATTATTAGTAAAACTTACATGAAAGCATAATCTGATACTAAATTTAAGGTAATGTAGAAGTAAAATCTAGACAAATACTAATAGGTACTAATCGCAAAAGAGCCGCAACGTGCGATTTGCGATCCTCTTGAGGGGGGCATTTTTTTAACTGTACCTATCCTGTAATCATGTACAAACAAAACGAATATGATGACTATTGATGAGTAGACACTATCGACACCAGCAACCCGGTAGCCGGGCGCTCTGCTCGTAGTATGTTTTCGCTGGTTCCCCTCCGTTAGCCCGAAAAACTTTCATCCTAATTTCATTAGCCCTAATTTTGGTAACCCGAAAATCACCAACCCGAATTTTCATTCATCCTAATTAATGAATAGCCCTAATTTCAGGATTCGGAATTTTCATAATGCCTAATTACTTCATACCGAATTCTCACTAGCCCTAATTTGCACTTAGCCGATTTTTTGAGACTACTAATATTATAATACCTAATAATGCTAAAACCTAAATTTTATTAAACCTAATCATCCATAAACCTAAGGCGAGGGATGCTCTCCCTACGCGCCTCCGGTTTCGGAATAACACTCAAGGGGTAGGACAGACAAGACCACCGGGAGTCGGGATTGCCATAGACTCTGGATGTACACGAAAATCTTTTGACGCTTCGCTCGCTTCGCTCGCTCCGCTATACGTGGTCACAATACAAACCTAACCTAACCTACAGTTTTCGGGGTTCAGCCAGTTCGATATTTGTCCAAATCCGGTTTTTGTTTTAACTTAAAAAAATAAGTTAAATAATCTTTAGTACTCTTGACATTTAGTGTCAGTAATGATTAAGTCTAATAATCATTAGGTGTGGTAATTATTAGGTTATTTCATATTAGTATTGTTGATTATTAGTACAAATCATTATTAGAGTATTCGATTATTAGGTCTAACAACTAATTAGGGTATAAAAATTAGGTGAAATGACATTAGGGCTAATGAAAATTAGAGCTAACGTTGATAGGTGTAATAATATTAGCACTTGCGTTATTAGGTCAAGTAGGGGAGTACCGTTTTCGCTACATACGGTTTTTCCCATGTTATCGGCTACGAGCGTAGCCCGTAGCGCTACGCGGTAGTGAATGCGTTTACACGGTTTCGTTGCAGAGTGTGGGTGCCAAGGATATACTTGTAATTTGAGTGCCCATTACTCATACATCTAAATACATTATAATTATTGTACTACATACTATGATTAATTACGTCTAGAGTGATTCAGAGACGCAAGTTATGACAATATTAATTACTAAAGTCATTGATGAATTTAAAGTATTTAAAATTTAAATTCGGCACGGAATATGGCGCTAAAAACTTTATTTTTTTAACACACTTCATCTTCACTTATAACTAAATTTGTAAGTTTGTTACTTAGCGTATAAAAAGATTAAGTAAATTTTAATCTAATTATAATAGTCGTATCGAAATTAATTTCGCGAGTTCACGAATAGTACAATAATTTGGTATTTTAGAGCTGTTGGGTGGATAAACTTTTTCTTGTTGTTATTCTGTCCCGTCATCCAGGAGACAATGGTGGGTAAAATTCTTAGAAAATATTGGTATTTTTATGAGATAAGTAGTCTAAATAAGAATGGGCTTATAACTGCTGCAATTACAAAGATTTTGTTGAATATTGCCGCCGAAAACCGTAGTTTTAAAGAATAACCCAGGGGACATCACCATGGTAACGAGCAACAGAAAAAAGTTGACCGACCCTGTTATGATGATGGAGATGGAAAGTCATTTCATTACTATACAGCCCTTATTCAGCTTATTACAGCTGTGTAAGAGCTGTATTAGCGCTTGCATGCTACTTGGGAAGTGTAACAGTAGTGCTACATTGCACGTCCTAATGTTGAATACACTTTTATGTAACGAACGTCGATTCGTTATAGCATCTGAGCATCAGACATTCTCCATTTAATTTTCTAGTCACGTTAAAGAAACTAGTAGTAATATAATCAGATAGCGAAGCGTGGTGACCTCACGCGTAGGTATGGTAAATATCAAATACTAAACCACTTCTAAAGCATGGCCGATGACCCGGTAGCGTATTAAAATGCCTATTAACCTGTTTTGCTAACGGTTTTTTTGATCAAGCCTTAGATATTAGCATGGTCGTTATAATTTGAATATTTTACACAATTTTGACATAATGGCAAGTTACGAATGTCCCACAGTACCTAACCATGCACGCTATTCTGCACGGTTATCGTTCATTCATTCATTCATTTATTTATTTATTTCATACAATATACAATACAATGATTGTGTTTGAAATTAATACATACACTTAAAATAATAATTACAAGAATAGAATTTAAATACGTATCACGTAAATCATTTCGGTTAATACTGATTAATGACTTAAAACTAATTTTAATTAAAAGTTGGACGTAAATAATTACTGAATGAATGTGAATTTTTAATTTTATTACTATCTTCATTTTTTTTGACGATGCGGTTGGCACAGCGGTAGTGCAGCTGCCACTTGAGCCGGCGGTCCAGGATTCGAATCCCGGCAAGGCCAAATATTTGTGAAATGAACTCAAATTGTTGCGCCTGGAGCATGCTCTATGTATTTAAATATGTCGTCGTCTAGTACCCATAACTCAAGCCTCCATAAGCTTAATTGCCTGATATTATTTATTTATTGTCTTCATCATCATTCCAACTCGCGAACGTCTACTGTTGAACATAGATCCCCTACAGACTCTTATAAAACACAATATTAAAGTCTATAGGCGTATTATCTAACTTTTTTTATATATATAATCTGCATGACTTCTGGCGGTAAGAAACAGGCATCGCCTTTGGGTAAACTAAACACCTTTAATTTAGCATCCATTTTTTTTTGCTTGAGGTTTAAATTAAAGTCCTTAAATCTACTATAACCAACTTATGAAACCTACTCGAATTAGAAAATACTTATATTTTATTAACAGATTTACCAAGGTAAAAACAAATCAATCTTATATCTTTATTACATTGTGTCATCAACTCATTATTCAGAAATCTAGGCCGATAAAAATCAATTCAATGCAACGTCTCATAACTAGTGCAATGAATTTAGTTGATAGAAAAATAAATAAATAAGAAAAACAACACATTCACTGACACACGTATAATTTATTGTTTAATGGTACAAAATTACGAATTTGTCGATAATTTACACTGGAGATCACTTCAGCACACGTTTAACACCGAAATCAAAACACACAGATATTAATGGGTTAAAAATTAACAAATAATCTTAAATTTATATTTTAGGTTTTTCTAGGGGTTGAATCAAAATGATTAAGTTTCTCGCGACAAATTTAAGAAGAATAATACTGCAATTTGACGAAAACCAGTCAAAATTCACTCACGTGAAAGGATTTTGGCTGGGCTGAGAATTTTGACTGGGCTGGCGATTAAAAACGGTAGCATGAATTGTTGAAAGGCTGGTGAAGAGTGAGGTATGGCTGATGGATGTTATGTTTATGGTCGAAAAAATGCAGTAAAAGAAGATATGTGCCCGACGAACGAGGCTTTCGGAATTTAGAGGGTTAGTACGAACAAAAAAAGCTTTGTCCGCATTAAAAATCAAATAAGCATTAAGATCACAACTCGATACTGTTAATTAAAACTAACAATTAAATATCGAATAATTTTGAATTGGTTTTGGCCGAATATTACACTAAAATTAAATTATCCTAAATGCACCGAACCGCTCGAAGATGTGCGCGCACCAGTCGCGCCGTGCGCGTCGATGACACCAACCTTCTGTAAGCCCTCAAGGGCAGGACTCGTACATTGGACGGCAGGTTAAATAAACAAACCCGTTCAGGTCTGACGGGCACTGGATGGAGGACTGTGGCTCCCAGTCGCAATCAGATCGTGCTAGACGCACACACAGGATCACACGCCGGCCGGCAAGAGAACCAAGCACTCGGCGCACCGCTTGCAGCCGTTACATGAACTGCACCGCACAGACCCTCAGAAAAATAAGGGGAGGGCTCCTTATGGGATCACAAAAACGTGGACACAAACTGTACTACTCGGATCGCAAAACGTGGACAAAAACTGTAGTACTCCGGTCAAAATACTTGAATACTCAAGCAGTTATATTAATAAGATGCTTCTTGTCTCAAACTCAAAATCTCAATGACAATCCTTCAACCAATTTTTTCCTTGAAAGAAAACCAAAGAACGAACGAAATCTAATTTTTGAAATTCAAATTTAAATTTAAAAATACCAAAATGACAGTTTGCCAGACCTAAATCTATAAGTAAATAAGGCTACGAACTAACGAACGAAACTCGTACAATTGAGAATAGCGACACCTAACGGGAACGGAGCGAACAATTTCCGAAAGCATGCAATCTACCAAGTGAAACCAAAATTCATGCAAGCTAAGACATTAGAAAAAAAAAGTACAACTCGTCTGTAACAGATGGCGCTGTGCCGTGATGAAATTAAATAAACAACGGATTAGTAAAAATAAACACTTAAACCGTAGCGTAATGCTACAGCATCTCCCTACCAAACGAAGAAAATGCCAAAAGAACAAGATTATCTAAACAGCCCTAACAGACCCAACTTCCACATCACAAATGAAATTCGACAAAGATCTGTGAATTCACACAAATGAAAAATTACTGGCTTAAACAAACAGACTTAACGGATGGAGTCAAGATAATCAGCTAAAGGCAAACAATTGACATACTACCAAAAAAAAAAAAGGTGGAATTGATTGGAATCGATTGAACTAGATGGTCCCAGGCATAAATGCTGATACCAAATCAGACAGGTATCCTAAATTAAAAGCTAAGCTAAACTACGTCTCAAATAAAACACGAATACCAGTCGATGGGACCCGGCCGGACTCCCAACCGGTACACGAGCTATACGACCTAAACCTAAAGATTAAATAAACCTAACCTAACACTAACCTAACTTACGCAAAACACAGCCTCGCATGAGCGAGAGAAAAAGATAGCACGGTGCCAATCGACTAATCGCGCAGCCCACCGTGCCTCCAAGATATAACATCCGAGAGTTAACTTGCAACGCGATACCAACCAAATCCCCACGCCTTGAAAACGGGAGAGATGGGATGAGGTCCGATTCGCGTCAAGCGCCGAAACGAAACCTCTCATACACACGTTCAAGCACGTCGATGATGAGATAATCCCATCATCGGAAGTCAATAATAACGCCCCTAAGGCCAAAAGTCACGTCCAGAAAACAATTGGTGGGCCTAGCCCCCAAGAAACCTACGACTAAAACTCTAACCTAATTCGTAAACTAGACTACTAATCCTAAGAAACAGACTGGTATATGCCTGGGCATCTAGAACAAACGAACCGTCAAAAATCAAGAATCAGCAAACCGAAAGGCGAGGAAAAAAAAAGAAACCACCCACAACAGGGAGGACAATTGAAAACCCTTACAAGCTATTCAAACAGCAAATAACACCCGATGGAAATTCGGACGCAGAAACAGAGTACATGGACCAAGATCTCCACCAAAAAAAAGGTGATCAAATACGTCTCGTGACAAACATCATGACATCATTAAGAAAGTCGTCTAAGAAAAGGATCCCTGCCAAAAGAATCATCAAAAAAGGAGTAGGCGGACAAACGCGCTTCTTGAATTTAGAGGGTAAAAATACAAAAAAAAGTTTCGGACCTAAAGAATCATCAAAAAGGAGTAGGCGGACAAACGCGCTTCTTGAATTTAGAGGGAAAAAATACAAAATAAAAAGTTCCGGGCCTAAAGAATCATCAAAAAGGAGTAGGCGGACAAACGCGCTTCTTGAATTTAGAGGGAAGTACAAACAAAAAAAGCTTTGTCCGCATTAAAAATCAAATAAGCATTAAGATCACAACTCGATACTGTTAATTAAAACTAACAATTAAATATCGAATAATTTTGAATTGGTTTTGGCCGAATATTACACTAAAATTAAATTATCCTAAATGCACCGAACCGCTCGAAGATGTGCGCGCACCAGTCGCGCCGTGCGCGTCGATGACACCAACCTTCTGTAAGCCCTCAAGGGCAGGACTCGTACATTGGACGGCAGGTTAAATAAACAAACCCGTTCAGGTCTGACGGGCACTGGATGGAGGAATGTGGCTCCCAGTCGCAATCAGATCGTGCTAGACGCACACACAGGATCACACGCCGGCCGGCAAGAGAACCAAGCACTCGGCGCACCGCTTGCAGCCGTTACATGAACTGCACCGCACAGACCCTCAGAAAAATAAGGGGAGGGCTCCTTATGGGATCACAAAAACGTGGACACAAACTGTACTACTCGGATCGCAAAACGTGGACAAAAACTGTAGTACTCCGGTCAAAATACTTGAATACTCAAGCAGTTATATTAATAAGATGCTTCTTGTCTCAAACTCAAAATCTCAATGACAATCCTTCAACCAATTTTTTCCTTGAAAGAAAACCAAAGAACGAACGAAATCTAATTTTTGAAATTCAAATTTAAATTTAAAAATACCAAAATGACAGTTTGCCAGACCTAAATCTATAAGTAAATAAGGCTACGAACTAACGAACGAAACTCGTACAATTGAGAATAGCGACACCTAACGGGAACGGAGCGAACAATTTCCGAAAGCATGCAATCTACCAAGTGAAACCAAAATTCATGCAAGCTAAGACATTAGAAAAAAAAAGTACAACTCGTCTGTAACAGATGGCGCTGTGCCGTGATGAAATTAAATAAACAACGGATTAGTAAAAATAAACACTTAAACCGTAGCGTAATGCTACACTAGGTACTATAATACAGACTAAACTCATAACTCCTTTAGCATAGTCCCATAATTCTTCCTAACGATCTTTACGCAACAGATTTAAAACAGTGAACTGTATAACGCAATCAAATCATTCACTTCTGAAGAGCCGTGAGAACCTGGAGAATCAATGAACGAACACAAAGACCTTTCATTCATTTCATTCGTTCAATGTTGAATTTAATTAAGGTGTTATTCAATTTATTAATTGAGGCTTTAGAAGCAGTTAGAGAAGAGGATGTCTTTTGTTGGATGTGTAATTAATTATGACTTTCAAATAAAGTCTAGACTTAAAGATGTGTTTTACTAATGCGACCACAGATTAGATAATATAACACCGGTGAGATTTGTGAACGTTTTCTTTATAGCAATATATTATAGTATCTCATATATCTGTGAGTATCTCCATATTTTGGAACGGTTCCAAAGAAATTTTCTCCTGCGAACGCTCTGGCTATGGAATGAGATCCCTGCCCAAGTGTTCCCAAGGGACTGCGGTATGGATTTCTTCAAAAGAGGAGTGTGTGAGACTTTTAAACGTTCAGCATTCGAATCCCCTAGTGTTGCAAGCGTCCATAGGCTGTGGAAACCGCTTACCATCGAGCTGGCCATAAGAGTGTTCGCCACCACCGTAGTATAAAAAAATGTTTACCAAATAAAACAAGCAAGGCTAGATAATTTGCACTTAGCGCCTGTTACAATTCTCCTTAAGTTTTCTAATTTGACATCAGAATCTAAATGCAAATAGGCTACACGGACATATTTACGATCTCAACAGTCTTTCGGAAAATACGGCATCTGAAGAAAAGGAACGACACGAGGCGAGAAAGTAATCTTTTTTCAATCATCACTTAAAAGCCATCAATCTTACAATACCATTTCGTAATCCACCTTTTTACGCCATTCTCAATTTTGCTTTCAGCATTATTCCAAGAATCCAGACTTACGAGTACCAATGCGTTCATTGACTCACATCCGTAACAGAAGTACGACCAATCATACCTTGATTAAACAGCCACATATGTCCTTATTCCATTACATTATATATCCAATGATGTGCGTGAAGGAATTACGTGTAATATCGCTTATAATCACTAATTCAGTTAAGTAAGCAATTCATCAAAGCACTGTACTGAAGATGCGGTACCATTATGACTAAAATTTTGATGTAACTGGGTATAATGGCTCCTGAGATCGCATTCGTGTTGGTGTTGAGTCTATGTATGGAGTGAAATTGACGAGCAATTTGATAAATTAATAGCTCTATGTGTAAATGTTTTGTTCGTAAAATAATGTTGAAAGATGGTTAGCAATAAATAAATATGAGTATAGAAATGATTGTGTATTAAGCAACTTTGTTAAAGTAATAGTCGATGTAACGGATTTAAACATCTTCGCTATAAAATCAAATAATGTTGATAGGTACTACATAATTGTTTCTTGTTTAGATCTGTTCCGACGTAAACAAATTGGATAACGTTAAGAATCACTTTGCATTGAACCACTGGATAGTGGATATTTTAAGTAACAATTCGCCACAGGACAACCGACTTGGGAAAGTGGAGAAATTATATCAAAAAAATTACTCGTCGTCAAATTCAATTCTAAGAGGCTGACTAAAAAAAACAAAGGGAATCCTCAAAGGATAGTCAAGAGTGTCAACAGATGTCCAACGATCAACATATGCCCAAAGGTAGTCATGAGTGTCATCAGAATACGTCTAAAGATAGTCAAGAGTGTCAACAGATGTCCAAAGATAATCAAGAGTGTCAACAGCTATCCAAAGGTAGTCAAGAGTGTCAACAGATACCCAAAGGTAAACAACAGTGTCAACAGATGTACTGCATATTTTTAAGCGTATTAAGATGTTTATCATATCTGCCTACACGGTGCGATTGTCATCGACAATACCTTCTTAGCATAGAAATGGATTCGTATTAACATAAGCATCCCAACCAGATTATCGATAGCACACGTTGGATATACACTCGAGGTCAAATATTCCGGGTCACTTCATTGTAACATAAAACAAAATTTACCGAGCAAGCATCGCCAAAACTTCTTATTAATTTCTAAAACGGCTAGGCGTCTGAGTAATCGGGCAAAATAGGGTGTGTGACCCGAAATACTTTGCCCTTGAGTGTTGTTAGGTTTAAGATAGGGGGTAGATATAAGTCAGCCGGTTGCACCCGGCGTCAGGCCTGTTAGTCGGAATATAGCACTACGACAAGCGACCGCGTCTCATTTCTCGGCACCCTTTTCCCTCCAAAATAACAGGTGTAGAATTTCAATTTTTAAGTCAGCGGCAATAGATTTTACTCCGCAGAAAACGGGATTCTCGCATAATTACCATCTAATTTTACGATGTGGATGTCCTCTGTTGACCTTTTGTATGTTTCTTGACTTTTGGCGAATATTTTTCAACGATGTAGGTATTTATTAATGGTCAACATTATAACATAAAAAATAACAACTATGAATAAGGATACTCCTCGAATATTTTTTGTCAGTTCTATCCGTATGATGTACTTACATCAGATATTCTTCGTTTTTAAAGATTAAACATTGGTTAAAATAAGAAGCAATAATCTTTTCATAGCTTGGACTCGTTAAATTAGAACACTTCTTTTAATTTTTCGTTTTTAAGGTCCTTAAGTTGATACGAGATACCAGGTAAGAGAACAGATACCAGTTACCACATACTATGTACCCGCAATCTAATACCAGTTATCACATACTATGTATACATGTACCAGTAATTTGTACCACGTACCTGATATCAGGTACTTGATTGTACCAGGTACAAATTACTGGTATACAGTGTGTGGTAACCATACTACAGTAGCGGAAAAAAATCTATCACATTGGTGTATTTAGTAAGAAAGTTGCCTACCTTTTACAATTGCAAACGGTGATATAACAAAGTATTGACCTGAGATTTCTCTTTTAACCAATAAAACATCTATTTTTCTATACAAATTGTTATTTAAAAAACATTGTCGACATTCTGCGTCTTATAAAAAAAAAACTCGTTATTACACTAATTTGCCGTACAGTTAGTATCTACTACGCAACGCAACTACGCTAATAAAATACATATGTTTTTATTCGTTACACACTTAGTATACTACAAGTTACTTATTACGCTATTGGCAATTTTAATTCGGATATTATCTTTGGATCCAATTCGACTTAAAGTTAAAATATTTCAATATGATAGATTTTTCCGCTAGTGTACGTACCAGCAATTTGATACCAGTTACCACATACTATATACCAGTAATTTGTAACACGACGTACCTGATACCAGATACTTGACATGCCTGACACGTGAACCACTAATTATAAATCTAGGAATACTCACATAGTCCGAAAGGCTCTTCATGCCGTAAGGGAACCGCTCCCTATCAGGAACCAGCCTGCCGCGAGGGTCACGCTCCCTCTCAGGCCAGCAGTCGTCGACGTTGATGTACTCGTAACCGGCCGCCGCGTAGCCCTCCGAGACGAGAATATCCGTCATAGTCCGGAAAAGGCGGTCACTGGAAAAATATAGGTTCAGTTACGACTTGGAAAGAAACAAATTTTTATCTAAAAAAAATATGGTTGTCTATAAAGCCGGTTTACGGACGATAATAACGTGATAACG
This sequence comes from Apotomis betuletana, assembly GCA_932273695.1. Taxonomy (NCBI): domain Eukaryota; kingdom Metazoa; phylum Arthropoda; class Insecta; order Lepidoptera; family Tortricidae; genus Apotomis; species Apotomis betuletana. The sequence goes on from OW026312.1 coordinate 7,189,396, forward strand.
TCATATGAACACATTGGTGAAAAATTGCATACTTTTATAAATTGAATGCCGGCCGATGGAGTGGAAGAGACAATTCTATTTGCAACACTGTCAATACAAAAACTCGGCTGATGGCCAGTTTAACAGTATGTTTTAGCTCAAAGGTCAATTGATCGTCTAAACGAATCAAATGATCCCAAACTTGGTTCAGAGTTCTCATCGGACACGGTGAGGATCACATGGCTTTCCGGATCCATCGTCAAACAACAAATGTCGGATTCAAACAACAAATGTCAAACTCCATACCTACAAAAAAATTATGACGTCATTATTTTTGTCATTCATCATGCCAAAGGAGTACTTCCGATCATCACTTCTGCGTGTTGAAAACCGTCCACTACTGGAGTTCACAACACAATAAATAATTTGCATGCTGCTACTACCCATCACGCTACGAGTTAGGTTCCATTCCACTTTTAAACTTCACATTGTGACGGATAACGTCAACATCAAATCGTGCGCAGCTCGCATGCAAAATTATGCGTAATTATTACTCAACTATGCTAATTCTGAACCTGTTGCAATCTGCAATATGGCTGCTTCCGCGCGGTAATCATGTAATAAATCATTTTACCACGAAGAATAAAATTAGTATTTTAAAGCTGAAGATAGCAAAGGTGATAAATTAATCGGGGGTATTTCACTTCCCCGAATTTTATTTGTCATAAATATCACTTGCCATAATTTTCATTTGCCATACACTTTTTATTTCATAAATCATAAACTCTTCGGGATTTCTTTAATACTATTCATGGAGAAATTATTAGGTTAGGTTTGTTTTATGACAATCCTGAGAAGTTTCAGCTTACAGAGAAAAATAGATTTATAGCAAATGAATATTATTGCAAGTGATAGATTATGGCATATGAAATTCGGGCAAACGATAGAGAACCAAAAGAATCACCAGACTATTTCCAAGTACCATTCTTTTCATATTTCTTGGCGTAGCTTGGTGGTGGTTCCGCCTTCCATTTCTGTTCACGCGCGTTTCATCCAGCACTTCTAGCACCACTGTGATACGCGACTCTTTCGCGTGAGATAGTTAATTATCTATCTCTTTCTGTGCAGTACTGTGGAGAGGGACAGGTGACGATATGCCACACCACAAGAGTCACGAAGAATACAAGTTGTGCTAGACGGGAGTTGTAGTGGCATACATGCGTTGATCGCAAGCGTTATCTCGCCACACGACCAATTGCGTTTGTGTCGCATTTTACAGTAACAATCAATAAAATATAATCCCCAGGCGGCTTGTTGCGAAGATCAAAAGGGTAATTCTGTGTCATTCGATAGGTATTACTAATAAACGAATGGGTAAAAAACAGCGAAAAATTAATTTTTAAAGAAATTTTACTGATATTTATTTATCCTCTTGTGTTATTTACACCAAATAAAGTTATAATTAAATATTGAATCAGCTGACACTGACATATTACCTACAAAATGGAATGTTTAAGCGGGCCAATAATTATAGCTACTGAACATCAGTCGAATTACCCCCGAACATGATGCCCTATCTAAAGGTAAAAGATACATACGCGTGGTAAGTTAACAATTCAGTGCAAAACAACATTATGTAGTCATTTGCAGTTTGCTACTTCTTGAATTATTGGTTTACGTATTATTTACTCTGCGCTAAATCATGATTGTGCATTCGACACGTATTTCGGTTACGCTGTATATATACGTCCCGTATTTATTAATAATAATCCTTACGGTTCATTTAGATAAAATGTAAATAAAAAGATATTAAACTAAATTAAAGTTCAGTTTGCTAAAATGCTGTTGTAACTACATGAAGCACAAAATAAGACTACAGAAGGAGGAAGGAAGGGTGAAGGTAAGTAAGAAATATCGCGATATACCCGTTATAATTAGTGTTAATTACAGAAGGGTCTCTCTTTTAATCTTCTCAAAAGCCGCGAAATGCGAAGCAATTGGCTGTGGAGCGTGGAAATGCGCACTACTGAAACACGTATGTACGAGTGTTTAGGAAAGGTGGAAGGCGGAGCTGAGCAGACGTACACTGGTGTGTAGGCTACTAGCGCGGTTCGCAGCGCGTAGTAAGCCCGCCGTGCTTGGTGCTAAACCGTCAGATTCTTTACATGAGGCATGCCTATACCTTGATAAATTGTGGATATTTTACAAAAAAATATATATTAATTGGAGTAGACATCTCAGAATGCCTGGAAAACAATCTCAAGACGTATATTTTTTTTATTCACAAACTGACCGGCGATTGCGTTCAGTATCACGTAATGGTAAGTGACTACGGGGTCGAGGATGTATCTCGCCGGTTCCTTAGACCTATATAATTTTCTGGAAATACACACTAAATGGGGGGTTTACTCACGTCTTAGAAGATATTGCGATATTCGACTTCTACGACGTAAGTAAACCCGTTTCGTATCTATTTTAATATTCCGTAAATGTAGTAGCAATCATGTAAATAATCTCAAATTCTTCATAAGGAACACACAAACTCACCTTATACAGTTCTCAGGATCATTCTTACAGTCAGTATTGCATCTGAACCGTTCCCAAGCCAGCCAGCCCATGGGCGGGGTCAAAGCGACCCCATTATCCAAGGCCCAGCCCCTTCCCAGCACACACAACACACTCACGGTCCAGACCACCACGGAAGCCATCGCAAAATGTAAATACTATCTAGAGAGAGCTATCCTCATAGTTTGGGGCACTGTTTGATTTGGAAGCGCGATGTCAGGTACGTGACATGAGTTGTAGGCGCGTGTTATCTGTAACAAGGAGAAAGAAGGTTAGATGACGTTTGAAAACATAGACATTACGAATGAGGTCACTATCTGATCTGATAAGTTGCTATTCTATTCGACTACGAGAAATTATGACGAGACGAGAAAGTAGTGTTGAAATCTTTCTTCACGTGTAATATAAAGTAAACGCTAAACCTATGTAAAATATACAAAAACAAATACTCATTATTGCACACCTCAAAGATCAAGAAAAAAACAAAACAACATGAGATGCGAGTATGTTTCATATTAAAACAGACTCAAGAAATCGGGTCAAAATATTTTAAAGTTTCTTATACAGTAGACATATTGAATGACATAATAATCAAGTTTCATTCATCATGCATTTTTTTTGCATCGCGTGGCTAACACACGCTAGATGTAATTGATTATAATGTTTTCTTCCTTATTCCTTGTACATATTTATTTTGGCGTGGCAATAAATGGTTTTTTTCTTTCTTTAGTTACTATCTCAAGAGTGGTATAGTGTGACCAACTTATCTGTGAAATTACGAAATCAGCACCTCTAGCACAACTGTCACAGGTGACTATTTCTCGCGCGAGATAATTGCGAGAGGGTGACGGGTAGAGTTCGCAACGTCGCGCGACAAGAGTTGCGAAGCGTAGTTGTGCTAGACGGGCAGGAACTACGAGAGCGAGATTGTGGCGAAACACTTAACAATTTTCAAAATTTTTTTTAAAGACATAATTTGAACTCTATCAGAGCTGGTTAGCCCTCCCTACCAGTCAGACTTTGTGTCTCTATAACCTGCTAATGAGATTATCTTTGCATTACAGGAGTAATTTGGGAAAGGTGACGCGGGCGCACTGGGCGCATGGACTGCGTCGATAATAGACTGAACCTGGTCAGTCTGACTTAGAGCGGGTGTCCACAGTAGCATGCGCAAGCGATCCTGTAGACCCCACCTAAGGCGATATGGAGGTAAAACGCGTTGTTTTAGGGAGTACACCAGATCTGGCCTCACAAACCTGTTCCGATCCCGCGATCGGACGGGATGCGTAACGCATTTTCCCAGCGGAAAAAGAAAAGGGTTAGTTCACAGAAGAATTGGTCGCACTAAGTATATGTACTAGGTCGTCCTCTGATACTGTTTCATCTATTTACGATCTGGCTCTACTGGCTTCGCCCTTGATAGAAGTAGTTCCTGTTATCAAGCTCCCAGTTGAAGGTTAATGCCCAGACGCTGTAAATATCCGTATCTTCATATTTGCAATCATGCATTAGATAAAGCTTGTTATTTAATTATTATTGTCTTGCATCATTGAAGTATCTGCGTTACTTCCTTGGCAACGAATATTTACAAAGTTTACTGTATTGCTATTGAATATTGATTAATCAACTTATGTTGCTTACATAAGTTAAGTAACCTATTTATTTGAAACAGATAGTTTCTGTTAGTATTCTATTATTATCAGTTCTCTGCCTTTTCGCAGAATTAGTTTTCGTTGAATGTTTCATATCGCAGAAGAGTCATTTCGAAAAAAGCATTTTTCTCGGAAACCGTAAACTATTTGGGATTTTTTTTATAAAACATCCCAAATACGATGATATTTGTAACAATTATGAAAAATGTATGACTACAGAGGAATAAAAATTCTGCGTGATGAAAATTCGGCGAAAAATTTTTCTGCAAAAAGGTCGAATATCATTATTATGACATATTATGTATAACGACAGCCATAAGCTTTGTGTTAAGTCGTGCACCGTGTTAAGGTTTCTCAAGACCTGCCCTTTTGAGGCGCTCCCATTATATGGGTAAGGTCACTCTTGCATTAAAACCACAAAAGGACGTAACTGACATGAATTCACTGTTATAATATGCCGTTATGTCACGAGGACTCTTGTTATCCCTTTAAGGTTAGGAGAATTTGTTCAAACTTAAGCCTTTGCACTCGCTATTATATTTTAGGTTACTTGTTGCGAAACTTTACGAATACATGTCATTATGATTGTAACAAATAGATAAACGAAAAAATCAAATAAAATTTTGTTGGAAATTAAGTTAATAAAGTATAGAATTGAATTGAAGTTATAAAGTAAGTGCGTACAGTCCTATCCGTTAGCTTGCGATTGCGATTCGGGTTTGGGTGAAAACTGAGAGGTTCTTATCTGGATTACACAAGAGCGAGCGGGACAGGTATAAAACGCGAATGGCATTCTGACAGGTCACGCACTGTAGATATATTTATATAGTATTGTTTATACCAGTGATTAGTAAGGGCTCAATCAATAATCACATAATTACAGCTGCCGGCAAACTTTTAGAGCATAACCTTGACTGCGCAGTAGCCGATTTACGTACAAATGTACATGAGCAGATCCGCCATTTTTGTTCTAAAAGTTTGCCGGCAACTATACTGCTGATGCTACAGCATCATTGCACAAAATGAAAGATTATTCTACTCCATTTTGAGACAATTACCGTATCTTACCTCATTATTCAAATTACCATACCACTCCAATTACCATTCGCGACGGTAATGACGATCAATAGCGACCTCTAGATGAACGATATGACATAATAAGTATAATAACCGTGCCGAGACCATACATAGGTATACCATACATATGACTGGAGTTATCTTCGCCTTTGTCTCAGGTCCGTGACCTCCATAGAAGCAGGATCAATTTGCTGATGCTACGGTAATTATAAAACAATGTGAGGCTAGATCTGGTCTATCATTATCATTGCGATTCAGCAGTGTCAGGGGCGTCATTTGCTATGAAATCTTGATAGATGTAGTATCTTGCAGGTGACTTCGTTCACTAAGATGTAAGGCTAAAATCATCTAGAATTATGCTAGTTTCTGTTATTGGGTCGCACGACGTTTTTCGTAGTTTTTGTAATTGGGTAGTTCATGTTAACTAATTGAGAATGCCTTACGGCATGTCGCTATTTTTAGATACTTTCCTTGCATTGTGCAATACAGATAAAATAAATAAATAGTACGTTAAATCGTCAGTTATTTAGTCCAAGTCCAATTTTAAGTCCAAGTTTACCGAAATTATTTATAATTACACAATTAGTCAAATATTTTCGAAGCACCAGCTACGAGTACAGTCTAGCCGCTTTTACTTGTTATATTTTATAATCCAGATTTTAACCTCAAAATTAACATTTAATCATCAAAACTGTTTTCTCGCAATTACATAAATATTTACAAAGTTGAAAGCGTGATATATAAAATAAAATTAAATGAAATAATTTATGAGTAAATATTAGTATACGACAAAAAGTCACACTTTAACGTAAACTTATTCTGTTTAATGCTGAATAGGCTGTACAGTCCGTGAGCTCTCAGATTAGGATTCGGGTTTGGGTAAATAAATAAAATAAAATAAATAAATATTAAGGGACAATCATTCTGTCAGCTCACACACCTATCTTAATAAGTATTCAATTCATGCCTATTTTAGTAACGCCCGCAATAATCTTTTGCAAAACCATATTCTTCGGCCATTTCCAGATATTAATTCTGATTCTAAAAAGATAGAATTGGTTCTTAACGTACAAGGGTTTCATAATAATGATAATGATATGATATATGGAGACGCGATAGTCAACTATTTACCTTGAACTGAATTTTATAATGGAAATGAGGGATTGCGTAGAAAATTGAATTGTAATGGGACTTGCTTATTATGTAAGCAAGTAAGTATAGAAGAAACAATGTAAGAACGTATATCTTAAATATGCGATCATTTACATGCGTTACATGTGTTTGCATAGTTTGCATTTATCTTGGAATAATTATTGTCATGATCTGTGGTACTATGGGCCACTAAACTAAAATAGTGGTGTTACAAAAAAAGACAACCTTAGAAGCACATAATAAAAGGTTACAGAAGGTTCTCTTTTAAGATTTTCGCAGAAACCGCCTAAGGATTAATTTATTGATTATTTGTGTAAAATACAACGTACGCACCTTCGACCAACGCATACGCACGCTATGGCTAGCGTGACGAACGTGTGCTGCGGGCCTATGATGGTTGCTTTTATCACGCGATAAATAAGTGACAAAGCATCCGTCACGTTTTGCCAAAATTCGAATGTGAGTGACAGATGCTTTGTCCTATATCCAAAGATAGTCATAGGACGTCTTTTATCCGTCTATGGTAAAGCAAAAATACGTGGACAAAGTTGCGGTCACCTCCTAATCCATACTAAACCGCTGAATTGATTTTGATGAAATTTGGCATAGAGATAGTTTAAGATCCGAGGAAGGACATAGGATAGTTTTCATCCTGGAAATTGAAAAGTGAGTGAACATTTCTGTTGGGGGTGCGGTGACCCTGTAGGAAATGTAATTATTAGACCAAAAGCACCATTGCTCTTATATTTGCTTAGGCGCTTTTAATAATCCCTTTTATCAAGTTCCACGCGTACGTAGTCGCGGGCAAAAGCTAGGAAGTACATATTTTTGAACACTATGATTGACCACAGTTGAAATATTCTACGAATATTTATGCTCAGACATATATAATCCTCTCATTATATAAGTTTGTTGCCAAGTCTGATGTTCTAATAATACACGCTCGCATCGATTTAGCAAAACCAGATTGTGCGAATAAAATTAACGAGTAGAAAATTTTATTTAAATCCATTTTGAGGCACAAGATGTTATGTATTACAAGGGTTATATTACATTATGTAAGTTGGTTCATTTTATTTTTATTAAAGCAGTAACATCTGCTAACGTAAAATAAATGTTTACAATGAAGCGAAAAAAGCCATCCTAAGGCATGCAAAAAGGTTGAAAAATTCAATGACTCTCGCATCAGGTTCAGCGGTCCAATAGGTAGGACGCCCGTGTTGGCCCGGAAAGCGGTTGGAGACACAGGTTCGAACCCTGCCCGAACCATAAAATTTTTCAATTTTTCGCTTCATTGTAAACATTTAGCTAATTTTCAACCTAATATAATCTAGTTTGAGCACTCATAGAATCATGATTGGGCACTCAAAGGTCGGGGTAATATAATATAGGTAGTCAAACCACGCTCTCTTCCATGCAAATGAACTGTCAAACCCAAACTGACTCACTTTGTATGGTTTGACAGTTCATTTGCTTGGAAGAGTAAGCGTGGTCTGACTCTAGGTACCTAATTTTTTTTTTTTATTAATTAAAGTGTAAAGCTAAAACATAATATACAATTCCCTGCAAAACGGTTTGTACTGTTCGTCTGCAGGTGTGAGTCTCTATATAATATTTCTACAAATGTTATTGCTAAACACTTGAGTGACACTTTGAATAGACAACTTTATCACTCAAGTGTCAGCAATAGGTGCTTTTTTAAGTACTTTTTAAATTTGGACTTATTTGGCTCCTGTCAGATATTCTCGGGCAAACTATTGAGTATGTAGGGAATCCTTTTGCTCAATATTCTATCTCCATAGTAGTTCCTGACCCTTGGTACTTCAAATTTGCCCGCGGATACCGACCTTGTTCCATGTTTATGTTCTATTAGTATTGGGTTATGCTCTCGATTGCCGTGGTTGTTAACTGCTAGAAGATATTTATGTTTTAAACTAACGGGGAGTATATTACAAATTTTAAAAAGCTTGAAATAATTACCATTACATTTATTTTTAGTTTTTTTCTGCTTCTAATTTGTCTATTAATATATTCTACTGAGTATATGTGCCTACCTATTTTTGTGTTCCACTGCTGGGGAACGTCGTCTACCATTGATAAAACAAAAGGTGAATACTATTGGTTCTGTGAGCTGTAAACCTCGCGAGTTTTTTTCTGCCATTTTGAAAAAAATCGAAAAACGGAATCGACGAAAATATTCAACGTTTATCGAACCTACTCACAATTTGTTTTGAGTAACGATTGTCAACAGACGATATGAGGGATGAAATGTCGCATAATGACGTCATTACCGCATATCTTTGCATCTGGCATAATATAATTACAAGCACACTTTAATTGCTCACTTACAACAATGACTACTAAGTCAGCAGAAAAAAATAAGATTTTATCAACACAATGACCGAGTCATTCTAGGATACGAAGATAATTGGTTTCTTATGTATCTGTATAATTCATGTGTGTTTCAAGAAGACGATTATTTTGCAATGATTTGCCAAGCGACATCTCGTGATGATGTAGACAAAGGTTGGGTGTTTTGAAATTGTAACGGAAGCGAAATGAGTGTATAAAGTTGTATTAACAGTATTAAGTAGAATTAACATGAACACATCGATAATTTGCATTGAAAGAGACACTAGATAGAATAAGTAAATACGTATTAACACAATCTTACACTGATCGACCTAGTCCCAAACTAAGCAGTAATTTTTCCATGGGTAAATACAAATAAATAGAAGAGTACGGTACGATATGATATATATGTAAGTATACATAGAAAACATCCATGACCCAGGAACAAATATTCGAGTTCATCACACAACACAATCAATGAGTACGAGTACCACATAATCGATTCTCAAACAATTTTTACTATTATATAACAAGAGCTGTCAGGTCAGGTTGATATTATTTTGGCCTTTCAATGCTCTTTTTTTTTTTAATTCTCTTAAAATACTCGTGTGATCTTATTATGAAACTCGTCGTCGGCTCGTTTCATAAAACCATCATGTTATAAGAACCCTCATCATACAGTTCCATAAACAACTACACTGTATTTAACAGTATCTTGTGTGCTGGCTCTACAGATCAATCCTCAGTTGAAGAGGTTATCTCAACTGAGGATAAAGAAAGGGAAAAAGCGCATTTTGATGCTCGCGCGCATCATAATTGCTTTTAATTGTGGCCCGGCATTGTGGTCTTATCGCGGGGTTTCTCCGGCCGGCATTGTCAAGCTGATTGCTGTTATTTTGTAAATATGTGAGTTTAAGTCACGATCAGGGTTATCTTGGTCAATTAATTCTCCAATGAACATCGTTAATAATATGTTGTATTTAAGGCTCGTTATCCGTTCAAAAATGCTGATTGTTCTAGAATTGTTTCTCTATGATCAAACATGTTTCTTAACATATGATCAATGTTAGTAGTTAGAACAGGGCTATTGCGATTTGTTGGTGAAACCTATAGTTTGAATTTTTCTTTGATAATTTTTGTTTCAAAAAGTACTCGGAATTGACCAAATTCACGCAGAAAACTGTTTTTTTCAACTCATTTTCCGACTGCACGCAATGAAAGTTATGTTATATCTATAACTCTAAAAAAATGATCCACTTTAAAAAGTTGCCTGAAATTATCAATATATTTGTCATAATATGAAAAATATACATTTTAAAATGTTTAAGGCCTCTTATGTGTAGATCGGTTATTGTCAATTTTAGTTTTTTGGTAAGTTCAGGTGAGTTTGTTAGTATGTCGTGCATTGTATTTTGTCGGGCAAGCTCGTTTCTATATTTAATTATATAAAAAGTGTGCTAAAAGTAACTTTTCCGACAAAATACGATGGAAAAGCATTATGTACTAGGTTAATGATCCCAGATTGAAAAATGAATGACCACTGGTTATAATGAACCTGAGTAAACCATGAAACCCCATGATCACCAGTCATAACCGTCGCTCAACCTCTGTTATATCACAATGCAGCTAATAATACGAATTACTGTCAAATTAGCCAATAATAGGGAGTAATTTGAACATGGATTATTAGTGCTATATGGTATAATAGCTCTTTAGGGTACAGTCGGGTTGCAAAGTGAAAAATAAAATAGTTTAGAAGAAATGGCTCCATAAGGTAGGAGCGTAGCTTCGAGTCCTAAAATGGTTGTTTTTATCACGCGATAAATAAATGACAAAGCATCCGTCACGTTTTGACAAAATACGAGTGTGAGTGACAGATGCTTTATCACATATGGCTTTTGCCCGCGACTACGTCCGCGTGGAACATGGAAGTATGGAAGCAACCTCGTACAACACGATAGATATCCACCTAATCACCTTAATTAATAAATGGGATTATTAAAAGCGCCTAAGCAAATGTAAGAGCAATTGTGCTTTTGGTCTAATCATTACATTTCCTACAGGACATCAATGTCATCATGAATTACTCACTTTTCAATCTTTTTAGGGATAATTTCCAGGATGAAAACTATCCTATGTCCTTCCTCGGATCTTAAACTATCTCCATGCCAAATTTCATCAAAATCGATTCAGCGGTTTAAGCGTGAAGAGGTAACAGACAGACAGACACACTTTCGCATTTAAAATATTAGTATGGATTTATCACGTGATAAACGCAACTATCATAGCCCCCCTTTACATTGCATGAATTGCATAAAGTTTTCCTTTCATAATGATTTTGTATCAATATTCAAATAAAATATGGTATTTCCACAAAAAATAAAAACAGAATCAACATATGATTCTGAACAATAAATACGCAGTCGTTTACTCATTTAATGTATGAAATTTAATTTGGGTACATTTTGCGTTGATACTTTATTGATTTGTAACACATGTTTAATTTTGTAAAAAAGTCACTAATAATACGCTGACGAGTAGTAGCTTTTCATTTTCAACTGTATTAAGACTTTTAAACTATCGCACTACAGTGCATGGTTGCATGGCACACTCGCATTTTTCCAAAACGTGATGGATGCTTTGTCACTTATTTATTGCGTGATAAAAGCATAAAAGATATCTTACTGCGTTAACTACTTGAATGACCACTTACTTTTGGCGATGACTGTACATAACAGCACGACTTGCTACTGAGTTTGCCATTACCATTATTACCGAAGTTGGGTAACGAAGGAGGCAGATAAGTATACGAGTTTTCTTACAATTACCAAACAATTACAACCACGCTCTGCTACCAAAATTTGTTTACGCCAGACACAAATTGAATTTATCCCGGGCCCATGTAAGAACAAATTATCAAAGCAATCTTGCCTAGCGCGAAACAATGGAACGCGATACGCGTCCTATGTACTTAAACCTAACTTAAGCTATGCTGCTAACCTGGAGTTCAGCCGAATATCTTCCTGGCTGCAAGGTTGTGTTTCTGTTTTGTGTAAAGTGTATGTATGTTTACTTGCACCAATAAACGACGTCCCGGTCTGCGCCGCCGCCGCCCCGATCTCGTCAGCAAACACACCAAACACAATTCACACTGTAGTAGTCCTTATCTCACTCTAAATAACAATCCTTGGGGCGCCCGAAGCAGCCCACCGTACAAGGAATTGTGCCGTATTTCAACACTTTCCGTTAAAGCGTAAAACTTCCAAAATATCTCCCAAACCACGGAGGTTATAATGTTCAAGAACCGTTCGTTACGTTAATACCAATATTACCAATGGCGCCGGCTCGCGTCCGCTGGCGACAGCGCGCGCGCTCGCAGCGCCGTGAAAGAAAAATGAACTAACTGATTGTGTGGCCAGTGGGTAAAAACCTATCAATTCTCAACAATTACATTGTAGATCTTGTAGATAATTATACCTAGCCTAGGTACAGATAACATGAAATGGCTAGGATTATGATCCGAGTTCAGTTTCTAAGTACAGTTATTATTAGATATAGAATACGGTGTTTATCTTGTTTATCATAATTATTCGCTATTTTAAACGGTTTTATTTTTCTTATTTAACTTACCTATATAAAGTCATACGATACGATCCTACTGGCTGATAAATAAGTGACAAAGCATCTGTCACTCACACTCGCATTTTGTCAAAACGTGACGGATGCTTGGTCACTTATTTATCGCGTGATAAAAGGAACCATCATAGGCCCCTGCTGTCTGTCTGTCCCTAAGTATGCTTAGATCTTTAAAACTACGCAATGGATTTTGATGCGTTTTATTAGATAAAGTGGTTCAAGAGGAAGGTTTATATGTATAAAACATGCATAATTATCAGCATTGCATCCGTGCGAAGCCGGGGCGGATCGCTAGTACAATATAAACAAACTCGTTGGAAAATTAAAGATACCTATTTTATCTGCAACACGTGTCTAATAAATAATTATAATACTCATACCGTGTTATAGTTAATTCGCGTCCGTCCACGTAACATTTATGCAACAGACTGGACCAAATAACGTGTCTTACGAGTCCGTTCAACTAGCACATAGAGCACACATTTATCCATCTTATTAGAGAGACTTAAGACTCGAAATTAAAAGACAATTTGTTTACAAGTACATGTAACGACAGAGTGGTTAGTGAAAACTCACCAAACATGGGGTTGAAAGAATCTGTAGAAGGAGAGGCGATTTGCTTATGAATGCATTGCTATAATTGGTGGATAAGGAACTAAGGAAAATTTACAAACAAAAATAAGGATAACGATGGTACTTTTTGGTGATTTACATGGCTTCGCCATCATCATCATCATCATCATCATCATCATCTCAACTCATCATCATCACTAGCATCGAATACCTAATAGAAGTTGATAGTTTATAGACGAAAGACTTTGTTTTAAAAGCACATTTATTATAATATATATTTTATTGTTTACACATAGTAACTTGACAAGACGACGATATGTTCTACATTGACATACTTTTATTATGAAACATAAATCTAAGAAGTCTAAGCGGCCAATATAAATCTTCATCGATATACGAACTCAACACGCCTCCTAAGATTTATATTGTATAAGCACAAACTCATAAATTAACTAAAGAACATTTTGCAAGCATGGTAATATCAATATTATTACTATACTATATTCAGCATTTGTCTGAACTTCAAGAACTTTATATTTCCTAATGACTTAGTGAGGATATCTGCTATATTGTCCTCTGAATTCACCTTAACGATATCTACAACTCCTTTCTTAACGTTCTCATGAACATAATGATAGTGAACTTCAATATGTTTAGAATTTTTGGTGAAATTACCATACTTAGCAATAGCAACAGCTCCTGAATTATCTTCATAAATATTTACAGGATCATTAAATATTATAAATATATCATTAAGAACACTACGTACTAAACATACTTCAGTTACTGCATCTGACAATGCTATGTATTCAGCAAATGTAGACGATTTGGTTACACTGCCCTGTTTCTTTGACTTCCAATATATTACATTTCCAAATAATCTAATTATATAACCTGTGGTAGATTTCCTATCTACAATATCTCCAGCCCAATCAGCATCAACATAACAGTCCATCACGTTAGCTTCTAAATTCTGTTGATATGTGAGCTTAAGGCTCCTTGTCAAATATAAATATTTCAAAACACGTAACGCATATTTGAAGTGAGTTTCGTCGTAACAATTTTGGAATCTACTTAAATAGTTTACACTATAAGCTATGTCTGGTCGACATCCAGAACTTATGTAAAGCAAAGCTCCTATAAGATTTCTATATTTAACGTCTTCATTTAGTTTACTTTTCTCTAGTTTAATATTAATTTCCATCGGTGTTTTGTACAGTTTAGAATTTTCTATTTTATATTTTTTTGCTAAAGATACAATATATTTTTCTTGACTTAAAGTCAATATATTTGCACTTGAATAGTCATAATCAATGTCAATTCCGATATAGTTTTTAACTTTCCCCATGTCCTTCATTTTAAAATGATTACCTAGTTGTCTCTTTATTGAATTAATCTTTTTTTCATCTTTGCAAGCAATTAACAAATCATCAACATAAACTAGTATATATGTTGGACAGTTATCATCACTATTAACATACAAACAATAGTCGTATTTGCTTCTTCTAAAACCTATAGTCGTTACAAATTCATTAAAACATTCGTACCAAGCTCGCGGGCTTTCTTTTAAACCATATAAAGATTTATATAATTTATACACTTTATCAGTACCATCTTCATAGCCAAGTGGTTGTTTGACATACACTTCTGATAAAACTTTGCCATTTAAAAAAGCTGTTTCTACATCCATTTGATGTATGCTTAATTTGAATTGACAACAATATGATAGAAGTAGCTTTAAAGTTTGCATACTCGCTACTGGTGAATAAGTGTCATCAACATTGTCCGTTTGTTGAAAACCTCTAACCACTAACCTGGCTTTATAAAGTTCTGCAGATTTCTTCTTGTACACCCATTTAACATCAAGTACCTTTTTATCCTGTGGTGCACTCACTAGCGTCCAAGTATTATTCTTCACCAGACTATTCATCTCTCTATCCATTGCCTCTTTCCAATGATCAGCCTCATCGCTAGTAGTCGCCTCCTGGAATGTATCTGGAATCATGGCATCACAGTAATTAACACTTATACAGTAGTAGCTAAATTCTTCATCAAATCGAACTGGTGCTTTTATCTGTCTCTTGGACTTTCTCGTTCCATCATTTATTTCATCTTCATCATCATTCATTTCATGTGCAATTTCATTATTCAGTTTTTCTTCCATATCCATTTCATCTACAACATCTTCCCACTTGTCTTCATCAGCTCTAATTTCTTCGTCGTCAGTTTCAAAAGCTATAAGCTTAACATCCTTTTCAATTATATCAACATGTCTCGCCACAACTATTCTATTATTGATAAGTACTCTGTATCCGACATCTGTATATCCCAACAAGATGCCCATTTCTGCCTTTCTATCCCACTTTGAACTTCTTCTTACTTCAGGAGCCTTACCACGATCTCTTAACGCGACTCACTTTAGGCCCTAAACTGAACTGTATCGCTATTTCATACCATGACATTGTATTTACGATTCAGTTCAGATGACAGTTCAGTAAGAGCGTCTCAACTATTTCATTCTCTCATTTCAAGTACTTTTCGTACCACGATGTGTCACTTGAGACGAAACTGAATCGCACGAGTGTCAAATTTTGCGACTCATAAAAAGTTCCTCATTGAATGTATCGTTCTGGATAGTTTTGTGTAGAATATTTATTAGTTCTTAGCTTTTGTTCGCGACTTGTCTCGCACAGGTCTGGAAACGTGTCTGTGTAACTTCCTACCGTTTTATTCAGGGACGTATTTACCCTAGGGCGATCCGGGCTATAGCCCGGGGCGCCAAACCGACAGGGGCGGCGTAGGCGCCCCTGGCCGTTTGCATTTTGTTTTGGTATTGGCGCCTTTCAACCAACTATTACTTTTCACCTTTTTTTGTCAATCCAAAATTTAAAATGAACATGAAAAATAACAAGAACAAATAGTTTTGGTCGAAAACATGCTTGTAAGTTTGTCAATATCTTCGGGGCGCGTCTGTAAGTAAGAACATGAACATGCTTCAAATATAGGGCGCGGGCGCCGAGTGAGGTCGCGGGCCGGCAAGAGGGGCGGTGGCAATAGGTCATACATATATCAGCGTTGCCAGATCGGATCTTTTTACACTATATCGGTCAATTTTGTTACTACGTACCCCCGCGCCGAACAATTTCGCTCTCGCTGCGCTCGCGTTATTATCTATTTCTGTTACAATATACACGCACTACTACGTACGTACGCACCCCATCGCCGAAAAATTTAGGGTAGCGAAGTGTTTGACAGGTTTTTCAGAATACTGACGAGTTAATTTCTTTTGAGTTATTATAATACGATCTCTTGGATAATGCAACGGGGAAAAAAAGATGCCCAATGCTCATAGATAAGAGTGCATTACTGGTAATAAGTAGATAGAACTTCGTGTTTTTCGGTTCCATATGACTACTGCAATACTACGGTAAAGAGCTCGTAGCTTTGTATGGATTTCATAGTAAGATACGTTTTTTTTCCGTAGCATTGCAGACTGTAGTAACTAAATTAGCCGCTCGAGGGTGCTTTACATCATGCTTCTTTATTTGGTTACTATTTAAGTTCTTAAACCACAATATGATTTTTAATAGATTGAATTATAAAAACAAGTAAACTATTTTGTAAAACAAAGAACTGGAGTTCAAACATTTGCACTGAACCTAAAATAGGCAACTATAATTGAACATATCTTTAAGCAGTTGATAATTTATTTATTATTCAAAAAAGTTACACAGCATTACAGTAATAACACCAATAAGGCACTGAACTACAAAAATACATATAAACAAGACTTAAAACTAGTTAATTTAGGCGACACAACCGCGTGGGTCCTTTGCGTCGTCTGATCTGGTGTATAATTCGGCAAATTACCGCGGAACTGCCGAAACACAACACCCTTCCGCCAGAAGTCTGCACTTGCGATGGTGTCCTGCAGCGGCCGCGGCACGCACACCACAAATGAGCTGAAGTACACGTAGTGCCGGGACTGCAGCTGGATAATATTGATATCATGGGGTCAAAAATATAAGCCCGATTTCAAAGGTCTCTATCTCGGCGGGAGACAGCTGGCGATAAAAACGGAGCTTTTAACATTGTCATTGACACACTTGATATTATATGGGTGATAAAATCACTTCACCGCATTTCCTGGTCACAATTTCTTTCCCCTGAACGAATACACTAAATCCGCGGAGGATTAAACTGAATTCGAAGATTGGCATACCACGTAAAATTCATTTGAAATTTAACAAATTTACATGTCAATGATTGACATGACATTATCACAGGCGGAAGGCGGCACACGTTCCGAGTCTTAATTACAATTCTTTTGAAATACAGACATTTTAAACTTTATTTCATTCAATAAAGCATTTGGTATGGCAAATAATGTCTTTAAATTAAAAAAAGAACATAAGTCCGCTATGAAATATATGTCTTTTCTTTTCAAAATTACCAATTAGTTTTAAACAAAGTGTGCTGCGAAATTAATTTGTAATATTTTAGTTACCGAACGGATAGAAGCCAGAAAGAGATAAACATCTACGAAACTCACATAGCGGCATCCCTTTCGCGCCGTAGCGTTTCAATTGCGGACCAGAGACAAATATCGGTCTTTCATTCACTTTATGCGATCGAGAATCAGCGCTGCTTTAAAGTTGTTATGGTACGAAATTCAGCGATTCAATTTAGGTGCCTAAACTGAACTGCACTGCGTTTGGATAGTTTTTATAAAGATCGTGGTAAGGCTCCAGGTACTCTAACGTAAACTTTACTTCCATACATTCTTAAATATTTAGCTGATGGTTTCTTTTGAAAGAATAATTCATACGGTGTCTTTCTCTCTGGTGTATTTGTCAATATTCGGTTTTTTAAATAAGCAGCCGTTTTTATAGCTTCTGGCCAAAAACGTCTATCAACTTTTGCTTCTGCTAACAGACATCGTGCCATATCCATTATCGATCTGTTGTACCTCTCAGCTGTACCATTTAATTCATGTACGTAGGCTGGGCATGGTTTAATCATTATGCCCTTTAGTCTCGCAAATCTTAAAACACGATGGTTTATATATTCCTTTCCATTGTCACATCTTAATTCTTTTATTACTTTGCCCGTCATGTTTTGTAATTCATTTACATATTCTTCGAAGCATTCATACACTTGTTCCTTAGATTTGATGCAATAAACTTTTGCTAACTTGCTGTAATCATCGATAAATGTCAGAAAGTATTTTTCTCCTGCGTGTCCTGTTGTCCTGTGCGGCCCATTAATATCAGTGTGTACAATTTCCAATATATCCTCTGCTTTTGTTCTGTTATTCTCAAATGGTACGTTGTGCATCTTGTTTTCTATACATATGGCACATCTCATGTAATCTTCTTCTAATTCTTCAGGCATTCCCTCTAATAGTCGTTTTTTACACATAAAGTCAAGATAGTTAAAGTTTACATGTCCAAATATTCTATGAAGTCTTTCTTTATTCGTCATTCTACTGTTTAAAGCATTTGCATAAATTCCTTTTGAAACAAAACTCGTTATTTTATAAAGTCTTTCATCCTTTTTTGCAATAGCAATCAATTCATTGTTGAAATTGTATATCTTCGTTAAATATCCTTTAGAAATTATTGTATGATTGTCGGTAATCTTCGAGTAACTCAATAAATTTGCTTTCATCTCTTTTACATAGAATACATTATTTATTTCTACTTTTTGTTTATTTGCATAGACCGGAAAGTATGTGGTAATAGTTCCCACCTTCGTCGCTTTCAGTATTCTTCCATCTCCGACTTTAACTTTTATTGGTTCCTTTAATGTTATAAATCTGTCAAAATATTCATCGGTATTAATTATGTGGTCAGTACATCCACTGTCGAGTAACCAATTTATCTGTCCCGGTTTTACTTCATTCTCATCTTTTGCTACTGTCGAATTATTTACAATTGATGTGTGGAAGCTGTTCCTGCCGTAATCATTATTATTATTTCTTTGAACATAGTTGCCTCTGCCTCTAGTGTGTCCGAAATTATAGCGGCCACGTCCAGGACCACGACTTGATCCTTGATATCCGCGTCCACGACCACGGCTTCCGTGCCAACAATCTCTTTGCACGTGTCCAGGTTTACCACAAGTAAAACAAGTCGGTTTATTTTCAAAATTAGCTTTGAATGCATTTGTATTATTCGGTATATCTTCTTCTTTTTTCATTATATTTTTCATACGAATTTTACTTTTTAAATATTCGACTGTCCTTTCATTTTCCGGTAAAACATCTATTAAGTCGCCGATATAACTATATTCGCCTGGTAAAGCTTTTAGCATATAATTCAATTTCTCGCTTTCTGTAATCGTAGCGCCTGCCTTTTTTAAATCGTTGACACATCGTTCGAATTCGTCAAAAAATATGTTGACGTCTGTATATTTCGCTAGCTTGATATTTTCTAAATTATTTCTACACACGATTTGTAGCGCTGTGGATTGTTTTAAATACATTTCGTCGAATTTCGCAATTATTTTATATGTCGAGTCTAAATCGCTGATATATTCTAGCTGCTGATTTGTAATCGCGCTGTATATATAGTTTGTCGCTTGAATATCCATCTCATTCCATGTTGCTGCATCCTCAGTTTCCAATTTTAATCTCATAGCAACATCTTTACATTTTTTAAATTGAAGAAATTTCATTAAACGGATTTTCCAATTCGAATAATCTGTTCCGTCAAAAATTGGAATTGCGATATTATTCATTTTATATAATTATATCCACTTACTTGGTTTTCCACACGTTTTTCACACCTAGCGATCTGCTACCATGATAGTTTATAGACGAAAGACTTTGTTTTAAAAGCACATTTATTATAATATATATTTTATTGTTTACACATAGTAACTTGACAAGACGACGATATGTTCTACATTGACATACTTTTATTATGAAACATAAATCTAAGAAGTCTAAGCGGCCAATATAAATCTTCATCGATATACGAACTCAACAGAAGTAATAAAAAAATGTGTACAAAAGGTCAAAAGCAAACATCGTTAGATAGATAAAATTTCAATAACAAAGAAGCTCGTTATCGTAAAATTTTAAAATATCATCACTCCACGTTAAATTATCATAATAAAATTATTTTTATTCTGTCGAAAATGAAAGTACAAAATTGTTTTTTTTTTTGTAACAATACCTTATAATTTCAGTAAGTTTATTATATTTATAGATTTGCTATGAAGTGATGCTTCATACACATAAAAACTGGTTTAAACAAAACATGTTTTGGGACAATAACACATGTCATTTCAAGAAAACAAACTAAATTTTCCATCGTCTCAGAATTCTAATAGGATTGGCTTTAATTCCACTATAGATCTTTTTATGGTTATGTACAGTCATGTTTGCTTGTGGACTGGAATGAGCTTTTATTCTTCATAATATTATTGTTTATTACTAGTAAATAATATTCAAAGGGAGAAAATTAGGCAATACAGAGATATGTTATAGTAACTTTGTTGATATTTTTCAGAAGCTAGACTAGATAGAAACATAGTTTTATGTATGTATGTAAATGTAAACACTTTATTGTACATAAAAACAAGAAAAACACATTACAAAAGAATAAGCATGTACAAAGGCGAGCTTATCCCTTTAAGGGATCTCTTCCAGTTAACCTTTGAGCAAATGAGTGCTAAACAAATGTAAATGGTAGACAAACCAAGCAACATGTACAATACAAAGGAGTAACTATAAATATACAATAGTACACATGAAAATGCAAAAACCAACAGAGAGAGAGATAGGTAACAGGCATTATAATACATATAACATAATATCTATATAAATACATATACATAATATTCAACATAAATAAAATTATAATTATAACAAAAACAGCAACCTAATCATTCGTTCGACAGCCACAATTCCTTTAACTTCCCCTTGAGCGATGCTACGGACTGCGTCTGCCTTAGGGCGGGAGACAATTTATTCCATAATTTCACGGCGCGCACAGCAAAAGACATTATCGTAAACGTGAGATTTATGCGGTGGGATAGATAAAGTCAGATTCGCACTTGACCGCAGGCGATGGCCACTACCATCCGCCATGTAAGAGAACTTCTCTGCAAGGTAAGGAGGAGAAGAAGGAATGAAAAGGACATTATACAAAAGACAAAGAACGTGCAAGTCTCTACGCTGACGGATCGGAAGCCATTTAAGTTGAGCGCGGTATTGAGACTCATGATCAAACTTGCGGAGACCAAATGGAGTTTTATATTACGAGAAAAGATAAATTTATGTAATGTCATCAGAAGTTGGTATGGTATGTAGGAGGTGAATAAGAAAAGTAAATTAGGGTTAAATAAGTAACAGAATGTTAATTAACTAAAATACGTAGTAATATTGGTTTAGAGGCACTTAACAATTCATCTTGGCTTTATCTCTCTTGAAGAGTTTGAATCTGCAATAGCGAAGGATCCTACCCATGTAGACGAATCACAATGGTTATACCGATCACATTTTGGCCATTAGTTATTAAGAAATGTTCGAGCTCGATTGTTTAAAGATCCACTAAAATTTAGGGTTGCTTACATGTAGGATGTGGAAGACTAGTAGCTGCAGATAGGATATATGTAGGGTTTTTGTAGTAGGGTTTCTTAGGGCTTCGTAGGTATGAGTAGGGTTTAGTGAAGAGAGGTGATTACAATTGGTACTCGTGCCCAGTGATATATTTGTTTAGGAGCTCCTCGGAGTAATTACAACTTGTAAAACTTACCCTGTGATCTACAGAATTCACATTACTTCACAGAATTTGTCCGTTGAGACAAATATCAAAGCACCCAAGTACCCTAGCGGAAAAAACCAGGAATCAAACGCGGTACCTCTGCATGGCTCCTAGCTATAAGTAAATTGCCTTGCCCTAACAGGGTTAATGTATTGGACATATCTGTAATTAAGTAAGACCTAATGTACAACAGTCATGATTAACATGCAAAAAATGAATTATGAATTATTATGGTCCAACATGTCAGTCACTCCATCAACCGGACGCCATAATATTTTATCATAGTTCATAATATTTCTTACATCATAATATTGATTTACTTACGGTGATACTTTAAATAAGAACAAGAAACCTAGGCAATATGAGCGCAATAACAGGCAGGGAGCAGGACAGACTTAACGAAGGCGGGTATTGAGTAGTTAATACTGATCGGAGTACGTCCTGCCGACCTTTTCTTCCGCAAAGGAAATGGACTGCGGTGGACAGGTCACGTCCCAGGTATAATGAGTTCCATGTATTAGCTCTCTAAAATCAACTCTCTAGACCAGTGTCAGGTCTAACTTGAGATTTAAAGTCACCCGTAGAGGAACAACATTGAGTCGTTTACGTACCCTGAATACAGAATTAAGAACTTTTGTTTAAAATCGAAATAAGTTCATTGACAACAGTTCCGTAATTGAACCAGTTTCAAAGAGTGCATAACTATCGAAAGTAAAATCATTATATTTGGAATACCTAACACCATTTTTTTTTTCTTAGAAGCCAGGATATAGAAAGGTACATTACGGAAGGATTGTTCTTAAATGAACTCGAAAGTCAGATGGAATGGCTGATAAAATTGTGTGTGACATAAGTTGGAAAAAAGACGCAGTAGTGAGCTATTGCTAAATACACCTATAATATCTAAAACAATACGTTACTTTCAGAAAATATTAAGAAATCACTTAAGTTTTACTCATTGCGTATTTAATGGATCCTCATGGGCTTTGAGGCCCTCAAACACCATCGTTAAGTAAAGCGATGTTATGTGTTGCAACAGTAGAAAGACCGTTGTGTCCGAGTGTCCGGTACAGTACTGTCCGCGCGTGGACTGGTTTCTCAATATTATAATATAGGTCGTCAGACCGGTCTACACTCCACTGAAATTGGTATAAATAGCGTTTTACGAGAATTCGATAGTCTTGCAGGCATGCCACCTGTTTTAGAATAGAAATGCCACAATGCCTACATCTACTACGGTCAAGGAAAATGAAACAATTGAAACTGATGAAGACAATAAGGGTAATAAAGGTAAAAGCTTCAGTCTCGAGACGAAAGCGGTGCAAGATATAGTTTCTTCGTACATTTATTTATTTACTAATACAACCAACTGTCACAGGTCGTTCATATAGGTTCGTGAACTTGATCTAGAAATACGGCAGTCTCTGTTTCAGGTTCACTAATATTTCTTTCGTATATCCGGATGTTCGGATGTTTCGATTTCCGGGTGTTTTCGCCTAAAGGCCACATTTCTCAATCGATTCTCATTGTGAGTAGATTCAATAGGTAAGTACCTATATAGTTTTATTAACGATTAAATTTTTCTATTTTTTTTTTACAGAATGGCGGTGATATGGGGGCTTAAAACCGTAAAAAAAACAAATATCAGTTAATCTCAAAATTATTCTTACATGATCTACTTTCACACGACAATATTAATAATACAGTAATAATAATAAAATACTGAAAAAAATCTTATTACAGCAAATGTCTCTGTCAATGCAATTATCACTTTATGATATGCGTTTAAACGTGCTAAATACATCACCCTCTGTTGTTAACAGGTACAAGCATGCAGTTGGTCGGCTATTATATAGGCCGATACATCAATATTAATAACTACCTCATTACAAAGTGTAAACATACCATTCATACATAACATATCTGGTATTTATTGTTATAGTCTTCTGCCACGCGATTAACTTATTACCTTATGAATTTTAAGACATTCATAAGCTGATATGCATCAATTACACATTAACATAGATATGTTATAAAACAGTCAATGCACTTGTAATTCTACCCGCTAAGTTATTATAATTTACTGACAACTCAGCGTTTAAACAAGGCATTTGACCTTGTTGGACAAAGATTAAATCCATGATTTTGGCAAGTCGTTTTTAACCATGTGACTGTGAAATTGCTCAATATTTAGTTTACATTTAAAATATTTACTTAGTGACACAGATATGTACCCATTTACATGATTAAAGGCGAACTTGCCACTCCTCAAAACAGCTTACGGCCAGCAAAGTCATTCATTAAAGTAATTTCTCGCTAGGTTAAGTAAAGAGGCACATGCAAAGTCGTATTGCCGTAATCGAACAATAATTTGATGTATGAGGACATATCCTTATGAGTTATGGATCTATTAGAATATTGCTATTATTTTACGTTACAATGTATGTTGGTCATTAAAAAATCATGAGCAGAGTTTGTCACAAGTGACTAGTCTGTTCTAATTTTCAAATAGTTATATACTCATACATGTGATATCAGTAGGTACGCAAGCCATGTATGTATGTATGCTGCATATCACAATCCAATGAATTTTAATATACCCGTAAATTGTGATCTTTAGCGATTACAGGATATCGTACACCAACATCTGTACGAATAGTAGTTGATCATGATCGCAACGCAAAGAGTGCATTGACTGAGAAGAATAATCATATTTTTTTATAGAAGAATCGATACCGATTTGTTTTGACTTCGATTGACAATGTGCATGTGCGGCTTAACACTTGTATCTTTGAAGTAATATGGTTTTGACTAATGCATTTGAATGAGTATCGCAGATTGTGTGTGTTTTTTTTTTGCATTAACTCACAAAAAGCAATGTTTTGTTTCACACATACGATAGCAAATAAGTTGCGGCATAAATTTTAATACTAACCTTTGTATGTTTTCAGTATTTAGTGATTTTATCTTATATAACTTTAGGTGTGCCCCAGGGTAGTGTCCTCGGACCAACACTATACATAGTTTCGGTGTTCCTCAGGGAAGTGTTGTCAGACCAAACCTAGGCTTATTATAAAGTATCAGGCTCACTAGTGGGAATCTGATACGCTTGCTTCGCTACCTAAACTAATTGTATCACTCGTATCTATGGATACTTTGCCGCTAATTGTATCATTTAGCGCTACACTCGCCGGCCGGCGTGCGCAACGAAATCGAAAGCGCGGTGAAAACAAAGCGTGACGCAACGATGGGAACCGATGATAATGGGCTTTAGCGCTAAACGGCCAGTACTGATGTCTTGAGGTAAGTATCTACTCAAGGGTAAAGCAATATAACCACAATACGTTTCGAAATTCGTACATTCTCATACATCGTAGGTGCTTAATATGTTAATAAAATATTTTCTTGGTGAGTTCTGTTAGGAAATGACAACACCACTATTAGTATTAAGGATAATTATGTTTTTTATATTTAAAATATTTTTGTAGAGCGATAGTATCTGGTTCAAAAAAAGACGAGTACTCTATCTAGAGATAAAGCTGTACAAACCTCGCTACTCGTGCTTATCCGGATCAACGCGAAATTAAGAATTTGAAATATTCCCAAAGAACCTGTTGAAAAAGTGTATTTAGAAGAATGCGGCCACTCCAATTATATCGTTGCAGCTCACGAGTTTATACATCTTTAATTAATTAGCCAACGTGTTGTTGGACGCATAATTAGCCATTTGGGTTAATGTGTGTGTGTGTGCTATGAGAACGGGTTATATTATTAAAACCTGTAGGTTTTATTAATATTGGTTGTTAAAATAGGGGTAAAAGTGTTTTAATACATTTTTAAAGGTTTAGTTTAGAATTATCATAATTCGTGCAAGACAGACTAACAGTTCACATATCGTAGAGCTACGAGTAATAGAGCTTATTCAACATATGTTTGCACATGCAAAATGCAACTAATTAGCAATGAAATCGAGAACACTTTCTCAGCACAAGGACGGTTGCTCAACGGGTGAATCAACAAGACACTAAGGTGGATGGACGCACAAAAAGCGAGAAACAAGAACTAGTGAGTGTTAAACGATTATTCATGGGTTACGACATTTGGGTTCGGTGTCGGGTACAGGGGCCAGCGGATTGAATAGTTCATGGAGGCAATGTGTTTACAAACGATTAACAAAGCTTCAATCTACTATAATATTATAAAGGCGAAAGTTTGTAAATGTGTTTATTTGTGTGTTACGTTACTTCTTCACGCTCATGTTTCGCTCTGTTTTAATTTATTGCTCCTATTACAGGAAACACCTAGTAAATTAGGGTCCTTGGAATGGAGGAGCCCAAGTAATGAAAACCACTGCCGATTGTTCGTTTACTCAATTACTAAATTTAAAAAAAAATTAGCGTTATTGCGTTATACCTCAACATACATCGCCTATTATTTCATAGTGTTTGCGCAAATAATTACCCTGAATCGCTTCCGCTACCGCTTATGCTTCAGCCCGCTCCGAACTAGTTCTTCGCGTGCATACAACAATGCTCTGTTTTGCATCTCAATCGAATAAACAGCATTATAATATGTGAGAACCGAGCGTGGTAATTAGTGGTCACACTCGTCAGATGTCTGCATAAAAAGTCTCATCCTTATACAGAATCATTGTCACTTACGTCTTTTTTGCGAAGGACATTGTTCATTTTTGTCTGTAATTTATGGCAAATTTTACTACAAGAATGGAACAATTTGTTGTTTTATGTCGGGAGAAATGTTTGCTGAATATGGGAATACGATTAGTCATAACATAACGAAGGTTTGTTTATTAATTGGTCTTTTGGTTTGTTCCTTATTGTTCTTATTCTTAGAAAGAAAGAAAGAAAGAACGTCCCCCCTGAGCCGTGATATGTCGAACTGATGACTTTTCGGTAAATTTTTTCCTTTAGGTTAAGTTCATATTACTGTTGAATCTCTTTCGGCGTTTTTTGAAACAGTGGTCTCCTCTTGTGAAATACCGGTAGAGTCAGATATGTAAAAGTTGCTTTTCTGGCCTACTTAAAGAGTTCATTGTTTTATTAAAGTTTTCCAAAAAAAACAAACAAAAACACTGGTGACCCCAGAGCTGGCTGCTTCCTCGCATAATGCATTAGAATTCGGATACAGCGAGGAAATGCTGCCCGCATCTATAGAACCGCATGGTCAAGGCGCAAGGGCACATTAGTTTTATTAGTTTATAATCATTAGGCATATTAGTTTATAATCACTTATTTTCTCACTTTACTTTCATTTATTATTTGCCGCTGACATCCGCGGTTATGTGACTTCACCCTCGGCTCATCTAGATCTATATTTGGCGAGGAAAGGACAACTCGAGAGGCCACTTAGCGTTGGGGTGGTGGAGTAGTTGATAAGTTGGACCGGTAATCAAGATATACCGGGTGTCTGTTCTGCCAGGGCTTCTGCTTATGCTTTGATCTTTGTATGAATAGTTCAATATAGATACATTTATTATGGGTCAAAAATAAAACATAAAAATTAACAAATGTATGGGATTAAAACTAAAAATTTAACTAAGGTTAAAATATATTGATAAAACTAAGACCTCTAGGTAGGGTGCCCATGACGCAGGTAGCATTTCCACGCTGTATGGCTATGGAAAGCCTTTGCGCGAGAAAACTGCCCGCGCGTGGGCCCCCTGTTGCCTCCCTCAATACTTCAATGATTTCCTTGATCTTTCTTAACGTATGATTTAATTGAAGAACTGACGAAGTTGCGGCTATATCCTAATATCCTAACCCCGGGTTATCCGTGACACAGTTACCATTATATAATGTTCTTAGTACGCTTACGCCGGAACATGAAACAGGAGCAGTCAACTGTTACGTCCGTGTTACACGGAATACATTAGTTAAGTTTAATTGGGGAACATTCGGAAAGGAATTGATAGTCATACAATCAATCTTTTTTTATTGTTTAGACTTAACAAACTATTATATATCATCATCATCGTCATCATTGGCCTTTTACGATAACGGCTGAGTTGAGCAGTCTAATAAAGTGCGGAATTTACAATATTTATATAACCTTACCGGACTTGAACCGAAATCTCTCGTGAATTCCAGGGCGAGTGCCCTAACAATTGAGCCAAAGGCGAAGTTTTGTTAAGAGGTTAACGAATTTTTGCACTGTGCTGTGTTCTGTTCTTATGTACTACCGATCCTTGTACGTTCAGTTTAAACGGCTTTTACAGCCAAAATAATAAGACTGTATAGTTTGAATATCGATACAAATAATACAACTCAAAGAAAAACTTTATTGACCAACGCGTGACCCACACCAGAAATCGAACCCAATACATTTGGATTCAATCGTCCAACATCTCAACCATTCTACCAGAGACGCACAACATGTACCTACTTTCAACATTTCCATCAGTTTTGATATATTTTTTAATAGCAACACATACGTAATATGCGCAAAGTGCAACCTACTGTAGCTTTAGCTTACGTACAGCACGTAAGTCAAATGCATCGAGGAATGAGTATGTTATGGGTACTTAAAATATTCTAACGATACTTTACGGATCCTTAAATATAACTTGCCAGCTTTATGGGAATCCATAACACACATAAGCACTTTCTTATGTAAAAAAACATTAGCATTGTGATGTGTGCTTCATGGGTGGCCATTTCAATGATGATTGTCAGTATTATTGAACGAAAGTGAGCGTGAAGCGATGCTAACTTTATGCACGCTCAATTTGATGTGAGGTCTCCACACTAATAACGTTAAATTTTAGTTATGCAAAAGCTAGTTTATTAAATTATTATTGATATCGTTATTGTTTTTTTTTATATTCAATTGATAGTTCTTAAAGCATGCCGTACAATTAGGGGCCTCAAAAAACGTCATCCGGGAATGTTTTTCGGGAGTTTATAGGATTTTCTACGAGATTGGGGGCCCTAGCGAGACTGGGCACGTGCCCAAAGCGCCTAGTAGGAAAGAGGGTCATGTTTATAGTATTTCTAACGGGTTCATCCAACAGCTTCGTGCGATGCTGGCCACCAGATAGTCGGTCCACGTTATTGGGGGTCACGCTACGTTTTCCGTTACGCAGCTGATAATAACATTATGGGAAGATGAATTGTCTAGTTTGTATACATTGAAACTAAAAAAGCTTGACCTCAGTATAAGATTAAGATAAACTACTGGGGACCTACTGGGGACCGAAGAGTTGGCAGCTTCCTCGCCCAAAACGCATTAACATTGCGATTCAGCGAGGAAATGCTGCCAGCGTCTTCGGGGCCATGCCGCTGGGGCAGTTTTTGACACCTTTTTAATTTATTATAGTTATGTAAATATTTGATTTATAAATTAGTTTAAGCTTTTTTTATTGTGTTGTACCTACACATATAGTGTAAGCCCCTTTCATGTGTTATTGTTGAAATATACAAATAAAGTAAGTATAAAGCTTTTGCTCACTTTCAATTCAGTAAACCTACAAACATTTCATAAGTTATGACTTATGAAGGTTGGTGTTGGTTATGACCAACACCAACGCATCGAAATAATCGTATTTACCTTGCTCTGAGCAGATTAGGTAACAATGCGATCCAACTTATAATTTAGCAGATATATTTCAATCTGATAAAATAGCATGCGTAATTATGATTTGAGATATTGTGAGGTATCAACGAAATGTGTACGATTTCTAAATTCTACCAATGCTTAGCTCTTCTATTGTCACTGATTTTGCTAAATTCCAATGTCTGTTTTGTTTTACTTTCCGCAGATTATAAAGTTTGTTTCATAGTTTTATGATGAGTACGGAAGTTCTTTTAAAAACTTTGACACGAGAGATTGGCTTGGGGTTCTATCGGCAGATACTTTCGTATTATTTCGTCTTTGCCCTCATAAGTTAATAACAAGTCAATGTTCTTTTGTCTATTTATTTCCTATCTCGTCAGGGATAAATTCGTCACAAAATTTCCCAAATTTACTGTTTACAATTATTTCGCCTTCGCTTAAACTAATGCGATCTTAATTTTGCCAACTAACTATAGGTAGCTCCGTAGTTGTGGGATGGCGTTAGTATTAACATTCATCATCATCCCCATAGCGTGTGTTCCCTCCGGAGACAGGACCGCTTTTCAGCATTGGTACTTCCTTAATATGTATACGAAAATAAATAAATATTCAGGGACAATCTTACACAAATCGACCTAGTCCCAAAGTAAGCAAGGCTTGTACTATGGGTACTGGACGACGATATACATAATATATAAATGCATACTATATAGATGCGAAATAATGTTAGTCGGTTTACTAGAGGATCGGTTTGATTTTATTTAACGCAAGCTGTAGGATTGTAATGCAGACAAACCGTGAAAGAAATCTTGTATCAGTTACCTAATTCTCTGATATTTCAATTCTCCAGTTCCATTATGGCGCAGGTCAAAATGTCAGCATTACAATTTGTATTTTCCCCGAGGCCTATCTTGCCCGTAATTTATGATAACCGAACCATAATACCATAAATTATCTATTTCAATTGAAACGTCTTAAGGCAACGTAATTGTTTATTATATGTCAATGGTTGCACATCGTTAAAAAGAAACTGTTCTAAAATAACTAATGTTATATCATTTATGTGAGATTTGGTCACGCACTACTTCAAATACTCATACATATTTGCTTTTTTGTTTATCATTCATAGCACTTTGCACATGATGTCTCTACTTTTAAATACATAAAGACATACGGGACATTTTCAACCGGCTTCCAAATAAAGAAGGATTTTAACTTGTTTTTTTTTTATATGCTTGTTACCTCAGATCTCCGTCATTTGTCAACCTATAATTTGTTGGTGTGGTCCTGATGTCGAAGTAATCCCAGGAACTCCTCGAGTATTCTAGGTATATCAAGATCTCAGGAGGCCTATGATGGTTGCGTCTATCACGTGATAAATAAGTGACAAACTCGTTAACTTTTCCATGGAAATACGATTTGTACTCTTTGAAGGTTATTTTGCTTCACAAAATCCGCCAAATAACTGTATTTTATTTGGTTGTTTGTCTTAACTCCGACACGATATATTTTTCAAGATTTTTGATAATTCCGAAAACATTTCTGGGAATTTCATGTTTAATAATGTAAAACATTTTCTTTACGCAATTTACGAATGGTACCTTCAGTAGCACACATAAGAATTTTAGGTTCATATTCTCTGACCAAATGTATAGTAGCAGTACAAATTACAATAACAACAGCTTAACTAAAATAAACATAATCTCGTTTTGCCGTCAAGTACACCCGAAGCTATTTGAGGCAAGGTTGCTATGATATAATACATCGCTAAAGTCGTATCGAACGTTGCGAAACAGCTGACGTAACTCCAGATACGTCCATAAATATCGCAAGCTCATACCAGCATCCTATACTTGCTCCAATTTTAAACATTAAGTATCTTTAAATAGGATTAATGTTCCAATAACGCGAAATATTGATATACAGGTTTAGCGGAGTTGGTTAGATATGGCGTTTAATATTATCCGATATCTCAGGATTTAAGTATCCGTCTAGGATTGAGTTTCATAAGTTTTATTAATGTTTGATATCTTGGAGTTGATTGACGGTAGTGACTGACAGGGAGAGATTGTACAAGGTTATGCAAAAAGGTTGTTCCTGTTAGAGCATTCATTTTTTAAATGTCACTATAATAATTATGATATGGTAAGAGCTTAAAAATTCAAGTTATTGTCTATACTGCGTTCAAACGTACCTTTGATTGTTTTCCATAAAAAATCCCTCTTACACCCTAAAGAAGCTCTTTAATATCGGACAACCTCACACAAATCGATCTAGTCCCTCAGTAAGGTCTAGTAGGCTTGTGTTATGGGCACTAGACTACAGTAAACATAAGCACTTGTATAAATAAATATACACCTAAATACATAAATAAAAAACCATCATGACCCACGAACAAATATTGGATCACACAAATATTTGCCCTTGCTGGGATTCGAACCCAAAACCGCCACATTAGTAAGCAGGCTGCACTACCGCTGCGCCAACCGCGTCGTCATTATTAATTTATCGCGCGATAAACGTTACCACCATAGTCAATCAAGCCAACGCTATCGCGTAAACTTGATCTCTACAATGATATTCGTATTAAAATTTCAGCTGATCATCCATAAACAAACTAAATGAAGCAGCATAAAACGCGAACAAAGCATAGCTAACACAAAAAACTCCCAAAGTACATAATCAATAGAGCATTCACTCATCAATAAAACCAATACAAAGAAATTCTATTATCTGGTAACACTATGACCTTGTACCAGTTACTTATGGCCTTCATTCATCACCAAATTTAATCAACAAACGCATAGCAATTTCTCAAAACCGCTTGACAGCTCCCACCCACATCACTATTCAGCAATACCAAGTTATCTGTACAGAGGGAAAAATAGAGAACTAATTGTACTATATGAATATACCTCAATCCACGTAGATGCTAAACGACGTCGCCAACTGAACTAATAAGTTGGTACGGTACTTTTAATCTGATCGTATCTATATTGCCAGCTCTAAATTTATACCTTAGATTAAAGGAGTAAGATTGTAACTGAACTTTTAAGCAACATCATAAAATAAAGCTTTATGAACAATATTATTAAATTACATCCTACATATTTATCAAAAAAACAATCACTTTTTGCATCGAGGTCACGTAAACAATCAATAATCACAACATACAAAAAGTCATTAACTTAACGAAAATTCAGACGACGTAATATATAAAATGGCTAGAGAATGCGTAATTTGTAGTTTCCTTGGCCGTCTGGTATTTCGTGTTTACGTATGTGGTATTGCAAAAACATTTACGAATGTATTTTTAACCCCCGACGAAAAAAAGAGGGGTGTTATAAGTTTAACATGTGTATCTGTGTATCTGTGTATCTGTGTATCTGTGTATCTGTGTATCTGTGTATCTGTGTATCTGTGTATCTGTGTGTCTGTCTGTGGCATCGTAGCGCCCAAGCGGATGGACCAATTTAAGTGCGGTTTTTTTTAATCGAAAGACTTTTCCGTCGAGATGGTTCTTAGCTATGTTTGGTGGAAGTAGGACCAGTAGTTTCCAAGATATTCAGCTTTAATTGGAACAAGTGACAAGATCTCAGCCAATATTGAAGCCAAGGATTCCAAATTTTGGTTAAATGTTAAGTATTATTAGCATTTTCTATATCACTCACCAAATGAGGATCTCATGATGACCAGGTAGTTGTTAATGGATCTCAGCCAATATTGAAGCCAAGGATTTCAAATTTTGGTTAAATGTTAAGTATTATTAGCATTTTCTATATCACTCACCAAATGAGGATCTCATGATGACCAGGTAGTTGTTAATGGATCTCAGCCAATATTGAAGCCAAGGATTTCAAATTTTGGTTAAATGTTAAGTATTATTATCATTTTCTATATCACTTACTAAATTGAGGTCTCATGATGACCAGGTAGTTGTTAATGGATCTCAGCCAATATTGAAGCCAATAATTCTAAACGCTGGATAAATGTTGTTTTATTAGCATTTTCCTTATCAATCACTAAGTGAAGATCTCATGATAATCATCTAGCAGGGCTGGACTAAGCGGGCCAGAGCCCCTAAGGCACTTGGCATTTGGGGCCCCCTCCCCTATAAGGAGAACATTATTATGGTACAAGTCCTGCGTCTGGGACTGGG
Organism: Apotomis betuletana; assembly: GCA_932273695.1. NCBI lineage: Eukaryota > Metazoa > Arthropoda > Insecta > Lepidoptera > Tortricidae > Apotomis > Apotomis betuletana. The sequence goes on from OW026312.1 coordinate 7,222,887, forward strand.
TCCCTAGACTAGCTGGGCCCCTAGGCCCGGGCCTTGTGGGCCTAGGGGTAAATACGGCCCTGCCACCTAGTAAAGTTGTGAAAGGATCTAAGCCAAGAATTTCAAATGTTGGTTAAATGTTAAGTTTTATTAATGTAATCAACAATTTAATAAAATTTTGATAGTACAATAATTTGGTACCATGCAGCTGAAGATGGCCGTAGGAACTCCTTAACAGCACAGAATAAACCCATGGTGTTTGGGCTCGTATGATTGTAGCAATTAACGTTTGTGTAAGAAAGTACAGTCGATATTAAACCGAGTCTCACAAAAACTTTTTTAATTTCTGTCACAATATGATACTGGGTCACTGTTTCTAAGTTTTGCAATTCTGCTAAAGCTGAATTGTCATTAGGACTATTGAACAGGTTCCTTTGATTGAGGTCACAAATTTAATAGCAACACCTTGCAAGATTTTAACGCGACTAAAGGACACGTTAGCTTTAGCAAAAGTACTCGCTTAAGTGAATAACAGCTTTTTAGGATTCTGTAGTCAACAAGGAACCCTTATAGTTTCACCATGTCCGTCCGTCCGTCTGTCTACGGCTTAGCAGAGACATAGTCTGCCGTGCTAAGCTGAAAGGTGACCTTTTTGTATGGAGTTCCATAGCAAAAGGTCGCATTTTACCTTAGCACGGCAGTAGTGGTAGAAAAAAAAATTAAAAACTATTTTTTTGTGTACTTGCCCTACACGTAAAATAGTGGGGATGTAATTTTTTTATTATTATTAATCTATCCCATGGAGAGGGTTATCGTTGATTAGGTCTTTCAAAACTAAGTCAAGTTACCTAGCATCAACTACAATTTTTACGGAGTTAAAGTAAGCCACCCGTACTATTTGGATCCTGTAGAATGGAAACCTGGTTCTGCTTTAGGCCATAAGTAGCAGGTTCTTCCAACTCATCCAGTGCATTTAAAGTATATATTTTGAGTGTCTTGGCTAATAACTTAGCCATTTTGTCATTATAAGCATTAACTAATGTGACTTTAACGATTTTTTCCCAGAATGTTGCTAAAGGCTAATTTCAATCTTAGAGTAGACGGCTTTCGTTACCACTGGCTTGGGATCCTGTTGTCGTACACATAGTCAAGGATCAAGCTCGAGGAAAGACTGGAAACTATGGACCTTAAACGATGTAAAACCAAAAAAGTGTTAAATGTAGAAAATTCCGGGAAACACTTCTGTTTGTTTAAAAAATATGAAATAAAAATAAAATTAAAAATTTAAAAAACCCCCGACATGAAAACCTGTAAAAAGAAAGAAATAAAATCTACGAAATGTGCCTTTACAATGAACAGTAGAAAAAGAATTCAAGCTTCGTTGCGTCGGGGGACCGCTAAGTAAATGAAATGCAATGTACTTAAAATCGTAAAGTGGGAAGCCCCAAATAAATGCATACTTACAATTTCACGTTGAAAAATATATTTCATTTCACTTAGGTTAGGTACTTAGCGGTCCCCCGAACGCAACGACGCTTGAATTCTTTTTCTACTGTTCATTGTAAAGGCACATTTCGTAGATTTTATTTCTTTCTTTTTACAGGTTTTCATGTCGGGGGTTTTTTAAATTTTTAATTTTATTTTTTTATAGATAGTTATCTCCAATTAAGCTATTACCACCTATTACCGTAGGTATTTGAGTATCCAAACATGTTAACATTTTTAGTTAGATACTATTTTAATTACGTTATGTAAAATGAGCTGCAGAATTGCATGACCCATTTATGAACTCATTCATTCATGACCATGAATTTGTGCGGCTCATACGAGTAGTACGAATACATATACTTTGGTTATCCTTATGGCAATTTTGCATCTGCCAAAGATAGCTGACTATTGTGGATATATTAACATTAATGCTATTCATTACAAGGTAAATGAATTTTCAACTTTGGCGACAGCGGTAGCATAGGGTGATTACTTCGGTTTCTATTTAAACATGATTTCAAGATTTTTCATTTCATATGTTATTTTCATTTGTTACAGTAAACACGATATGGATCTCGCATCTAAAATGAATGTTTTTTTTATTATGCTTCAGGAATCTCGATGGGGTCACATCCGCGGCGAACGAATATCTAAGTTTCTCACTTCGCTACTGACATTAAACGATGCCGTGGGTAAAACCGTCGTTTTCAACACTAATATTCAACGTGCCTCAATCGTATCTTAGAGCCTTATCACACTTGCGATTTGCGCGCGTCGCGTTCATACAAAATTCGCTCGTAAATCGCAAGTGTGAAAGGCCCTTAGATTCTCTCCGACTCTCTATATCCTGACACGGCCATATAGTGACCCCAGCAATTAATGTTACGCTACGTTGTATGAATTACGCAGTGTGTTGTATGAAGGGGCCCTTGTAACGAAACAGCTACTTTTAAGTATTTGCGTAGGTGCAGTGCGACAATTAAGGCAACGAAGTATTGTTAATAACAAGTGACAGTTTCTTTTTTATTCGTTCTAGAACGTGTTTTAATTTTAAATCGGTCAATACTATAAAATAAATAGTTCATCTAGTTTAGATCTTAAGCCATGATTTATTTATTCGCTGAATAGTACTTCCTAAGTAGTACCAAAAAATATTGCCTACTTTAGAGCCCTCGATTTTTTTAATTCAACTCCTGGAGCATTGGACGCGCGGCGCCGTGCCAACCTGGCGCCATCTGTTTTCATAATTTCCTTTGTCCGTGCATCACGCCGAAACGGCTGGATAAATTTTAACCAATTTTGGTACAGGGATAGCTGAACATCCAAAGATGGTTATAGGATACTTTTTACCCGTATGCGGTAAAGAAAAAAAATACGCGGACGAAGTTGCGGGCACCGTAGTAAATTGTAATAATTATTTATTTTATGCTCAATCGATGTATTAATAAGGAATGCGGCGTAACATTATAGCCGGCAATTTTCCAGGTCCCATTTACCGGCGCAGTGGCGCGTGCGCCGTGCCGCAAGCGACTGAAAGAGGGCTCGTTTCGCAAATTAATGTATTACTACGGACCTTCATACAACTAAAGTGAGTTAGTAAGTTACAGTAGTAGATTTCGAACTAACATTGAAATGAAATGAAATGATTTATTTGCATAAACATGGTTGTAACATTGTGTGTTTATCTTAACATAATTAGTATGAGTATCACATGTTTAGCCAACATGGCATGCAAAAATTAACAGTTAAATAGTATGAATGTCGAATTTATATATATCCAGGAAAATCATCTCTAAATTATGTCTATTCCTTAAAATTAAAAAAATCTGTCAACGTATAGAAACATTGACGTTGACGTATCTAAAGACTTATGTTCGGAACGCAGGATGCGCTTTTTGGGTGCTCTCTCACCACGACTCGCGTGTAATATAACAAAAAAACAAATTAAATTCCCACATTTTTTGTTATATTATAGGTGAAAGCTCGCGGTGACGGTGACGGTGCACCCCTTCTTTTAAATGACGACTTGTCTTTGTAACACCTTATGTTGCTTATATTACGACCATGTGTTTGTTATGTGGCCGATTCATAACTCAAATGGCTACATAAGATAATTTTTACCCGAATTATAGGTACCTCAAGTTTCGATGTCACAAATTGCTGTTCGTGGTGGTCAAAGTGTTAAGTAATTCGAGTCAAAATACCTTTTGACTTAATGAGTAGACATCGTAAATTTAGTAAGGTATCATAGTATAGCGGGCAAGTCAAACAATTGGAGTTTATTTATTTATTTATTTATTTATTTATAAGACACACCAACAGTACATAAACAAAACCAAGTAAATAGTATAAATTACACAGACACAAAAAACTTTTTATGAACCAATGACAGGTGTGCATCAGCATTCAAATTGACTCAGGGCACACTAACCTATAACGTATAGTTGATAATATTCATATTAATTCTAATTAATCATCTAATAACTCTTTTATCTTAAAGCTGCCGTTAATTCTTAAAATTGGTACCATTATCCGAGTATAGGGTTGATAGTGATAATGCTACCAATTTTACAATGTCTCCTAACAAGTAAAAGGCCCCAAAAATGAATGCATCTATCCCAATGTATCATCTTAGCATGAAGGTCAAGGATGCACTAATTCTTACCAATGTCATGCACAAATTAGTGCAACCAGCTAAATGCATGTCCTCAGCAATGAGGTCAGATGCTAATTGTTCACCTGAGCCGTCTAAGCATACAATTACGGCGTACATTATAATTGGGTCGAATCAATAACGCTTACTTACTAGGCTTTTGATAAAGCCGGTGTATGAAATTGATTTAATAGGTAATAATACATTAAAACAGAGGTATTTCACAGAAGCTCAGAAGTCTAAACTTGTGGCATGCGTGTCATGGAGCGTAGCATACTAGGGCTAGAGGTAACGTTAATGGATCGTGTCCGGAATACCACGCTACATTCCAAAACTCGAATACCTAGTAGATGGAGTTCGTTTTTTCTTTAAGACGTGACTTGAACAACTCTATCAGGGCTGGTTAGCCCTCACTACCAGTAGTCGGACTTTGCGTGGAAGTATACCTAATCCACTAATGGGATTATCTCCGCGCCACAGGAGTCATTTGGAGAGGAGCGGGCGCACTGGGTGCACGTACTGCGTCGTGAGTAGACTAAACGGAATCAGTCTGCTTTAGGGATGTAGTTCGGAAGTCGGCCAAGCTAAAGTGGAACTGGCCTAGTCATTTCTACTGCATGCTGAGTGAGCTGCAGGCTAAGATTACCACAAAGGATACCTGACAACTCCAAACGGAGACGATTCAGACCTTGCCGGCGATGGCGGGATGAGTAGGACTCTATTTTGAACCAATGGCCAGAAACTGCACAAAATCGGGAGGAGTGAAAGAAATGGGGGAGGCCTTTGCCCAGCAGTTGGACATAATAGGCTCCCAATAGTATATTAAAAAACATCTATCCAACGCGCATAACAATTATGGCCCTTAGGTATGTTTTTTTACACATTATTATTGAAAATTAAAATGAAAAATGAAAAAATGAAAAATGTTTTATTTCTTTCCTAAGATGTACATTATTTTACATGTGCTGGTGTCCCCTTTTTAAGTAAAAATAATACCTGTGCTAAGGGGAACCGCTCTTCCATATGAAGGTAACAATTAGTACAGTTGTGTAGGAGAAAAGAGGTAAGACAAGGTTATTATAGGTTAAATTATATAGTCTAAATCTAGAGTCTAGCTCACCGCGTATAGGTATGTGTGTACATACATATACATATATATATATATATATATATACCCACACACATACACGCAGACGCGCATACGCACTCATAAACAGTCATATGTGCGCTTGTGTGCGTGCAGTAATATCACATTACAGAAAAGTTAAATAGTAGCTAAGTTGATACAAGTATAATTTAATTCAATTTAAGGAATCTGAAAATAGTTGGAAAGCTTGTGTGTGTGTGTGTGTGTGTGTGTGAGTGTGTGTGTGTGTGTGTGTGTGTGTGTGTGTGTGTGTGTGTGTTTGTAGGTATGTGAATATGTATGCAAGTTGAGTGTCGAAAGGTTTTTATCAAATTTAATTATGCATTTACAAGTGCTTGTAAGTTTTTAGAATAGTACTTTCTATATCATCGTATGTTTTTGTTTTCAGCCATGCCGTTACCCTGATTTTACATTCATGTACCGTGATAGGGTAGATGTCAATTTCTTTATTTATCATGTTATAAAGTTTGCCAGATAGTGTGGCTTGTTGCCTGCGCGCAAAGGCCGTCTTCACAATCGGAGTTGAGATGACATTTATCCTTTTCCTCCTTTTCAGCTTGTCTATTGGTTCGTATACAGTGGATTTATGTCTTCTCAGGACCGCATTTAGTATATACAGCTTGCGCACAGACAACAAGTCACAAACTACATATAAGTCTGAGGTCGGGAATCTTCGCAGCTTAAGGTACATTACTTTAAGCAGAGCCCGCTGAGCTCTTTCCAATTGAATAAAGTTGGTTTTAGTAGCCCCACCCCATATTGGGATACAGTATACCAAAACTGATTGAGCAAGTGATGTGTAAATCTGGTTCAATAGTTTTTGAGGAGCAACATGTCTTAAGTTTTTAAAGATCCAGATCATTTTTCTAATTCTAGTCATGACCAGTTCAACATGTGTATGCCAGGTAATTCGCTGATCCATCATCACCCCTAGATATTTCGTGCAATTGACCTTTTCTATGGTTTCACAAGAACAATCATGCTGCGAGGGGTCTTGACACGTGTGGATCCTAATATTAAAACTTTCGTCTGGTTGAGTAGTTATGTTATTTGTGAAACAGATATAGTTAGTCTTACTGATATTTAATGTTAACAGATTAGAATTTAACCAGTGAGCTATCTCTACTAGTGCCGCCTCAGCGTGACTAAGAACCTCCTCCCAGGTGTCACCAGAGAAAACAACGGCAGTATCATCTGCATACGTGAAAATGCTACCCCCTACCAATTGCATGTTACAAAGGCTATTAATATATATGAGGAATAAGGTGGGTCCAAGAACACTCCCCTGCGGGACTCCATAAGTAATGTCACACTCATCACTTATGTATTCACATATTTTAACCTTTTGTTTCCTATCACTAAGGTAGTTTTTGAGCAGTTTAAGGGGGAGTCCTCTGATGCCTATACGCTCCATCGACTGTACAAGGGTTGGAACAGAGACAGTGTCGAAGGTTTTTTTAGATCTAAAAATATGGTTAGGCATTTTTTTTTTGAGTCTATTTTGTTTACAATTAGAGAAGAGAGGGCTTCGATAGCATCTTCAGTGGAGCGACCCTGCCGAAACCCATATTGACCTTCAGATAAGATATTAAACTTGTTTAAATAATTTATCAATCTTGTATTTATTAATTTTTCTAGGATTTTAGCAATTACTGGCAATACAGATATGGGTCTGTAGTCCGACATGTTGTCTCTGTTCCCTCCCTTGTACACCGGGGTGATAACAGCTAATTTTAGAGCATTTGGAAAGATTCCAGTTTTAAAACAAAGGTTAGCTAGATACGTTACTATTGGGACTATTATTTCACTGGCGAGTTTTAGAAATGTTGTCGGAATTTTGTCCCAGCCTGCGGCGCTGCTAGATTTTAAATTTACCAGGATCGTGAGCACTTCGTTTTGTTCTACCTCAAACAACGCAAAAGAAGACAACCAAGAGATCGAGGAGTTGTTAGGCTGTGAGCAAGGACGAGCGTCACTAGCTAAGATAGTTTCCGCTAAGGATTTACCAACATTACAGAAGTACTTATTCACCGCATCCACAGACTCTAGGGGTGAGCTTTTCACATCTAATAATTCCTTGCTGTCACTATTGTTTTCTTTACGATATGTTATTTTGTTAATAGTATTCCATAGTTTTTTAGAGTTCTTTCCTGCCTTTTCTAGCTGTTCCTTATCATATTTGCGTTTAAGCTTTTTTATTAGACCATTACAATGGTTTCTATACCTTCTATAAGTTATACTTAGTATGCAATTGTCAGGATCCGATCGTAGCTTTCTCTGCATATCATTTCTATTTCTTATACAGCAGTATACCTATGGTTATCCATGGTTTAATAATACGTTCATTTCTAGGAATTAAAACCTGTATAGTGTTTTCTATTATGCATTTCCTTATTTTACTTATTAGGAGATCGGTTAGCAGATTGGGATCTAAAATAGAGAAAAGATCCGATATATTATCATTTGACAGGTCACATAATGCCTTATCGAAGTCAATTTTAGTTTTAGTTTTTTGCAGAGATTTAGATTTTTTAGTACTACCTAATTTTAGTAATGTAGTGGCATGGTCAGTTATTGTTGTATCTAAGACAAAGATACACACCTCCGATCTGATTTTATTTGTTTTTAACATGAAATGGTCTAGGCAAGATTTGTCCCTCGTAGGTAACAGGTGTCCAGGCATTAAACCATACATTGCAAGCGTATTTAAGTAATTTAGCCTGTTTGATTTTTCATAGGGATTTTCAGTGTCTTTTTGCGTAATGTTAATGTTGATGTCTCCTGTCAAGATAATAGTCTTAAATGATTTGATGGTGTCTAAGTGAGAGCTTATAGAGTCAATAAAGTTGTCAGCGTTTTTATTTGATGGCGAGCGATATATACCCAGTATCTTTAAGTTTAGGACCGTAATTTCTAGACATGAGGCGTGTACTAATTTTATTTCACGTACTTTGATTTTGTGAGTGTTTTTAACATAAGCTACCACCCCATCATTTTGGTTAAGGTGATTGGTAGTACTGAAGGTTATATAATTATCTATCGTGGGAATCGGTTTTTCAGAGCTTAGTCTACATTCACTTAGTAATAACATCAATATTAAATTTGAGTTGGGTGAGGGTTGAGAGGAGGTCGCCCATACTGCTGTATACACTTCTAATATTTTGAGAGATAATTGTAAAGTCAGAGTACTGAAAGTTAGTATAGTGTGTAAGGTCTTCGATTTTGCAACTAGTAGATTCGGCAATGTCTATATCGTCTAATTGGTTTAGAGTAGTAATAGAACTATCCATTACTTGATGGTAATAAGCAGTATAGGGTAGAATTCAGTTGTAGTCGAAAAAAGTCAGCTACCTGGTGGTAGGCTGGCCTTGGTGAATGCATAATTATGTTTGTTACATATTCCATAGTAAAATTATTTGAGTGTATGTGTGTGTTATTTGTGTTGTGTATGTGTGTGAGCAAGATGTTTTGAATGTGTGATTTAGTTAAGCTTTCCAATACAATGAGTAGGGTGATTATCTCAGCGAAAAAAAATTGCGGCGGAATTGATAACTATAGTGTGAAACAATTGTTTTTAAAGATTTAATTTTTTTCTGAAAAGAAGACACATATTATTATCTTAAGCCAAATCGCAAAATATTGTAATAGTCATTTATGTTTAATAATATTTTTTTTTGCGGTAAAATGATAATTTTGGTGCGGCGTCCAGTATTCGTTGTTCCTCATAAATGTCTTTGATAGAACCATATCATCAATGTTTTGAACTAAAATTGCATTTATTTATAATCTTTATTAGTTTAAGTATCTGATGAGGATTTATAAATAAAGATTAATACATAAATAGATACTCAAAATTGAGCACTAAAAGTTGTCCGGGTGAAATTGACAATTTTGGTGGTAAATATTGAAAATGTGTTTATGGATGAACGAAACGCAACAAGACCAGCAAACGTGTGTTAACCTGTTCGTTTAGTTCCGCTCCGGCATGGAGCGATGACACACATGTCGTACCTTGCTGAATCTGTCCACTCAGCACGTAAGTATCTAATTTTGGTGGGGTACAAATACGTTTTGACACAATTTTTGTGGTATATGTTTCTAGTGACTTAGCAATAATTGATTGTGTGTGAATTGTGTGTAAGACGTGTTAAAGGTTTCCTTTTTAAAATATAAAGTTAAATTGGAAGTAAATCATACAGATATTTTTTTAATATTTTTTTAATCACTTTTTCTAATTTTGGTGGATCAATTTTGGTGGTTTTGGTGGTAATTTCAAAGTCACCAAAATTGCTTGATGCCACCAGGATTGTTAATTCTGTAATCTGTATATAATTACACATTTTCAACACTTTTTACTCGGTGAATTTATTTGAAGTCAAGTATAAACACATTACATCTAATATTACAAGCTGTCGGTGAGGGTAATCTTAGCTTAGATATGCTTATGCTGGTGGCGGATTCTATAGCTCCTATCCTTTCCTATATTACTATTTTTTTTCCTCTGGCACGTTTCCTACAATTTGGAAATGCGCCCATGTGATTCCTCTCCCTAAAACCCCTAATCCGTCGTACTTTTCGCAGTATCGTCTTATGTCCATTCTTCCCGTCTTATCCAAAAGCATTCAATCCTCTGTAAATCCACGTCCCTCATCACATCTAAATAGACTTAGCTTGTTCAATTCTTTAGCACAACCACAGCTTTGATTAAGATCACCGACGACATTCGTCTTAATATAGAATAAAGGAAAGTGACTATATCTGGGTGCTCCTAGATTTTAGTAGTGTTTTTAACACTGTTGATTTTGATATCCTTCTCAGTTTACTTAGTACTTTAAATATATCTCCAACTTCACTGTCCTGGTTTCGTGATTACCTCTTTGGGGGGCAACAGCGGGTTCGAGTTGATGACCGATTTTCTAGGTGGTGTGAACTGTCTGCTGGTGTCCCTCAAGGGGATATGTCATACTCTCTCCATTACTCTTTTCTGTCTTCATTAACGGAATCACCAACCACAGTCACTCTCCTCCTCGTTACATGTCTATGCAGACGACTTGCAGCTTTATGCGGCGGCCAGCATTGATGATTTTGGCTCCTTTGTTTCGCAAATCAATTTAGACCTGGAATCAATCCGTGCTTGGGCTTGATTCTTTGGTTTGATGAAGAATGCCAAGAAGTCGCAGGCTATTGTCGCTGTTCGCCTGCGGTCAAGTGCGAATCTGGCTCTATCCATCCCACAGGATAGATCTCATGTTTACGATGTATCTTTTGCTGTGCGCGCCGTGAAATTATGAAATAAATTGTCTCCCACCCTAAGGCAGACGTAGTCCGTAGCATCGTTCAAGGGGAAGTTCAAGAAATTGTGGCTGTCGAATGAATGATTATTTGATTAGGTTGCTGTTTTTGTCATAATTATGATTATATTTATGTTATATGTATTTATATAGATATTACGTAATATGTATTAACATACTACGTAATATCTATTAAATAAATATTGACTGTTTGCCTATCTCTCTCTCATTTGGTTTTTGCATTTTCATTTGTACTATTGTAAAGTTATCGTATTGTACATGTTGCTTGGTTTGCCTGCCATTTACTTGTGTTTAACATTCATTTACTGGAAGGTTAATTGGAAGAAATCCCTTAAAGGTATAAGTTCGCTTTTGTACATGCTTATTTTTTTGAAATGTATGTAGTTTTTCCGATGGGTAATCGCAAGAAAAATCAATCAAGAGAGGTCCTCGAAAAAAAAATACTGATGTTACAAACGAGTTAGTGATTGTATTTTTATAGATATTTTGATATAATTAAAATGATTAATTAAACATATACTTTCTTTTCATTTTCAGCAGGCAATTTCATTGACAAATATAAATTTTTAGCACAAGTAACTAATTTTGGTGTAGACGTACAATTTTGGTGGCAGGCCAATTACTAAAATCGTAATATCTTTAAAACTATTATATTTACCAAAGGGCCATTACTACACAATATTGGTTATGACTTTATTCGTGTTATTGATATATAATTTTGACTCTAACATCAAAAATAAAAAATGCCACCAAAATTAGGTAAATTTCGAGCTTGTTGAAATTCACCCAGTAAATAATATAGATATACTAATAATTTAAGTTATAACTTTAAAAAAAGAAGGAAGTTCTATGTTTCACGTATGTATGTCTTGTCAAAATAATAACCGTCTCTTGTTTACTTTACTTGTTATATCATAATTTTAGGTTTCGCGATAGAAGAGTAAAACAATTGAAATGGACTATTTTATGACGAGGTTCCCGACCTGTCACGATTCTGTGTCCATTCTACGATTCGAACATACATTCAATAAACTGACAGCCTTGATTTCCTAAGTATCCCTAGTTCCTTGCAATATTTATAATTACACTTACGGAATAGCAAGTTTTTAAACTTTCGCAACGACTCGTATACTTCTCATATGTCTAGAAGCTAATTAGTGCATATTTAAAGCTATTTACAAATTCTTTAACAAACCAACCATTTTGTAAGAATAGGCAATAAATTTTTTAGTAACAATAGAATATAATAGGTGTTGAAATTATTTAACATTCCAACCGGTAGACATTGCAATTATTTTCACGCAATGAGAGGAAATAATAAAATGTCTAGACATTTTTTATCTAACTGCTAATCGCATAAGTTTAGTTATGTATTAATTAATGATTGAACTGTCTCTTCATGATTGCAGTTTCAAAACCGTTTATATCCATTGAAATAAGTACTCGTAATTAACAATCTTATTACTTTCACTATTAAATGTTCTCGTAAAAAACATTAAACCTTTTTAAATTTTCACATAAATATTTATGTATAAAAATTTGTTCAGCCGCTTCAACATAATGGTATTCAAATGAAAAAAACTTTTATTTTTTAGTAGTAGCTGTACCGCGCGGTGTTACCCGCTTATCTCACGGGAACGCTACATTTTTTGGGATAAAAAGTAGCCTATATGTTAATCCAGGGTGTCAGCTAAAGCCTGACCAGAAATATATGAGGATTGTCAAGAGGGCGCTATTTATAAGATTTATATGGCAACAATTTTGCAACCAATCGCAACTTACTATAATGACATTAGTTTTAAAAACCTGTCAGTTCCACTATGTTAACCTCGTAATATCATTTAATGGAATGCACTCTTTTCCTGACTGTTTTTCGTGTAGTAAACACATGTACTTACACTTTATTTATAATCTTACGTTCACGACTGTGAATGGTTTTCGGCATTTTCTTTGGATACATTTAAATATTTGTCTTTTGAAGAAATCACCACGAATGACATTGACATTGTTGACAAACCATCATAAAATCATTGCCAGTGTAAGAAATTAGTTCCAGAGAAATTCCGCAATATGGCGCATCCTCATATATTTCTGGTCAGGCTTTACCTTCATATCAAAATTTATCAAAATCACATTAAACAAACATTTAACAAAATTTAACAAACACATTCACAACCTTTCGCTTTTATAAAATTAGTGTGACAACCTCAAAAATAGCGTTAGTTTCCTACTACAGTCCGACCAAAAAGAGTAGAAATTAAAAAGTGGCAATACCGTAGTGTCGTCCCTGTTTTCTTATATTGATTAGAACAGTATTGCCACTTTTTAATTCCTACTCTTTTTGGTCGGACTGTAAGTAAGCAAGTAGTGCAGTTATTTTATTAGGAACTAGAAGGCCTACTGGTACATACTTGCGACTTCGTCCGCGTAGAACATTTTTCTTTACCGTAATCGGCTAAAAAGTATCCTGTAACCATCTTTGGATGCCCAGCTATCAATTTAACAAAATTTGTTAATAACCGTCCAGCCTTTTCCGCGTGATAAGCGGAAAAAGATTGTGTTATCAACAGATGTCGCTATACAGCCGCACCATACGAATCGACTCGTATCCATATAGAAAACGGATTTTCAATACAATTTTATATTACTTTGATATTTTTCATTACGCAAGTACCATTAGACAACGGGACGTATTTTGTACAAGCAATAATAATATAATATTTTTATAGAATCTTTTTTGATCGATTCTATTTTTTATGTGGAAATACCACATTTTTATTTTTATAAATAATGACACAAAGGTAAATTAAGAAAGAAAAATTGAATGCGATCCACTACAATCTAAGCAGGGCTTGAACCTGCGACCTCTGCGTTACCGGCGCATCGCTCTCCCGACTGTATATAAAAATAATATAATAGTTAAAATAAACGTTGAACTGGGAACGCTTAATGGGAGGCTCCATCCCTTGTATTATGTGACAATGTGTTTTTATTAAATAAAGAAATTTGAATTTGAATTTGAATTTTGAACTGTGTAGGTAAATGAGTTGTCATTTACTTTCCAATTTGTATTCAAATGACGTTTTAATCTGATGTTCCGCGTAAAAAAAACTTATACGAGTAATGTTTCTTTTTTATAATGTATGACTTGTAAAAATGATGACTTCGGAGAGTATTATTTGTGTCGTCGTTTTTATTGGGCCCATTGATGGGTAACATTTGGTGTGAACGGCCACATTCCTAAGTACTCGGTAATTTCTACCATTAATTTCAAAGCCAATGATCGTAACAAACAGTTTTTTTACATGCAAAAGTGTTCGTTATACGAACGGTACCACGACAAAAGATATAACGTAATTTTTTGTTTTTATGCGTACTTTTTTTTAACCATGTTCATTTTTAGGGTTCCGTACCCAAAGGGTAAAAACGGGACCCTATTACTGAGACTTCGCTGTCCGTCCGTCCGTCTGTCACCAGGCTGTATCTCAAGAACGGTGATAGCTAGACAGTTGAAATTTTCACAGATGATGTATTTCTATCGCCGCAATAACAACAAATACTAAAAATAAAATAAAATAAATATCTGAGGGGGGCTCCCATACAACAAACTTGTTTTATGGTACGGAACTCTTCATGCGCGAGTCGGACTCGCACTTGTTTTTCTTGTTTTTTAAGTAGTCTTTAATAGAACAAAAAAAAACAGATTTATTCTGCTAGTATATTTTATTTTATGACGCAGGTTGGCGCAGTGCAGTGGAAGTGGTGCTGCCTGTACCGCTTATGGTTTCGATTCGGTTCGGACCTATTGGACGTATCTGACCAACGAAGTGCCGAATTAGCGAGACTAATGTACTTTAAAATTTATTTAATTGCAAGTGTCCGTTTTTTTCTATATTTTTTTTCCTTTTTTTTTTTTTTGTGAGTTGTGTCGTTTTGCCATTGTGTGTAAGAATGTCCGGAATGGGCTTGCGGCGCCTTCCGGCACCGGTTCCGCGCACAACGGGTTTTTGCCGCGAGAAAGTAACCGCTGTTAAACCGAACGCTCAAATAGATTGATACCGATAGGGTAATTCTACCGGCTTGGATTACGGGTAACGGGTTTAACAATTGCTAGAGAAATGCACTGATCTCGAACATTAGGTCATTAAGCCAATATAAAATGAAGCTATAACAAAAAAATATTAAGGTTATTTCGTATAGTTGCCGGCAAACTTTTAGAACAAAAATGGCGGATTTGCGCATGTATATTTGTACGTAAATCGGCTACTGCGCAGTAAAGGTTATGGTCTAAAAGTTTGCCGGCAACTGTAAATGACGGGATGCCCTGCCAGTTTACATACCACACTTAGCCACGTGAACGTGACACATCGTCACTTGTCTTTCTCGCTCCTACTGATGGAAAAGGTATAGACCGGTATTCTTTTTGTGCTCTAGGTACCTACACTTAGCGTAGGTAGTCGGCAAAATTAGGAAGTATACTTAAATAATAGATGTGATTCGCAGCAGTGTAGGTATTTTCAATCCGTTCGCCTTTTTAATTTTTTGGGATAACCTTATTCATCTCAATAAGAAAGAAAATATAATTAGGTACGATTAATGAATAGAACACATCACTAAAATAGACGTAATGATGAGATCGCGGTCATTAGAACCATCTCATTTTCCCCTTTTTTGCCTTACGGATATCGCCTGGAGGCTAAAACTCACTAACATTTCTGTCACTACTCTTCGAAACCTCGTATCTAGTTTGTAGATTGATTCTGAGATACGAGCTTTTGTTTTAAATTGATATTTATTACTTAGTGAGTTTTAGTTGTCAACAGACGATACGCTACAAAATATTTCTCACCCAACATTGACAGAACATTTTACATTAGGTACATGTTTTTTTTATTAAATATAAATATTTAATGATATTTCCGTAAAATTATACCAGTACCGTATTGAGAGTCACGCTGCCTCGCGATTTGACGCAAATTATAGCCAATACCTACGCGTCCGTCCGTGCGCGGAACTGGACTAATATATTATAATATAGCGGGCAATTTATAATTGTTGCCTACGCGGGAATGCTAATCATTATCATTACCGGCATCCGTTGATGTTCAATTTTATTGCGCAATATTAGGGTCACGCTTCTAACATTCTGTAAGCATACGGATCGAGAGATAGATCAAAGCACAAAGAAAAATTGAAATTTGTAACCTGGCGGAAGATCAATTTTTCTTTTTGCTTTGATCTTTGTATCAATAAATAAAATGTATTCAATACTTAAACAACAGCTGTAATGACTGTGAACTAAACATATCGAGTATTAAAATGGTTCAATATAAAAAAAATGTGTGTACCCACATAAAAAAATAGAATAATCGATTTTCACACTCAGTTGAAATAATATAAAAAAAAACTCTTAATTCAGAACTGCTTGATCGTCTCACTATACATTTATAAATTTACAAAATTAAGTCATTAAGTATAATTCATTTTTATTTTAGTTCAGTAAATCGCAAATATTTTAAAAACAGTCCAAAAAATATCATCGAGTGTGATTGTCCCTCGCTGGCCTTTTGTTTAACCTTGAGATCAGGGTTGTCAGTTCATGCATGTTTACTTCCAATAAAACATTTAGAGCGTGTGTGAAAAAGTAAAAGGATACAAATAAATCATAGGTAATTTTAAGGCAATGTCCATAACTTGTGACAAGGACAAAATACATTGTAATTTTTTAATATTTAGGACTAAAGTTAAAGAAATAAGATACGGGAAATGAATCATGTTTCATAATATAGGTATTCGAGTAGATTTTTTATACAAAAGGGTTCGATTTATGAGATAATATTATCAGAGACGATACAAATGATGCTGTCGATAGTAAATCTGGACGTAAGTAGCTTAAGTAAAATGATCCCACAAAAAAACCATTATTAAAATTTCGAGTTTTTGCTTTCGGGACCAAATTTAATATAAAAAATAATCAAGAATATTTCTAATCCTTTGCGCTAGTCTACGATCAATTACTATGAAACCTGATCCCATATAAGCCTCACGTGTTTTCTTTACATAACTAAAAAACGACTCTTGCGCAAGAACTGGGTCTGAAGAGCGGCCTACTGCCGCAACTGTAACACTCTAATTGAAATATGTGCATAAACGCATGCGTAATATGAATCTGCTTAGATTTATTAAATTTTGCTCATTACGTATGATTAAAAAAAAACATACGTAATGAGCTAGTCATATCAAAGATAAATATATATTCACTAGATATTTGAATAATATTAAATTTGATTATAAATAACTAAACGATAATTTATAAGATACGGGACTACAGAGACATACATAAAAAATATATTATTATGTGTTGTTGGTACGTATGTGTAAGTGATAATATATTATTTTATTTCAAGCAAATTAAGATAAAACAGATAATGCAACGTATAATACTAAATAAATTAAAATACTAACTATAAACTAAGAACTTAACTAACTGAAATAAAAGGATAAACCAGATTAAATTTAATATTAAAAAAGGCTTAAAAAAAGTAAGTGTGTGTAAGTTAGTTATTCTATAAATTTTCTGTTTTGCCCTAAGATTGTCTGATAGAGAATGCCTCATGTCTTAAGCCGTCTTTTGTACGTTAAGATTTCTTTTATACAATAAGAAATTATATAAATATATTGGTAAATAATTATCAAGTTGTTTTTAGTTGTATAAAATGGATTGATTTTATCGCATTATTAGTTTTCTCTACAACTAAACATTCGATTCATTGAACACTATGACCAATCATTGAATAGGACACTACAAAATTCAATTATTAAAATGCGTTCTATTTTTTGTTTTGGTTAATGTAAATTGTAAAAGTGGCTGTTTCTTCATTATGTTTCTGTTTTGACTAAGAAAACCTCAGCACATCAATTTCGTTGTATGTAAATATATTGCAAAATGAACCTGATATATATATAATAAGTACTAAGCCAGATATACTTTCCAGAATTATACATGTGCTATACCGCTTACATAGTTAGTGCATAACCTACCTACTTAGGTATTTGGGTTACGTTTTATATAACAAGCTTTTTTTTAGCACGCGAAGTCGTTGATGTCTTTTTTCAGTAGTATGAAAAGCACTTCATCGTATTATGTAATTATTATTTATTACAATTAGGAGAAGCTCGGCTAACACACTTGATTCATAATTTAACTCTTTAAATTTCGGTTTAATAAAAAAAATTGGTAAATAATACTCGTAGTTTCGGGAGTTATGATATGATCAATGATAAATGCTTTTTGTGCTCGCAAAAATGCTCGTTTAAAACAATAAACCACAGTTAATGACTAGGTAGATGTTCTCATTTTAATTAAAAGATTATATACACTGAATATCGAGTAAAAAGCGTCATTATTTTAATTTGTTGATTGTCGTTTTTGTCAAATAATGCACGTGATTGGTAGACCAGAGGACAATCATCTCTATGATCGCGTTTACCACTTGGGCACTTATTGTACGACATATAATTTAAACATTACAGAACCTCAGCAGAATCATCAACGAAAGAAATCGAAATTGATATAATTAAGCCACACGCTATGTCGCGAGATGATTAGCACATACGATTATCTGTATCATTTCATTACAGCATCATTTTCACTTACCGTAAGTTAGACGACTAAATGTAGACACAAAAACTACCAAAAATCCGTCAAAATTCAATCTAGCAACACCGATTTTAATAAAAAAAAATCACGAGTCACTGACCACGAATCGCGATTTCGAAATTCGAAATTTGAATTCGTAGCCGTTTGGTTGCGTTCGGGAACGCGGGCGGCAGCGGTCCGTGCGAAAAGGCGACTGCGCTTAGTCCGCGAATGCTGCGTTCGTTCCCCCGCACATCGGTCAACGCAGGTCGCGTGATGGAACGTGCAAAACGCTCCGACTCCCTAGCCTATCCATTATACACTGCTTCTTCTCATCTCTTCACCAACCGCGCTTACCTTAGTTAGGCCGCAGTGGTTGTGCAGCAGGAAAATCGAATCGTTACATCACGTGCGATGGAGCGTACGCAAAACAAAACCAATCTCAGCAAGTCGCACCTGCAGCTTTATTGAGATTCAGTGAAAAGCGCTAATGAAGTGCATTTCTGGGAACACGAATATAATGTAATGGATATCGAATGGATTTCGTCGTAACTAGAAATCGTATTAATTTTATTGGTTTGGTTAATTTTAAAGGCATATCTACGTTGTGCGATTAGTAAGAGAACATTAGGCAGAATTCGAAGGCCTGACAAGAGAAAATAATAGTATTTTTTCATTAAACTCAATCTGACCTAATAAAAATAAAAAAACGCGATGGTAATGGCGGATGCCTCGTGATTGGTTAATTTCTTTGACAACTAATTTTAATCAATCAGGGACAGTAGCGTGTTTTTGTTATCAAATATACTGAAGTTCTCTTTTTGAAATTTATAAGCGTTGAGTAGAGAGTTGCCTTATGAAATATTAAAGTTCAGTAGCAGGTACCATTGAGTATAGAATTTTGGTACAGGTTTTTGTTTTTAATTATTAGTGACAGATTACAGTACTCAAATATATTTTTAGTTTATAGCACATATATTTTTCAACTTTTTTTTTCGCAAGTGGGATTTAAACAATTTTATGCAAGAATTTCTAATGTAATCATTACGAAAGCGATCCCTAAATATCTAACCTTGTCCGTCGATCCGTCGATACACAAACAAACAGACGGTTTTCTATTGATAGCTACCATAACCTGGTACAGTCACTCACAGTAAGCGGTGATTATATAGGGCGATCAATCCAAATGGGTCAGTAGGAAAACGAAAACGGGTCATTGTCAGTTCAAAAAACAAAATTCGTCCCCCTGGTGGTCAAAAGTTAAGAGATTGTATGAATCTAGGTTATGTTGCTATTACATCGGATTATAGAAGAGGTAACGTTATTTATTCTCACAGGCATTTTATCAGAAAATTACGCCCTGGACTCCTTAATTTCGCAAATGTCCACCGGAAAGACTCGAACCTAAATCTGACAATGACCCAAACTATAGGTAAGAAATAGGGAAATTTGTTCTTAGGAACCATGGCGTCGATTTCAGATTTAATAGAAACTGTACATGAACGGGTTATTTTTGGTTTTTCAGTTTATTTTGAAATCTATTAAATTTTTTTAAACTACCTACATACTCATATAACTGGCCTATGATGGTTGCGTTTATCACGTGATAAAATAAGCGACAAAGCATTTCACACTCGCATTTTGTCGAAATATGACGGATGCTTTGTCACTTATTTATCGCGTGATAAAAGCAACCAACATAGGCCCCCTGGTGAGTTCGGTGCCTTTTATAGTAACTTGCTCATTTTTCCATGGAATTACGATTTCTACTCGTTGAAGGTTATTATTCCCTGAACTAGTTTAGTGGTAAGTGAAACAGTCAGCATGTCTCGCATATGTAAATCGACAAAACAAACTACCTTTTGGCTGGTTTGCAATGAAATACGAGAATCGAACGCGTCTACCTGCAAGGTACCTTTGACTTTGACCCACTCTGGTGACTTAATATGGATATGCAGTTTCGGTGGCATTGAAATTTGGAGTAATTGCAAGGTAATGTAATTTATAATTATGTATATTTAACAAACTGCGGTTCCAGAGGAATTTCCTACCGCGAACGACAGTGATGCCTTTAAGCCAGTAGTTTAGTGTTGTGTGTCAATAGTAAATTTTTAAATAAGCATTATTTTGGTGGGTAATTTTTAATGTAACATGAGAGCACAATTTGTTGTTTCTCACCGGGCAAATAGTATTATAGTCAAGTATGCCCGGCAGCTTGAGCATGTCATGCTCGCTTAAAGGTCTTTGCTTACGGTGGCGTCGTTGATCGGGTCGCAGCCTTCCCTATAATATGGTTGAGGGAGGCGATGGCTGAGATATGCGTCATACTCGTGAACGGGTGCCGTTTGTGGGGTCCGGTCTGTTCATGCTTGCAAGGGCCAAATTAAATATGTAGGAACCGCATACTAGTGTTAAATTAAGCAAACGTGAGAAACTTCATCCTGTACTCGATTGAAGTTATTCAATGTTGATTTTAACTTTTTGAACTCTTAGAGACTGTATACATCTCTAAGAAACAGCTTAGTATAGTATGACACTCAGAGACTTTATACATCTCTGAGGAAATTAAATAATTTTAAAATATTTTATTGCATGTTATGACGCCTAGAGACCATATACATCTCAAAGAAATTTAGGTTTAATAATTATTTTCTATTGTAAATTATTCATGTTGACGCCTAGAGACCTTATACATCTCTAAGGAATTTGATTAATTAATTAATTATATTTTATTGCATGTTGTGACACCCAGAGACTATACATCTCTGGGTATATTTAATATTTTTAATTTATCGTTAAATTTTCATTTTAATGTTTCTAATTAACATTGATTTTGGACACTTTACGTGTAAGTATACCAGTGTAATTAGTTATAAGTAACACAAATGTATTATGTAATTGTTTTAAGAATTATTTACGAAAAAATGACTTACTGTTGAGTTTCTTTCGGCTTTCTTCTCAACAGCGGTCTCCTCTTGCGAAATGCCGGTAGATTCACAATCTGACTTGTAAAAGTGCCCCTGTGGCCTACTTACTGAATAAATTATTTCATTTCATTTCAATTTCATTTATTTCATTTCATTTCATTTCAACGCTTCGCATTTGGAATGACCTCCCTGCCCAGGTTTTCCCCGGGGGCTACAGTATGCGGTTCTTCAAGAGGGGAAGTAAATAGGTTCTTATAGGGTCGGCAACGCAAGCGTCCATAGGCGGCAGTAACTGCTTAACATCAGGCGGGCCGCATGCTTGTTTGCCACCGTCGCAGTATAAAACAAGTGGCACGAAACAAATCCACTTTAATAAAATGGGCGAGTGACCATGTAGTCGGAGAACCATCTCCACGGATAGACACACATAAACATAAACACACATGTTAGACTTATAACGTATCTGCCACTGCTCGCACTATGTTAATTAAAGCTATTATATAGAAAACTAGCGACCCGCCCCGGCTTCACACGGGTGCAATGCTACTTATAGGCACGCGCCGCCGGGCCCCCGCCGGTACCGCCGCAACCGCTACGAGTATGTCCCTGCATTTTAAATCTGTAGGTAATATCTTCGAAAATAACAATTTAAATTACGCTGCTGTAAAGGGCCGTATTGATCTATATTAAATGCAGAATGTATTTAAGGTACCTGATTGGATAACGATTAATGCTGTATTGCTCGCTTCTTAAACAAGGCATTATTTCTCGTAAAAAGTCAAGGATGAAAAGTGGTTATTGTGGGTTATCCCTAAGAGATAGACATATAAATGTCATTGCGGACTTTTTTGTAGAGCTTTTAAATGTGTAGGTACAATACTGCAGTCGGTACATTATTATGATCTATCTCATAGGGTTTAGCCAGCGTTTGCAATGTAAGCGCAAAAAAATTTGTTTATTTACGACATCACATGAGAAACCTCTAAAATTATCAGTGTTTCTTTACTATATTATGCATGTGTTATACATATAAGTGCACCTCTCAAATATTCGAGGTCTGCACTCAAATCTCGTTGCTGTCCACCACCACCTTGAGACCGAAAAGCCTCACTTACTCTGCCTCACTGAGACACAGATTGGATGTCCTCCAGACGCGGCGTACCTAAATTACCCAGGGTATACCTTGGAGCATACTTTTATACCACGAGCAGGAGTATGTGTCTACGCCCGCGGTGACATCTGCTGTCGGCGTCTCCGTAACCTTGAGGATCCTAACTTTTCCATCCTATGGCTCTTGGTGGACATGGGCGTTGAGCAAATTGTTTACGCCCTTGTCTACCGGTCGCACAGTGGTGATGAGGAGACGACTAGGCTCTTCCAACACCTTAGTGTTACAGCGGGTGTGGCTCAGCAACGGTACCCTTGTGCACAGTTGGTTTTTCTGGGGGACTTTAATGCTCATCACGAAGAGTGGTTGTGCCCATACCAGATTACAGACCACGCGGGGAGAGAAGCGCGTAAGTTTGCTCTTTCGCTAGGCCTCTCCCAGCTGGTCGATAAACCCACTCGTGTACCAGATGTTGCTAGTCACACGCCTAATTGCTTGGACCTTCTGCTGACGACAGATCCGGATAGTTACAGCGTCTCAGTGTCGTCCCCTCTGGGAACTTCTGACCATTGTCTGGTGAAATCTGTATCGGTCTACTCTCCTCCCGACCCCAGCCCTAGAGGCACGCGTCGAGTGTGGCGATACCATTCAGCAGACTGGGACGAGATGCGCCATTTCTTTGCATCCTATCCTTGGCAGCAAGTCTGCTTTGCCAGTGATGATCCGTCGAGCTGCGCAACAGCCATCACCGAAGTGTTGCGTCAGGGTATGGAATACTTTATCCCCTACTCAGACGTAACGACCGGTGATGCAGCTCGCCCATGGTTTAATGCCGAATGTGCTCGAGCCGAGTCTATCAAGCACTCGGCTTACTTATCGTGGGCTGATGCTCGTAATCGCAAAACTCCGGATGTACACGTTAAGAAGCAGACTTTCAACAAAGCTGCCAAGTCCTGCAAGAAGGTTTTACGGAAAGCTCGATTCCTCCATATTGGTCGTATCGGGACTAAACTCGCTTCATACCCACCTGGGAGTAAAGCGTTCTGGTCTCTGGCTAAATCGGTGGAGTCGAATTTCTGCCGTCCGACGCTGCCTCCACTGCTGAAACCGGACGGGACTCTGGCTCACTCTGCTGAAGACAAAGCAAACTTATTTGCTGATTTATTTGCAGAGAGTTCGCGTCTAGATGCTGGAAATACTGCACCTCCCACTATACCTCATTGTGGGACATTAATGCCCGAAGTTAAATTGCGCCAGAGGGAGGTTTTAAAAGTATTGCGTTGTCTGGACGTGAATAAAGCCAGTGGCCCTGATGGTATTCCAGCGTTGGTCCTTAGAAACTGCGCTCCTGAGCTGTCTCCTGTCTTGACGCGCCTGTTTCGGCTTTCCCTAACTACAGGCTTAGTACCTGAGTCATGGAAGCTTGCTAACGTGCAGCCTGTGCCCAAGAAGGGTAGTCGTGCTGACCCATCGAACTACCGACCCATTGCAATCACCTCCATACTCTGTAAGATTATGGAGCGTGTATTGAACACCCATCTACTGGCATACCTTGAAGGTAACGATGTTCTCAGCGACCGGCAATACGGGTTCCGCCGGAATCGGTCTACTGGGGACCTTCTGGTGTATGCCACCCACCTTTGGGGCGAAGCCTTGGAGAAACATGGTGAGGCCCTTGCGGTATCTCTTGACATCTCCAAGGCTTTCGACAGGGTCTGGCACGACAGCCTTCTGAGCAAGCTTTCTTCTTACGGGATACCCACTGGTTTGTGCACGTGGATCGCAGACTTCCTGAGACACCGATCGATTAGAGTCGTCATCGATGGATGCACATCCGATCAGTTGGCGATTAATGCCGGGGTGCCTCAGGGATCAGTTCTCTCCGCAACTCTCTTTCTGCTGCACATAAATGATCTGCTCAAGCCTGATATTCTTGGGTATGCCGACGACAGCACAGTTACGGAGAGATACTTATCTACCGCACGAGCTACCAGTGGTGAGACTCAAAGCCTTAGGGAGGCTATGGTTGAGCGAACTAGCATGACCTTGAAGGCTGTGTCCGAATGGGGCGATGCCAACTTGGTCAGCTTTAACGCTTCCAAAACGCAGGCGTGTCTATTTACTGCTAAGCGGAGTCCGTTCACCTTGACTCCTACTTTCCAAAATGTATCCGTACCAACTACTGATCACCTGGAGCTCCTTGGTTTGGATATCAAACGAAACCTGAACTTTGGCTCCTCTATTGAAGCCAAGGCAAAAACAGCTGCAAAAAAACTTGGTGTCCTATATAAGGTGAGGCGGTATTTCACGCCGGAAGAGCTTCTCACCCTTTATCAAGCTCAAGTCCGTTCGTGCATGGAGTACTGCTGCCATCTTTGGGACGGCTCTGCCAAGTACCAGTTGGCTGCCTTGGATTCAGTAGAACGTCGAGCCCTAAGACTCATTGGTGATTCTTTGCCGGCTGGGGCCATCTTCCAGAGCCTCGAACATCGCCGCAAAGTTGCCAGCTTGTCGGTGTTCTATCGGATATATTTTGGAGAGTGTGCGCAGGAATTGCACGATTTAATTCCACCATCCCCGTTTCAACATCGGACAACCAGGCGAGGGGAGCGATTTCACCCTTATGTTGTCAGTTTACCACTCATTCGCACGAAGCGATTTGCTTCATCATTTCTAATGCGAACCGCTAAGGAATGGAACTCGCTCCCATCATGTGTATTTCCAAAAAAATATAATTTAGGTATCTTCAAGGTAAGAGTGAATAGGCTATTACTGAACCGGCGAGCTACATCCTCGACCCCGTAGTCACTTTCCATCAGGTGATACTGAGGTCAATCGCCGGTCAGTCTGTGAATAAAAAAAAAAAAAAAAAAAAATATATAAACCTTCCTCTTGAATCACTCTACCTATTAAAGAAAAACCGTATCAAAATCGGTTGCGTAGTTTTAAAGATCTAAGCATAATACATCATGATATTAAACCTCTTGTGTTCCACTTACCCCACCAGACCTTAGTTAATTTTAGTCCTTATAGAGTATAGACCGTCACAAATTTATCTAAATGAAGTTTCCTTTGCACTATTAACATCCTGCCGTCTTGTCAGACCAGACCGCCTTGAATTCAATATTCCTTTCTAAATTTTGCATAATCGTGTGAAAAAACTCCAATGTGTCTCTGGTGAGTAGAATTGTAACACATTCATGTGGCGTTACGCATTTTCGGATGTCCTTGTAGGTTTAAAAATCTCGCGGTTTGTATGGTTACCATGTGACATTTGGTTGAGAACTTGCCGACCCATCTCAAACCATTGCCAAGATAGGTACCTAAATCTTAAAAAAAATCCCGGCTTTTTTTTGTTGGAAATATATTATTTTTTTTTATTCGAAATTGGGGCTCCCAATTTTCCCCCAGATGTCATCCACGATAAAAAAAATCGAGATTATAAGAGAATTAATGAAAATTGCATGATTTTTTTTTTATTATAGAATTCGGCTATACATATACCTACATATTTCACGAAAATTAATTAAGTAGAACCGAGGCTTTTGCTTATCTTGCTTGTCTTACTAGATTCTTAATAATTCCTAAACCTTCTAGAAACTAGAAGTTTTGAAGTGTGGAAGAAAAACTCAAAACCCTCCTTTTTGCTTCGTTGGGTAAAAAGTAGGTATCTTAAATAACTTATCTTGGGATGCCATGTACTTACCAAAAATTGTTGAAATCGGTCCAACAGTTATTAGGCGTGATGAGGCCACTAACACATAATATACATTTTCGTAGACCAATGTAAAAAAAATCTTTTCCAACGTAAAATTATTGCGATTGTTACGTAACATAACAAACCTTTTCAAAAATTTCGAAAAATGTATGACAGTACAGAAATAAAACTAGATGAAATGAAAATTCATTCAAATATAACAATAATGACACGTTTGTCGGCGAAACTCTAAGGTATGCCACATACATTCATACAAACAAACAAAAAAAAAGAATCCTGTTATCTCCAGTTAGCATATTTCACTTATTTTTTTAATATGTCTCCTATGTACAGACAATTTTTACAATTTTATAATGATATAAAATTACTCATACCAAATCCAATTTAATGGTGTTTTTTTTTTTTTTTTAATTGCAACAATCTCAATCAAGGCCAATCACGACGTTACCGGATCGACAATAAATCGATTGTCGCATTCACTCCAACAATATATCTATTACATAACCCCTGTAATAGTATATCGATGAAAAGACGTCATTGTTGTATTGTCAGTGGTGAATGTCCGAAGTTTGGTTTAGTTTTTGTTGCTTTTCATTCGGAATAGGTTTAAACTATACACGCTTTTCTGTAACTTACCAAAGGTATGTTGATAATTTGATATCTATCTATCTATCAGCCACACATAGGTTTCCCCCATGACTCGCCACAAAGTGCGATGCCGTGCAGACCGCATCCATTTATACCCCGCTACCCTCACGAGGTCATCCGTCCATCTAGTCGGGGGCCGACCCACGCTGCGCTTTCCTATACGTGGTCACCACTCTAGTACTTTGCTGCCCCAACGGCCATCCATTCTCCGGGCTACATGACCTACCCATTGCCAACCGTGCAATCCTGTGAACTATGTCGGTTACCTTAGTTCTGCGGATACCCTCATTTCTGATTCTATCGCGCAAAGAAACTCCGAGCATAGCCCTTTCCATTGCACGTTGGTGTGTACTTAGCTGCGTTATGAGTCCCATTTTGAACGGCCATGTCTTAGTTCGAGGAAGCTCAGAGTCACTCAGCGAGCTATGGAACGAGCTATGCTCGGCATTTCTCTACGAGGTCGAATCAGAAGTTTGGTGAGGAGATTTGGAGAACCAAGGTCATCGATCGACATAGCAAACCGGGTAAGCAAGCTGAAGTAGCAATGGGCGGGGCACGTAGCTCGAAGGACCGATGGCCGTTGGGGCAGAAACGTTCTCGAGTGGAGACCACGTGCCGGCAAGCGCAGTGTAGGACGGCCAC
This sequence comes from Apotomis betuletana, assembly GCA_932273695.1. Lineage (NCBI taxonomy): Eukaryota > Metazoa > Arthropoda > Insecta > Lepidoptera > Tortricidae > Apotomis > Apotomis betuletana. The sequence goes on from OW026312.1 coordinate 7,250,148, forward strand.
CCGCAAGGTGGTCGGACGACCTGGTTAGAGTCCCCACTCGCTGGATGCGGGTCGCTGCTATCCGGCCCATGTGGAAGTCTATTGAGGAGGCCTGAGTCCAGCAGTGGACGTCCTATGGCTGAAATTATGATGTCTCAGTTCCCTAACCGACATGTAAAGTGCCCTTGTGGCTTACTTACAGAATAAAGTTTATTATTTTGATTATAAAGAATGTAATGTTATCCATCGCAATGTAAGCAGGATTTGAATCTGCGACCCTACGTTTCCGGCGTAGTGCTCTCGCAACTGAGCTATCACAATCAACCAATACTATGGGATATCCAAACGTTATATAGGACACTTTTTACCCCTCTAGTTAGTAGTTGCCGCTCTAGTTACGGATATTATTAAAATGAAATGGTATAAAATAACGCATAAATACCTAACATAAGATATGTTTAAATTTCGGAGCTCATTCTCATTACGTGAACGGAATGGAATACATAATGATTAAAACGCGCTTAACACAAACATCAGAAAGAAATAAAAATGAAAACTACCGTGAGTCTAAGACATATTCAAATACTTAAATGGGTTTATTTGAGTACTCGAGTGCTCGGTTGGCCGCCGCGACTGATTGGCTCTCCTGATGATGAACCGCGTACCGATTCGAAACGTGTCGAGGGATATTCAACTTCTACGACGTGAGTAAACCCGTTTTTAGGGTTCCGTACCCAAAGGGTAAAAACGGGACCCTATTACTGAGACTTCGCCGTCCGTCCGTCCGTCCGTCCGTCTGTCACCAGGCTGTATCTCAACAACGGTGATAGCTAGACAGTTGAAATTTTCACAGATGATGTATTTCTATTGCCGCTATAACAACAAATACTAAAAATAAAATAAAATAAATATTTAAGGGGGGCTCCCATACAACAAACTTGTTATAGATTATATATATATATATATATATATATATATATATATAGGTACGGAACCCTTCATGCGCGAGTCGGACTCGCACTTGCCCAATTTTTTTATTTTAATATGCCTGAGACTCTCAGTAGTTTTCTATGTAAAATATATAATTCTGTACAAGGGGACCCAGTACCAGGTAAACATATCACAAACTGGCATTTTAACAAATTCGAACTGACATCATTGTAATGAACCATGATGGTATTAACTCAAATTTCCATGTAACTATGTGACAAAGCATGTGATTACTGACATTATCTAATTTAATACCTTTGTACTTACCACGTTATGCTAATACCATAGATCAAACAGTATACAGATGTAGACACTCCATACATTAAAATACGCCAAGCTAATTCATGCTGACGTCCAGACGGCGTTAGTGCGCAATGATAGCAATTCATGGTGACGGCTAGATGGCGTAAAAATCAGTTTAAGTGCAGTGCAACACTAGCGGCATCTACATCTTCTTGTTGTAAATAATTAGAAAGCATCGTATACTTTCGAGTATTACGTCAACGCAGCATAGATGTCGTTTTACGGAGCATTATACAATAATCGAAATGTTTAATCAAAATCATAAACACTAACACTAAACGTGACCGTACCTAAATGCTAAATCATTTATAAGTTTATATGATGAGCACCTACGTAAACTGGTTTTAATTTAATTACACCTTTTGTTAAAAAACGAGAGTGTAACACGGCACGGCATTACGTACAAAGTGTAATTCCATCACTATTATTTCTTTAACTTTTTTTATTTTATTTTATTATAAATATACTTATTGATAATATTAAGCAACTTTTTGAAGTAAATAATACTTTTCCCTGAGATCTAGATACAGTGGGACCAAAAAGAATATAAATCAAAAAGTGGCAATACTGTAGTGTCGTCCCATTTTCTTAGATTGATTAGAATGGGACGACACTACAGTATTGCCACTTTTTAATTTCTACTATTTTTGGTCAGACTGTAGTAATATAGCTTGCATGCTTTAATGCAGTCGAAATTAAATTGAAAAAATAGTTTATTGCTTGGTTTTTGTTAATTACGAATAGTATTTTGAAAGAAAAATCATTAATGAAAAATTCAAACTGTAGGTTTCAAATTATACGTAACATTTAATCGCAATGGTAATGGAAAAACAATTCTAAGTAGTAAAATTAAAATTATGTTAAGAAATAACATAATTAAAGAAAAAAACAAATTTCATAGAGAAAACTTACATCAGCATTTTTGAACGGATAAGGAGCCTTTTGTAACAAGATAGAAACAAATACCTCGATCGGTAGCGCGTTTATTTTTACATTAGTAACATTATAATAAGCAAGGGATTTCGGTATGCAAGAATAAATTTCATGTCGAAAAACGAAACTTGCAATAAGAGACGAGATTTTTTATGCCGGATGTACACACTCGCCAAGACAACACAGGGCGAGACAAGCATGCCGTCCTTCATTTACTCATAGAGTTACAAAGTGACGGCATGCAGGTATTGCCATGTCTTAGCGAGTGTGCACAACCGGCATAAGTATGATCTGTAAATTTAAATCTCACTATCTGTATCAATTTAGTGTAGCTTGATTCTTTGTTAACTTGTAGTCCAAATATCCATTTAAAAACAAAAAAAAAAGATATATTGACTTACACCGATTGGTCACGAAAAAATCACGATATATCACGTCGGGGGAGGGAGGGGTATAAGGAGACCTCACGTGTATTTTTCTACAGTGAACGAACTAAGAAAAAACCGGCCAAGAGCATGTTGGGCCACGCTCAGTGCAGGGTTCCGTAGTTGCTCATCCTTCACAAGACACGGGCTTATAACAGCGGTTTTAAGCCCGAGGTTTAAGTTACGACACAGATTTCAAGTTCTATAAAAAGGTCATAAACGCCAAAGTAACTGTAATTACTTATTACCTTCTTGAAGTCAACTTACGTCTTTTTAAAGAAAATTATGAAATTTTGCGATAACGCAAAAACGGATAAACCGATTTTGATCAGTATAGTTTTCATTGAAAGTACTTATAAGGTCTCATTTTCATGAATTTTTACATATTTTTTTGACTCGTGGTTGAAAAGTTAGAGGGGGGGACACTATTTTTTTTATTTTCGGAGCGAATATTTACAAAACTTCGGACTTTATCAAAAAGTATTGTTTAAAGACCCCTATTATTTTTAACAGACCTATTCAACGGCACCCCACACACTAGGGTTGAAATGAAACAAAAAAATACCCCCACTTTAGGTGTTGGAGAGGTATCCGAAAAAAAAAATTTTTTAGTTTTTATTTTACTGTTTTGTCGGCGTGATACATACACATACTCGTACCAAATTTCAATTTGGTACGAGTATAGTGCACAAGCCCTTATTTTATCATTTTAAATCAGACACAGCCGCGACAGCGGCCTATCGGTGTAGTGTAACTCGGGTCTCGGGTGTCGGTGACCTTGTAATGCCGAATCTCGCTCGCCCCTCGACACGCACACATAGCCGCGAGTTTTGTTACTGCACACTAGTGTCGGTGTCGTTTCTTTTTACGCTAGTACCTATATATATATATTCTTTGAATCAGATGAGCTAGTATATTTATATGTATGGAAAGAAAGGAATAGGAAATAACTATTTTTAGAATATTCCAGTCAATAATAACAATGTCCTTCCTATCTATAAAAAAAATCAAGGTTAATGAAAGATGATATCTTGGAAATTAAAGAGACCAATAGAATATTTTTTATTGCACACGTTTATAAGAAAAAAATATAAAACAATATAAAACACAGATAACACACAATAGGCGGTCTTATCTAGGTATATAAATATAATAACTGCAGTACCATCGTGCCCGCTGATGTGTAAGAACAATGTAATGTAATTTAACCTTTTGAGCGCCACAGTCGGCTGTGGCCGTCAACAAAAAATCGTGCCCCTGACGCCAAGTCGGCCACAGTCGTCCAAATTTTAATGATCAAAAACTTTGTAATTCTAACCGCTACAAGTATTTTTCAATCCCTGTTGATTTTGGGGCACATCTTAGTTTTTACTCTGGCGTCAGTGGCACGGTAAATTGCTAGACCGCTTGGCGGTCAATAGGTTAAATCCTATCAAAAGCATAAAATGTTAAATAAGTGCCAAGTTCAATATCGCGTAAAACGTTGTTGACTTCACCGACAAATGAATTGAGATGCGCATGCGCCAAGTTCTTTGTCGTAATTTTTTTGAGAAGAGAGGTACTTACTACAATGTTTGCTACTTAGAATATAATAGAATAGAATACTCTTTATTGCACACCTCAAGAAGAAAGACACACTTATACTTAATAGTTAATATAAATTATAATAAACAATTATTTACTCAACGCACTTCTTTTACTTGGGGTGTAATTCAATATCAAGATTGAACTTGGCTCTTATTTAAAATTGATGGAATATCAATACTTATAATGATGTGTAAATTACTTAATTATTATTTGGTAACTAGGACATCTTTTAAATAAAGAAAGAATTTTCCAAATCGGTTAATAAATAACTGAGTTCTGAGGTAACAAGCATAACTAATAATAATAAATAAAAAAAAACGAAACATTGTTTTCTGTTTTTATTCTGTTTACACACAAATTTCCCCTTTCTAGGACACCTGGAAGTAGGTCAGGTTTTTGATTCCTAGTCAGTGAGTCAGTCAGTGGAAAAGATGCCGTTTTATGGACTTTAATGTCTCGATAAATATTTTACCCATATTTATAAGATTTGGGGTTTTAGCTGTTCTAAAGGATCTAAATATATAAGCCAAATTTATTTTTTTTACCTTTAAGAGTTGGAATTATGGAGGGGTCAAAATCAAAAGTGGCTTCAAACGGTTCGTGTAATATAACACACGGCTGCTGCTCGCCAGTTCCTGGGGTGAACTTGGCTGGACACGCTGCCGCGTGGTTAGAAAACTACGATCCGACCGAATAATGACAGCGGCACCACAGTATAGATGCTGGCGCGGGCGGCGCGGGCGGCGCGGACGGCGCGGGCGGCGCGGGCGGCGCGGACGGCGCGGGCGGCGCTGACCCGACTAGTTCACGTCGATCCGCTTGCATTGTGATGCGGGCCGAGCGCGTACTTAAGTAGACGTACGTACACGGCTCGCTCGCACACATACAAACCGCGTGGCGAACTTTTGTTCGAACATTTATACTACTGCGGATGTGGGAGACAAAGATGTCTCGGTGTATTTTAAAAGCATTCTATTTTATTGTTTATTTTTCTTTACTCATGGCAACAAATATCTTGACCCCCGAAATAATTTTTGGTACCCCAAACCAGTATCACCTAAAAATCATAAGGAAACCAAAAAAGAAATTAAGTACTTGCACCAAAATAAGATAGCCTAAAATTCCAATCGTTCTACCTATTTTAGTCATGACTCATAACTGCACTTCTAATTGTATTACAAATTATTGCGATATTAGCTTCTAAAATGATTTAGGTACTTAAAATCATTCGCGAGCCGAGCGAGCGAAGCGAGCGTACCTTGGTAGCGGACGGCGAAGCGTCAGAATCAGAACCGAACTGCTACCAGTAAAGTAGATTAATGGGTTAGGTTATGTATGTTAGAACTGCGACCACAACAGCGAACTGAGAATCGGGTCGAGCGAGCGCAACAGCGGCTGCGGTGCGGAGTTCGGGGGGTTGGTTGAGCGCACGTTGACCGGGCGGGGCTTACTAAGTTTAGCATCATTAAAAGGCCTTATTCCTTTTAAAATGCTGATTGTTTTAGACATTTTTCTCTATGATCAAACATGTTTCTTAACACATTATTGATGTTACTACCTGTACCTAGAACAGGGCTATTGGAATTTATTGGTATATATTTGAAACCTGCAGTTTGAATTTTTCATTGATAATTTTTGTTTCAAAAACCACTCGAAATTGACAAAATTCACGCAGAAAACTGGTTTTTTCAACTGCACGCTATGTTACTACCTAGAACTCGGAGAAAAGTATTATTCACTTCAAAAAGTTGGTTGAAATTATCAATATTTTTGTCATATTATGAAAAAAAAAATTAAAAGGAATAAGGCCTCTTAAACTTTATTTGGTTACATATGGGTAACATTAACATGCATACATTTTATGGCAATCATAGTGGTATATTTAGGTAAAAATAACGCATTAATTTGCTGGCTAAGAGGTTGTGATCATTTAATTGATTATATAGGGCTTTAAAATTTTATTTTTTAGGTTACATATACATTTGAATGTAGTTTCATATTAAAATGGTAATAAATTTCTGAAGAACGTTTCGTTTTTTTCGGTTTAATAATGACTATTGTGGAGTTATTTACTTTAAATAGGATAGCAAGTTGTACACGGTGTTAGTTTGTCTATCTTCTCCTGGCCTGGCACTCACTCAATTGCTGAAAGGTTAACTGGAAAAGATCCCTTATAGGGATTAGTTCGCTTTTATACCTATGTTCTTTGTAATAGATGTATTTTTAACTGTTTGTGTGTACAATAAAGTGTTTACTTACTTATAATTTTACATAAAATTGGTGTTTTAATTTGGTGCTCATTCACCATTTTTGATAGCAAAAAGTGATTTTTATGCCAAGAAATTTTGCTTTATCTGGTGATCAGTAATATTTTACAACTTTTGGTTATCATTTAACATTAATTTTGGGATCAATTTTGATGCTCATTTATTACCTATTTTTGATAAGTAGTAAAAAGTATTTTTCTTGCTGTTACATTTTAAATCATTTAAATATTATTATTTTACATTAAAAGTACTGTTTTCATTCCTATATACAAATATTTGCTTATGAAATAGTTGTATGAAGTTGTTTATAATAATTACTTTGATCATTCCTTATTTTCATAGCAGGAACTATAAAAATCCTTAGCTATGCACATAATAGTTTTGAAACTCTTAAGAATAAGCAGAGTAAGTATTTTGTTGTAAACCAGCACAAATAAAAAACCGTCTTGTGTTTATACCAGTGAAGAAAGAAGAGTGTAACTCTTCCTGTGCACATTTTCCCTGAAAAATATGTATAACTTGGATCGCTTCAAGTTGTGAATGAATAGGCATTTTCTAGGCAAGCATGCTCCATCTCAGGCCCTATTATCACTTAATATCAGGTGCAATCAAAACCAAACGCATGACTATCATATCATATATAAAATTTAAAAAAACAGCGAGTTTATTTCTCGCTAGTGCTATTTGGTCATTGTTAGTTAATTGCTCAAACTGGGTACTAGCACAGAATAGATAATAGTACAAGTACAGAAGGCACACTACTTTGATCTTTACAAAAGCCGCTTTTTTTAGCCAAAAAAATATGATTTATGGCCCTTCTAAAGTCGTCGTCCCCAGCGCAAGCCAAACGGAACGTTAAAGCTGCGTGCCAACGGTGAAAATGAATTGGCTCGCTTGCCGCGTCGCCGAGAGCGAGGGCTGTCAACGACTAAAAATAAAAATGTATTTCCTATTTATTTCTTGCATTCAATATAGAGAGCAATATATTTATATTCTTCATACATTACATTAATTATTTCATTATTCAACCATAAAGTAATCAATCTCAGAATTTGGACGAATTGAATCCACCACCAGGCTGCAAAACATTTTAGCTTTATTTTTAAACATTTTAATACGTATAATATAATAAAATAATGCAACGAATGCGTTACCTTAACATGCAATTAAATTCTTGAGCTTCATTTTGTTTTTGCTTAGTTGTCCGATATTTATTTATTTATTCATATATATATTCATCACTACACACCTAGTATAAAACAAAGTCGTTTCCTCGTCTGTCTGTCTGCCCCTATGTATGCTTCGATCTTTAAAAATACGCACGGACGCACCGTGCCGTGCCGTGCGAAGCCGGCGGGTCGCTAGTAACAAATAAAACATGTACAAAGGCGAACTTATCCCTATCATATAGGGATCACTTCCAATACATTTCTTTTAACTCATTATTTATATATTTTATATACTTACTTATCAAACTATCACTCAATCGTTTATTCATTACTAGTAATTTTACAAACTTCATATCAAATATTATTATAAAAACCTCTATGATTGTTGATTTAGTAGTAGACATACTTATTTTACTAGAATTTAAATTGACAAATATCAGTAAATAATCAATTCAAAATTACATAAGTACTTAACAATTAAAATTGATCTGAGTAACCAGTGTTAAATATGGAAGTAGATACACCTGCAATATGTTTTTTTATTATTATTCAGTAACTACTTATTATATATTTGTATAGAATATTTTTATCGATTCATATTTTTTTATGTGGTAATACCACATTTTTTATTTTTATAAATAATGACACAAAGGTAAATTAAGAAAGAAAAATTGAATGCGATCTACTACAATCGAAGCGGGATCATTGTTCCTACAACCCGCTGCGATACAATATCTTTTGGCTGTCTTTTTACTCATTCAAACACTTTATATTATAATATAACACTGGTATCAACAGATTAATGAGGAACGTTCACTTGCGACGTACATAAATCGGAAGAGCGTGCGCGCGAATTTCGTGTACGTGCGTTCCGAGACACAGCGTGGCAGCCACTGAATAGTCCCCATGCATGAGGCCACCGGCATGTACTTGTAGCGGGAAAAGTTTATCGCGGAGTGCGCCCCGCCTGGTACTAGTACTAGATGGGTGATTCTACACGTGTTTCAACCGCTGTCAGTCCGCTGTCAAAAATACTGAAAGTATGAGCTACACCGAGTTGGAGATTTTCATACAATGATATACTGTTTTTTTATTTTTATTTATTTAATTCCTTATATTTCACAGCATAACAGTAGAACCAAATCACTGTGAAATTAAGACTAAACACACAGATTTAATACAAACATTACAACAATTAGCAATTAGAAATATACTGACGAAGGCCATTCATCCATCATCTCACAGAACCTCAAACATTCATCGCACACATCCAACCATCCACCTGCAAACACATCACAGTTTGGTGCCGATTCTAAGAGCGAGTCTGTTACCATACTGCTTACCATAATTGATCTAATTTAAAGCATCTAAATGCCCCATTGCTTTGATATTTATGACAGCGAATTGACGGCGGTTGAAACGCCTATAGAATCACCCAGATATTTAAAAAAAACATTTAAAATAATTATTTGATTTAGAAAATTTTAAGCTGTAACAGTAATACCTATATAAAATGGAAAGGAAAATTATTTAATATTAAATAAAAACACACACTCTCCAGCTTCAGGCACATTACTTCAGCCAGTGTTCAACTCTCTTGAAATTGTTCCCCGTTGGTAACATATCACCAAATGAATTGAATTGGAATGGCAATGGATTCTTAAATTCAATAACTATCCCTTTCATGTCTTCTGGATTGTTGTTCTTCCATGGCCATTCAATAGCACTTGAAACCTTTAAAAATTGCTTCCTGTTTTGGATGATCTATGCATGTCTTTTCCTTATCTTTTCACTTTAATTTAATGGATGATTTAACTTTAGATTCAAAACTGCTAATGAATGTTAACAGCACCCTTCAGATAGAAGACGAGCATGGCATTGAAAACACTTGTCAACACTTCTTGTTCATCCACAATGAGTCACAGATCACACTTTGAGCTCTGGACAAGACAAACTTTATGTTTATTAACGAACACAAATATGGTATTCCTTCTTGAACTGTGAATTTCCTTTTAAATCTGAAAATAACAAATTCACTTGTGAACATGTTTTCATCTGTATGTGTCATGTATCAAATTTTTTCTCGATTACCTACAGCTTGTAGGTATCTAAAAATTGTAACTCGGATGATACTTACATATGCTTACATCGATTGCATTATGATATATCGTAACTCGTCGTAATAGAAATCCCAAAGGAATTTTTCCATCATCAGAGAGATTCGAGCTTTTTAATTTTACCAAAGTCTCCTTTAAATTACATGGGAGGAGTTAAATATTAAGAAATGTACACAAACAAAGATCACGTTTACGTTTACATTTTACACTTTTGCCTGCTTTTGCCTATTTGTATACAAATACATACAAATATGACGGAATGACAGTGACATAATGACATTCACAGCGCTGCCAGACGAGTGCAAGCAGCACGGCTAGCATAACTTTGACACGCGACTCTTTCTCGCGCGGGATATACTACCTGTCTCTATCTGTACAGTACTATGAGATAGTGACGGATGATGCTATCTCGCGCGACATGAGTCTGATTCACCATAGAGATTCACATTAGATTATTGTATAATGTTTGCAAGCTTCTTTTCTTTTATCTAGATTAATACCGTAGTACCAACATAACTACGACTTGTCTATGATTGATACTTACTTTTTACGCTACTGAAATATCTTCTCAAAATAAAACATATTAGTCAATCTGAACTGATTTGATTCATTTTTAGATTTCCATTAAATAGAATAAACTGTGGTTTTCAAAATATTGCACCTACATAGTTCAGACTTTTATATTCTATTTTATTATTTCTCAAAGTCATTGTTTTTACTTATACCATAGTATTTAATTTTGAATTTACCGCCTTTATTGAGGGACACGTCGGTTCGCGTTACATACTCTGTAGTTGATAAAGTGAGAGAAATCTTTAAAACAATTCATTATGGAATAAAATATCTCGTTTGCTTATTTCTACTACTATCTTATATTCGGATTTTCATATTTTTTATTGCATAGAGTAAATATTATAATTCCGCAACAGGTATAATTAAGCGACATCTATTGGTATCGTATAAAAAGTGCCTACGCCTACCAATCGAGCTAGTAAAGTAGACGTTGTATGCAAAAATGTATAGGTGGCGTCAAAAACAAATATTGAGATATGTTTTTATTTTTACTTTGGTGTTTATATTGTGTGTGCTCGTTAATTTTCAATATATTATAGTTTCAGAAATTAAATTAAGTAAAATTGAAAGGTTTTGGCGTAATCTAAAGTAAAACAAAAAGATCATCTGCAACGAACGATACTACTAACGATATCTTGTGTGGAGTAGCAGAACTATTCGGCCGAAGTATGTGGTGTCGTACTCTGTTATAATTCCTTTCTCTATGGTGTAACATACTGCAATATATATTATTAAATTAAAACAAATAGTTTGCCGTATGGTCGAAAACAACACATGAACATGATATATAAATATTTAAATAACTCTTCAAATGCACATAACTTAAACAGTAAAAAAAACATGCATTCTTTAATACTAAAATGCAACTCAAAAAATGTGATAAAGCTTATCATAATCACTACAGAAAGTAAACGTTTTCTTTAAGTACCTACACCTGAAAAACTATTTATAAAGAAAAAAAAGCCCAAATACAAAAATATATTTTAATAAAATTTTCAGAAACATTACATATTTTACAAACTTGTAAAACAACTATTTAAGTTCGAAAAAAAACGCAAAAAGAGGTCGCCCCCGGGTGGGCTTGAACCACCAACCTTTCGGTTAACAGCCGAACGCGCTAACCAATTGCGCCACGGAGGCAGATGCACTATGTTTCGAAATTTAACATTAGGTTCCTTTGACATATATAATCGTAGAGAATAACATGTTGCGTCATAATGTGAACTCTTCTTTGCTATGATATCGTCTTCCGAGCAATAACTTTTGCAAAGTTGTATTTTAATGTTACTTAGTCACGGGAAATTACATCATACGCGCAATGTAGAAAGTAGTGTTTGGAACTGCGTAACCCAGCGTGATATGACCTTATGAACTACTCCATCCTTTATAAATATCCATAGGTACGATCGATTATTGATTATGAAACATGTTTTCTTTTGTTATCTGATTCCTGATAGTCTGTTGTTTATAATTCGTCTTGAATGCGTCATACAGATTCTAAAAATACCATATACTTAAAGACAATGTAAGTGGTAAGTGTAGTACCTAAGTATCAACTAAAAATTAGATACCTATACATTCTGTTTTAATTATTTTCCTAGATAGGTAAATCTAATTCAGTTTTCAGATATACATATATATTTTTACGCGGCTGCCCGTATAGTCAATTACGAAATTTAAAAGTTACACCATTATTAAAATCCGGCTAAGTGCGTGTCTGACTCGCGCACCGGGAGTTCCGTACAAACACTTATCCCATCTTAACTGACGGGGTTAAGTTTGCACCTGGTATGTATAGCGCCGGATACAAATGAAGTTCAAAGTTAACGCAAACGATCACGTTTGTTGTTAGGAGCCCTACTTAAATATTTATTTTATTCTGTTTTTATTATTTTTTGTTATAGCGGCAACATAAATACATCATCTGTGAACATTTCAACTGTCTAACTATCACGGTTCATGAGATATAGCCTGGTGACAGAAGGACAGACAGACAGACGGGACAACGGAGTCTTAGTAATAGGGTCCTGTTTTTACCCTTTGTGTACGGAAACCGAGAACAAACAGTGGGCCACGAGTCGCGGATAGCTGTCCCTAATTAAGAACTCTATATGAGTTCGAAACATGTCGTTCCTGACAATTCTTACGTGAGTTTAATCCGTTTGTACTTATGTTTAGTAAAGATGTCTAACTATAGTTTTAATGATAAAAAACAAACTGACAACCTCAGTTTTATTAAGTTAGTTAACAAGTACTTAGATAAAAAAAACGTTTCCCCCATTCATCGTAAGTACTTACAGGTCAGTTAGATAATGTTGAGTAAGTATAAGTATTATATGAACAAATTACATACAATAATTATTATGATAATTGATAATAAATATGGACAATGATTAATTTGATGAATTCACTTATGAAACAATATCCGCATAAATGATTAGGTAATTGTTGATTACGCAGAATTGTTGATTATGTACGTACATGAGTTATTTGTGTTACTGAAAAAATATTATTATTAATTATTACCAACCATATAAAATTATTTTCTAGTTATTGGAGAATATACGTATTTTTGTTATAAAATAGAAGTCCATAAGTGAAAAGAACACCACACTATATTTCAGTACCTAGACTTAAAAAAATTACAAAAAAGGAAAATAACGGGCCTGTTTTACTGTTCATACAATTTTCCTCAATCATAACCTAAATATATCTAGGAGTACGACAGCACTCCTGGCAGGTCAAGTAGTAGTGTAGCTTTGAAACTTAGTAAGCTACAGTAGCGATCAAAAGTATTTTGACAAATCATTTTTTTTCAAGATGTTGATGAATTGAATATATATTTAATAATTACGTAACGATAACATTTTATGGCCCTTTTCTTGTTACGTTTCCACTTAGATAACTAAAGCTTAACAATGAACTTAGAATAAAAACTGATAAATGATAATACACGCTTCAGGTAGCTCAAAAGTATTTTGACACTTACATAAAATTATTTTGCTGAACTTGCAACAGGGTTAAATAAGACGTTTCATGAATATTTAGTTGCATATCCTCTGCCCTTCCTAACAGCTGTACAAGGAGCCGTCATATAGTCTACTAACTTCTATATATACGTACGTAAGGTATGTTCGTCCTTTCTGACTGAAGTGCTTGAAAAAAAACCCTTGCAGTAATTTCTGCACCTCACTCTCCCTCATACTCAACTCTTCTCGTAGATGCTCAATAGGATTAAGGTCAGCATTTTGACTAGGCCCCTCAAAAACCTTGACTTTTTTACGCTTTAAGAAAGCCTGTAAATTTTTAGAATTGTGTCTGAGGTCATTACGGTGCTGAAAAACCCAACGAGGTGGCAAATTTTTCTTTATTTATTTTCATAGGGTATCGAATGTGTATAAAGTATATTTTCATACACATATCGATCCCATTATCCCGTCAATTCATACGAGAGGCCCGACGCCATGGCGAGAAAAATATCCCCGACCCATTACGTTGCCGCCACTATGCTTGAGTGTGGGTACCAGGTATCGCACATCGTGTCTTTATGAGGACGACGCACATACTTGATACCATCCCACGAGATTAAATTTAACTTGCTCGCGTCACTCCATAAAATTTTTGACCAATCGGCACTTGTTCATGATTTGTGACGAATCGCAAATGCTAATCGGGATGCCTTATTCTTTGCTGAACATTGTAGTTTTTTTTAATGGGCGTCGACCATGTGGTCCATGGTCTATTAGGCGTCGTTTAATAGTAAAAATATGAACATTTGTGTTGTAGTTTTCTGTCAGCTCATCTTTAATTGGTATTGCATTATTCCGTGGGGTTTCTACGTCTTACTTTTTTATTACACAATCAGTTGTACAAGTCGTTTTTCGAGGACGACTGTTTTCAGGCTTATTTGTGACGCTGTTTCGAGCCTTGAACTGCTTATTCCAGACACTAATGAACTGCCGTGATATACCAAAACATCGCGAAATCTCAGCTGGCGACTTACCCTTCTTAAATGCAGCCGCAACGGGTTACTTAAAATCTTCCGAATATTATTTATGTCGAGACATGCTAAGAAAAGCCTCAAGTTGTAGTTCCTAAAAAGTATTTAAATTCTGCAGCCCCATTTCTCAGTTAAATTGGAAAAGAGACATTGTCAAAATATTTTTGAACCGGTATATAAATATTTTTTGTGGCTATGTTTATATTTTAATTCAATGAAACTAAACTTTTTACTTGTTTCGAGAAGCTTTTAAGCCATGAAATACTTTATCAAGAAGTAAGTTGGAAAAACTAATATATCGCATATAATATCAAAGCTTTTGCCGTTGTCAAAATACTTTTGATCGCTACTGTAAATCTAGTTCGACAATGATGGCGTCGCATTGTAAAGCAGGAAGGCTACTCCGATGATGTTCGGAATTCGACTGTCGAATAGTGCCATCCTCGACCTCCTGTCAATGTCTATTTGCATGAGTGGAATGTTACTATACGCCGGTAAAATTTCGAACATCGGAGTAGCCTTTCTTGCCAACGACGTGAAAGCCACGACCACTCTGAAAAGAGTGTACCGCCAAAGAAGAAGAAGCTAAATCCGTCCAACTTTCTTAGAGATTTCGTATCATGCCACGCCCCTGTTCTGGAGTATAGACAACCGCTATAGTTTATTGGAATCCTTTATTTCCAACAAACGTAGGGATGTGACGTCGAGAACATTTTCCATACAAATCGGGAAATAGGGTTCTTTCTCCATACAAATAGGGAAACCTCGATAACGGCACATGCACATCTCTAAATAAAAGTCACGTTTTATTTTCCTTCCACCTTTAAACATGTCATCTCTATTTTGCCATCAGCCTCGCCCAAAAACCATAAAACTGTCAAATTCCTTGTTCACTGGCCACATTAAAAACGTGATAAAGGAACAATAAAACCGTATCGAATTCTTTTAAATGTCAAACTGTTATAGATATAATCAATCCAACCATAGGAAGACTGGTAAATGTTGGCGTGATTTCGGTGGCCGCTTTCGTAATAATATTACGAATAATAACGAATTTTGACGACGCGGTTGAGTGGTTAAGCAACTGCCTACTGAGCCGGCGGTACTGGGTTCGAATCCCGGCATGGGCAAATATTTGTGTGATGAGCTCGAATATTTGTACCTCGGGTCATGGATGTTATTTGTATTTAAGTATGTATTATCTATATAAGTATTTTTATCGTCGTCTTGTGTCCATAACACAAGCCTACTAGAGCTTACTGTGGGACTAGATTGATTTGTGTGAGGTTGTCCGATATTTATTTATTATCTGATAAAATTCCAAAGAACCTATCATCATCGAAGCGTGCTATAAGTTCAACCGGGGCATGAGTGCTTTTGATTTTTGATTTCGGTGGTTTGAAATCTCAAACATACTTATCTTACGAACCACAAGTCTATAGGTCTATATTTTTTGAATGAGCGTAACTATCCTAGGACTAGGCCTTGACGAAATTTCAAGGGTCCTGAGGTAAGGCTGGAACCGACATGGAGCGTCAATATTTACCTTCCCCGGGCCGTAAGCCTTTGATTACCTATATACGGCACTGCGCCAATCACAATATTCCTAATTTGAACTATTCGAACCAACATTCTTTTTATTAACACACATAGAAGAATTTTAGAAAAACATCCTTATAAGCGCTCAATATAATAAATATGTTAATCAACCCACATACTTCATCAATCATGTTGCGTAGAATATTGCTATGAAAAACATAGCCAATTTTAGTACGTTGTCACATCAACTTCTTTAATAATGTTCTACGTTGGCTCGTTAATGATGTAAACGGCCAAGTGCGAGTCGGACTCGCGCACCGAGGGTTCTGTACAAACACTTCTCATCTTAACTGGCCGTGTTGAGCTAAGTTTGCACCTTGTATTTATGGCGCCGCATACAAAATGAGGTGCAAAGTTAACGCAACCGATCACGTTTATTGTATTGGAACCCCACTTAAATATTTATTTTATTCTGTTTTTAGTATTTCTTTGGGAATAAATAAAAAATAATAAATAAATATCAGATAACCTCACACAAATTGATCTAGTCCCAAATTAAGCTCAAGAAGGCTTGTGTTATGGGTACTAGACGACGATATACATACTTATATAGATAAATATATACTTTAATACTATAGAACAACCATGACCCAAGCACAAATAGTCGAGTTCATCACACAAATATTTGCCCTGGCCGGGTTCGAACCCGGGACCGCCGGCTCAGTAGGCAAGTGCTTACAAACTGCGCCAAACGTGTCGTCAAATAGAAATACATCATCTGTAAAAATTTCAACTCACGGTTCATGAGATACAGCCTGGTGACAGACGGACAGACAGACAGGACGGTTAAAGGATTCTTAGTAATAGGGTCCCGTTTTTTACCCTTTTGGGTACACCCTAAAATATACATACTTAGGCTGCGCTTCCACCAGTGATGCATGAGAAAGCTAAGCGGCGTGCGAGGAAACAGCGGTAGAACAGCACATATCGATAAAGTAGGAAAAAAACGTGGCAATGTCTCGGGGAGACGGCAGTGTGGATTTTTTTTTTTTTATAACGCCACAACATAGTGGCTCCACTTGGCCTGATGGTAAGCAAAAAGGGGAGCCCAAGATCATCAATTTGAGGCACAGATTGAGGTAACGGACCTGTTGATAGAACGTCATCAGGTGATCTGATATCTGTCCCTATTTCCTATCCAATTGTAGTACATCTGCAGCGGTATAAGCAGCTGTAACAAGTAGGGTAACGTGGAAATGAAAAGAACATAGAAAGTGGGCCTATTACAATTATTGTCAGCTAAATAAGCTGATCGTGTGGACAGGCCACGATCTACGTTGTCCTATCTTACGTCATGAATTAAAGGGCTTACAAGACATGTATTTCATCACAAAGCACATACTTACTGGATAATTAACAACTTTTGTAATCATCAAACATCGGTAACCGTACATATTTACACTTTATCATTCACTAAATGCATATAACAAAGTGTAAATTTCAAATACAAACATTGCTAACGTAGTAAGTGTTACCAAATATTACTCGAGATGGTGGAGTCTGAAAGAGATCCCTATTAAGCGATAAGACCGCCTGTTTTTTACCTCTGTTGAATTTTTAGTGTATATCTCTTATGTTTTGTATCCCTGTGTATTTGAGTTGTGCAATAAAGTGGAATTGTATTGTATTGTCTGTTTTCTTTGTCTTTGTCTGCTTCTTCCAGTTATCCATCTGACTCAAATGTCTAAGCTTTGATCATTGTCCAAGATTTACAAAGTCATTTTATTGCCTTCAACCGCCCTCAGAGCAGGCTTTATCGCATCATAAATTTAATGACAAATCGTTCCTTTTGGCTAGGCAGGTTTTTTTGAGTCAATTTGTTCTCAGTTTGTCATCTTCTTAGCAAGTCATCGTCGTTTTGTATCTATTTCTGTTTTTTTTATTTGTCTCTCTCATACATCATCTTTCAGCATTGTAACAACCTGCAGATAGTCGTAATATCTTATCTTGTAATACAATATCTAGTATTTCGCATTATCCTACCATCATTGTCATCTTTTGATCAATCGTCTTGACTTATCTTGAATCAAGATTGCAATAGAAATTGTATTGTTATCTTAATAAGCAAGATCTTTAACTATTTATTATTTTGCTATTCGTAATGTATTGTTTTAAGACTTTTATCATTGGTAAATGAAGCGTCGTGTACTGTTCTGATGAAATATTGGTGTTGTTCTTATAGTTTTTAGGGTTCCGTACCCAAAGGGTAAAAACGGGACCCTATTACTGAGACTTCGCTGTCCGTCCGTCCGTCCGTCCGTCCGTCCGTCCGTCCGTCCGTCCGTCCGTCCGTCCGTCCGTCTGTCACCAGGCTGTATCTCAACAACGGTGATAGCTAGACAGTTGAAATTTTCACAGATGATGTATTTCTATTGCCGCTATAACAACAAATACTAAAAATAAAATAAAATAAATATTTAAGGGGGGCTCCCATACAACAAACTTGTTTTAGATTATATATATATGTATAGGTACGGAACCCTTCATGCGCGAGTCAGGCTCGCACTTGCCCAATTTTTTTTTTTTCTTGCCTGGTACTTTTATGTACTTAATTCGCAGGTCATTTTTCCCTTATGAATCCTAATTCACTAAAGGTACGCGTAATATTGTTTTACTATCATAAAGGAACGGACGTTTTTATTAAACCTCAATACAGGGCGATCAACCCAAATGGGTCAGAATATTTGGAGAGAGTTAAAATTATGAGAGATATGGCGAAATCTGTTCTTAGGAACCATGGATTTTAAGTATATTTATAAATATGGCATTCAAATTCTTATTACACTCATATATAACTGGGAACCGAACCTGGTCAAAATTTTGTTAGTAATTGCATATCGTATTTATTAGCATAATTAATCCTGCAAGTAGGTACCTACTTACCCGGTTATGTATGAATAAGTAAAAACAAAAATGCAGTTTTTATCAAATCTGAAATCGACGCCATGGTTCCTATAGTAATTAGATTTCCCTATCTCTTATACTTTCGGACTACTTTATCCCTATACTGACTAAATTGGATTGAACACCATGTATAAAATTTACGTAACTAGATTTAAATCACATTGGTCAATTGACTTTTTTTAATAGTCTGCGCCCTAGTATGATTGCGCTACGGAGTCTAACAGTTTATTTATTTAAAAAAAACGCTACAGTTTTGATCAGTAATGTGTCAAACGCTTTCAAAGGCGTTGGTTCCTTTCTGACAGTACAACACATCATTAAAGTAACAATTGTGTTATGCCAAAGGTCACGGGAGGCATCGGCAACAAAACCCATGTTAATTGCGAACGAAATGTTATTGGGTTGCCGTAACAGACCTTTTCGACGCCTTCACCTTTGGGTAGAAACTAGGGCGGAACTATAGAGTAATTGCTGTGTATTTTACCTATACTTACGTGCCGTGGATTGGCTCGTAGCCTATGGAAAAGTAATTTAAATAAATGTAAAATTGTTTACTACCAGCAATAGCATCTTAATTTCCATTGTTATTTTGAAGTGGGTAAAGACTGGCACTAGTTACTGTAAGCTTGTTTTTAACCCCCGACGAAAAAAAGAGGGGTGTTATAAGTTTAACATGTGTATCTGTGTATCTGTGTATCTGTGTATCTGTGTATCTGTGTATCTGTGTATCTGTGTATCTGTGTATCTGTGTGTCTGTCTGTGGCATCGTAGCGCCCAAGCGGATGGACCAATTTAAGTGCGGTTTTTTTTAATCGAAAGACTTTTCCGTCGAGATGGTTCTTAGCTATGTTTGGTGGAAGTAGGACCAGTAGTTTCCAAGATATTCAGCTTTAATTGGAACAAGTGACAAGATCTCAGCCAATATTGAAGCCAAGGATTCCAAATTTTGGTTAAATGTTAAGTATTATTAGCATTTTCTATATCACTCACCAAATGAGGATCTCATGATGACCAGGTAGTTGTTAATGGATCTCAGCCAATATTGAAGCCAAGGATTTCAAATTTTGGTTAAATGTTAAGTATTATTAGCATTTTCTATATCACTCACCAAATGAGGATCTCATGATGACCAGGTAGTTGTTAATGGATCTCAGCCAATATTGAAGCCAAGGATTTCAAATTTTGGTTAAATGTTAAGTATTATTATCATTTTCTATATCACTTACTAAATTGAGGTCTCATGATGACCAGGTAGTTGTTAATGGATCTCAGCCAATATTGAAGCCAATAATTCTAAACGCTGGATAAATGTTGTTTTATTAGCATTTTCCTTATCAATCACTAAGTGAAGATCTCATGATAATCATCTAGCAGGGCTGGACTAAGCGGGCCAGAGCCCCTAAGGCACTTGGCATTTGGGGCCCCCTCCCCTATAAGGAGAACATTATTATGGTACAAGTCCTGCGTCTGGGACTGGGTCCCTAGACTAGCTGGGCCCCTAGGCCCGGGCCTTGTGGGCCTAGGGGTAAATACGGCCCTGCCACCTAGTAAAGTTGTGAAAGGATCTAAGCCAAGAATTTCAAATGTTGGTTAAATGTTAAGTTTTATTAATGTAATCAACAATTTAATAAAATTTTGATAGTACAATAATTTGGTACCATGCAGCTGAAGATGGCCGTAGGAACTCCTTAACAGCACAGAATAAACCCATGGTGTTTGGGCTCGTATGATTGTAGCAATTAACGTTTGTGTAAGAAAGTACAGTCGATATTAAACCGAGTCTCACAAAAACTTTTTTAATTTCTGTCACAATATGATACTGGGTCACTGTTTCTAAGTTTTGCAATTCTGCTAAAGCTGAATTGTCATTAGGACTATTGAACAGGTTCCTTTGATTGAGGTCACAAATTTAATAGCAACACCTTGCAAGATTTTAACGCGACTAAAGGACACGTTAGCTTTAGCAAAAGTACTCGCTTAAGTGAATAACAGCTTTTTAGGATTCTGTAGTCAACAAGGAACCCTTATAGTTTCACCATGTCCGTCCGTCCGTCTGTCTACGGCTTAGCAGAGACATAGTCTGCCGTGCTAAGCTGAAAGGTGACCTTTTTGTATGGAGTTCCATAGCAAAAGGTCGCATTTTACCTTAGCACGGCAGTAGTGGTAGAAAAAAAAATTAAAAACTATTTTTTTGTGTACTTGCCCTACACGTAAAATAGTGGGGATGTAATTTTTTTATTATTATTAATCTATCCCATGGAGAGGGTTATCGTTGATTAGGTCTTTCAAAACTAAGTCAAGTTACCTAGCATCAACTACAATTTTTACGGAGTTAAAGTAAGCCACCCGTACTATTTGGATCCTGTAGAATGGAAACCTGGTTCTGCTTTAGGCCATAAGTAGCAGGTTCTTCCAACTCATCCAGTGCATTTAAAGTATATATTTTGAGTGTCTTGGCTAATAACTTAGCCATTTTGTCATTATAAGCATTAACTAATGTGACTTTAACGATTTTTTCCCAGAATGTTGCTAAAGGCTAATTTCAATCTTAGAGTAGACGGCTTTCGTTACCACTGGCTTGGGATCCTGTTGTCGTACACATAGTCAAGGATCAAGCTCGAGGAAAGACTGGAAACTATGGACCTTAAACGATGTAAAACCAAAAAAGTGTTAAATGTAGAAAATTCCGGGAAACACTTCTGTTTGTTTAAAAAATATGAAATAAAAATAAAATTAAAAATTTAAAAAACCCCCGACATGAAAACCTGTAAAAAGAAAGAAATAAAATCTACGAAATGTGCCTTTACAATGAACAGTAGAAAAAGAATTCAAGCTTCGTTGCGTCGGGGGACCGCTAAGTAAATGAAATGCAATGTACTTAAAATCGTAAAGTGGGAAGCCCCAAATAAATGCATACTTACAATTTCACGTTGAAAAATATATTTCATTTCACTTAGGTTAGGTACTTAGCGGTCCCCCGAACGCAACGACGCTTGAATTCTTTTTCTACTGTTCATTGTAAAGGCACATTTCGTAGATTTTATTTCTTTCTTTTTACAGGTTTTCATGTCGGGGGTTTTTTAAATTTTTAATTTTATTTTTTAATATAAACTTTCTTAAAAGCCTTCACAGATATATAAGAGTGATATGTAATATGCTAACATAACTAATACAAAATTTTAAATTTTTAGCTTCAATATTGCCTGAGATCTTGTCACTTGTTCCAATAAAAGCTAAATATCTTGCAAACTATGCTCCTATTTCCGCAAACATAGCGTGACATAGCTAAGAACCATCTCGAACAAGACAAATATTTCGTTGAATAAAAAACATTCAAATTTGTCCATCCATTTGGGAGCTATGATGCCACAGACAGATACACGTGTTAAACTCATAACACCCCTCTTTTTTTTCATTGGGGGTTAAAAGCAGTATGTTTTAATATACCTTTTAGTCAACTACAGAAAAAAAGAGAATTCTGATGGCAGAAACGCACCTCTTATCCCAGAACAATGTACACCAATGTCTCTTCCGCATTCATTCATATCAGTTATAGATAGTCTTGACATGGGATAAGTGCGTTTAGCACTATTGATATTTTATACAACCTTCAAAAATAACAAACAAACGTACAACGCCCTTTCCATTATTACTGCAGTAATAAGTAGCCGTCGATAGTATTACGTTCACTTCCTTGAGACCCGTACCTATCTGATCGCTTGTTGCAATTTGACGGCAATAAGGATCTGATACACTTCAAGTATCAAGGATGATTAATTATGACGTTTGACGGTATAATTACACGCTTTTTGCATTTTTTTCTATTTTGATTGGACTATCGCTAGATAAAGCAGCATTAGCGGCATGATCAAGTATTAAAGGTCATCTATATTATTTTAGATTGATTGTCCCATTAAATTTGTAGCATATTTGTTTATTAAAAAGCTCTTTATATTTAGAATAAAAGCGACATAAAGAAATACAGGATATAATGGAGCGTTCTATTTCTAAATTCATTTTACATGGGGCGTCCCACAAGGCTCAATTTTAGGACCTATTCTGTTCATAGTTTACATAAACAGTTTCTTCTTATCGCTTATAGGTAGATATAAACATTTAAGTGATATCCACCACCATCATTATGAGTGACACATAGTAAAAACATACACAGGTATCAGGTACATGTACTGCCGGCTTCACAAAGAAGTATCCAGTTTTTGTTTCTATTGCACTACATACATCTATAATTTTATTAAAACTTTCGTGAGACATATTTAATTATTGTATTAAGCGGTTTACACTCACGTGAGTGTAAACCGCTTAATACAATAATTATACATACATCTATTCGTCATTAGCTGATAGTTGTGTCATCATCATCAAATCGTCAAAAGCTAACCGCACCAAAGACGAAATCCTGACGTGCCCTAGTCAGCCATATATGTATGGACCGACGAAGAAGTGGCAGACTTACGATGCATGGAAGACTCCCATTTTTAGTTATTTCCCCATATAAATCGGGAAACATTGTCAAGAACGGCACATCTCCAATAAGGGCTGGTTAGCCCTTACTACTAGTGAATCGGATTTTGTGTGGGAGTACAAACCCGACGGAATGTCTGCGCGCCACAGGAGTGATGAAGACTTCACATGGCGCACCTGACCTGAACTTAAACTATTCTCTAAACAGCTCATTCAAAGGTCGTTTTGCGTCACGATGTCGACAAGTGACTTGTGACTCGTGTCGTGGGAACGATTTGCGACACGCCTCTAGATGAGATCGGACTGGACTAGATACATGCGTTATGTAAACTATGTGATCAATTGTAACGTAGTAGCCTTGGACATAAGAAACAAGTTTCCATGTTTATATACAAGAAAACACCCGCAACTTCTTTCGAACGGAGAAGAAAATTTATACATATTTATTTATAATATAATTAGAAATCCATCAACCGTCTTGGTGTGATGAGATCGCATATACTTACAACAAATAAAAAGAACCTATTTAGTGATGTCTAAACATACTATATATAGTCCTCCTCGCCGTGCCCGGCGACAGCGACTCCATCAAATATTCTTGTCCGGGTTATGAAAGGCTCTGATGTGACTCGCAAAACCAAACTTCGTCTTGAAGATGCGATTACAAGGTACGCAATGAACATACTAATTAGTAGGCATAAAGTATTTTTAAGAGGAGCAGTAATGAGCTTGTACATACCAAAGTGTCTACCTATATTGGCCAAGGGAGCGAAGCTTTCAACTTGGCTAAAAAATCTTTCGTCCGGATGTCAGGGTAAATAAATTACTCAATAGTATTTTACGGTTCATAATAGAGATGCACCGAATATTCGGTTACTATCCGGTATCCGGCCTATCCGGCCCTTATTTTAATATCCGGCCGGATACCGGATAGTACCGTGCTATCCGGCCGGATACCGGATAGTAAACTTGCTTGATTTTGGGGTAAAACTGGAATGTACTGCACTACTACTGCAATTTGCACGTGTACTATTGAACGAATTACTTCGTAATGACATAATAAAACTCGTTTCGAACCTAGAAATGTGTCCGCGCGAACGTTCACTACGAAACAGGACAAAACCTGCGCGACGCGCACCTGTAATACTCAAAATGTAGCTGTACGAGTATAGTTCCGCCGGCCGAACATCCAGCGGCCGGATACCGAATATTCGGCTGGTGGTTAGGCCGAATATCCGGTATCCGGCCAAACACCTAAACACACGTCAGGATCCTTTTTTTAACCCTTAAATTGACAAAAAAAAACGAAGGTCAAAAGTTCAAGTCTCGTTAAGGTTGAATAGTTAGACTAACAATTCTCGGTCGATTTTTTTTTTTAAGAAGATGGTGAAAGAGTTTGTACATCCTCATTGCCAATTTAAGGGTTCGTGACTTGAACTGTATCAGGGCTGGTTAGCCCGCACTACTAGTGAGTCGCACTTTGTGTGGGTGGGAGTATAACCCGCTAATGGGACTATCTCCACGCCAAAGGAGTGATAACTCCGGATCGCAAACTAGTGACCGTTGTGGAGAACCTTGGAGGAAAAAAAATGGCCGCACGTCTTAAATGATACCAGTCACAAATACATAGTAACACGGCGATTACAGCCCCGGAACAATGGACATAGGCCAGAAACTTCCCATAGATGCGATTATCGAAAGAAATAGTTTAGCAACCAGCTATTGTTCAACAAAACACTATTATTATGAAAAAACTATTCACACGTAACCTGAGACGTAGACGTGGATTAATTGTTTAATGAGAATTGTTTATTTAATTGATTTAACAAGTAAGTTATGGTGTTTGGAAAATGACCATATTGTCTTTGAAATTGATTTTGAACTGATTCGATTCGAATGACTGTCAAATAATTACTGCCAAGATCGACCAATCATGGGATATGTAGTGTTTGTGGATCTGTATAAAACCTATTATGTGGGTAGTTATGACGTTGTCTCGAGAGTACGGGTGGGAAGACAGTCACGGGAGAGCCACCGGCTGTGACGGACGTCTGACTTGCTGGTGCCATACCGAGCCAATGAGTGCGGTTCTCCTATGGGTGGTCATGGGATCACTACAGGATACTTCAAAATTTAACGGGTAGGGTGATAAAATCTGTCATTGTGTACGAGATGAAACTGTTCTTAGTTGACAAAGAAAGATCAGTTTCGTTAAAAATTTGACGGTTTGACATTTGTCTGGATTACATTAATAAAGTTTATGCTTCCGAAAATGACTACGTTATGATTTCATCGATTGTGATGAGTCCGATTCTACCTTCTGTGGCTACGAAGGATACATAGTCCCAGACACCATACGCCCAAAGCGAATGGTAGGTGACCCATGATCCCATGGCATTCGCGTAATGGCGCAATACTGCCGTCGGCTTTTGTGTCCCTAGATGCCAGTAGGGTTGCCAACTGCGGGTCTTGAAGAACCAAACATTTCAAAGTTTCATTTATACGAAAGTATTTCCTATTTCGCTTTTCATAATCTCCGATTGATGATTGACACTTAGTGTAGAATTTAAAATACTTAAAATTTGATATATAGTGATGGTGTCGTTAATGTATTAATCAAAAACCCATTTTTTTTCTTTCTTGTAGGTAATAGAGCTAGTTTGCAGCGAAGTTTCGCCTAAAAAATCGTCACCATTATATATTATAAGCCATGACTGGCTAATAACTATACCTACTTCTTTAGCTTAAAAAAAATAATAATTGTCAATTGGACACAGCCTTTCATTGGACTGACAACCCTAGCCGTGAGGTATGTAGCTGGCAGCTCTGTGATCTTGTTGCAACGAGGTATGTAGCCCCTTTGTTGTCTTTGTAAAATGTTACACGCTCCTGACGAGATCGGATCACTGCGGACTATTTGGCGATTTTGTAATGCCGATCTCACACGAGGGCAGAACAGTGAGGCAGAACAGTGGGCAGTACAGTACTGCTACAATCTGAACGCACAAGACAGTACTGTTCTGTCTCGGCGTGTGCGTTCAGATTGTAGCAGTACTGTACTGCCCACTGTTCTGCCTCACTGTTCTGCCCTCGTGTGAGATCGGCATAACAGATGACTGTGTTAATTTAAATTCGGTGATAGATTCTGCAGATAGTGAGGTGTTTTGTAATTTAACGGCGGGTTTGAATATTAATATACGAAGCTACACAGGGTGTTTTTCAACCCACGCCAAAGTGCCGATTTTTTGTAGTATTTATTTGGGTTTGGGTTTTTGGGCACGTTTGCCGCATGTCGAACGAATTGTGGGCTAAGAGTACCACTGACTGGATCCCACCTAATAGGGTACGGCGTCGCGGCAGGCCATGACCGAGATGGCGGGATAACCTAGACACATTCCGAAAAGATCGGTCCGTTGCTGCCCTGAACAGAGACGACTGGAAGAAAGAGAGCGAGGCCTTTGCCCTGCAGTGGGACACCACAAGCTAAAAATAAAATAAAATAAAAATAAATTTATATTACTGATAATGGCGAACTGACGTTGAAAGTCGGTGAATGTCACTGATGTAAACAAAGAGGAAACAGGAGAGAAAAAATTGTGTGTCAATTTAATCAGCTTACTTATTTTCAAAAACTATTGTTGCCTATTGTCGACATTTATAAAGGGGCAAGCCGATGAGAATCTAGATCCATGGTCGCCATTCATTTAATTTATTAATATATTTATTGCATCTCCCGGTTACGTCACGCCAAGACATACTTATGTACAGGCATAACTTAAAAAAAGCTGGAAATAATAGGTAATTAAGAACAGTGAAGAAAAAAACATTGCATTTTTTTTCACCCTCACGGATATACTTTGTAGTTGTGTTTGTGTATGTAGTACCTTAGTGTGTTTTAGGTATTAATATTATTTTAGCTGAAAAACCTTCGAATGAATAATATCCTTCTGAGATAGTACCTATTTATTCACACAGACAAGATAAAAAGCCGGTCAAGTGCGAGTCAGACTCGCGCGCCAAGGGTTCCGTACGAACTATGAAAGCACTGCATATTGCTGTAACGAAAAGATAGACTGTACTGAGCGACAAACATAACTTTACCATTGGAAAACTGTTTTACGTACTTTAAATAAATACTATATTTTTTATGATTTAATTTCAATTTTTTCCGATTTTTCCCTAAACTGTAGTACCTACAAGACGGCATTAGTTGCCATACTTCATCGTTCTAGGTTCACAGAAAATACCTTATAAATTTTGATTCCCTTGAAAGTTTACAAAATATACGTTTTTTGAGGAACTGTAGATGTGGGCATATATGGCTTTAATTTCGACTAGGATTTGATGATGATGATTTATTTAATGCATGTGGGAAATCGGGTAACATTTGCAGTCATCATTGCTTAATACATCGTATCACGAAACCCTACCTTTTCAGGCGTACATACATATTAGAATAATAATATACAAACAACGAAATTAATTAATTTAAATGTCAGTACAAGAATGTGCAATGCAAAATAATATCATAATTTTAATTAAATACATAATAGGTCAAATAACGTCATCCAAATAATCATTAACACTATTAGTCCTATTTGTTATGAAAAAAAGCTGCACTCTGTGATGGAAGCAAGCCGTTTTGCACAGTGATAATATAGACCAAAATAAACGATTTCACTCGAGGCGAAATTAGTTTCACCCCTTAGGAACAGAGATGGCGCCACTTATTCCAAAAAAGTTTAAAAAATTCTAAGTCCTGAACGGATACTCCGATTTTGACGTAAGAGGTGCCAATCAGCAGATAATTACCCAATTTAACATGAAAAAAATTAAAATCACGTAGAAAATTATTTTGGATACCAAAGAAATAATATTTTCTGAAAAAAATATTTAAAATTTGTGATTTTTGGAATTTTACTCGTAAAAATGTATGTACATGGTACTTTTTTTATTTATTTATATTAATACACAACTAATTTTACATTTACGAAAAAAAAACGCATATCATTAGCTCGTATAATTCCAAAGTTATTGAAGAATACAGACATGGCGCCGCTGGGTCAAAAAATCTTACAAAAAATCTAAAACCTCAACGGATATTCCGATTTTGATAATTAAGGTGGTAATCGACAGATAATTACTTAAATTAGTTTAAAAAAATAAAATAAAAATTCAAATAGGCAAAAAGTAATAATATTTCCAAAAAAATAACATACGTTTTGAAAAAATATATTTTTTTTTGGGGCTTTTATGTAATTTCATATAAAAAAAATTATGAATATGGATTTATTTTACTTATGTATATTATAAGGTAATTGATCGTTTAATAAAAAACCGCATATCGAGAACTTGTACAGTTCCAACGGTATTGAAGATTTTACTATAGGGTGCCGGTGCGATGTTGCCGCCGCACGTGCAACTTATGTACATGTATATAGAAAAGTATTCTCCCGTTTCTAAGGTACTGATTACCCTGAAAATATAACCACAATTGAAAGTACAAATAATAATCATCCCAAGTAGCACACAACACACTTATATCCCTTGTACAGCTTAAATTAGAGTTTTAACGGGTGAATAGGCTCCTATACAACCAATTTGCTAATATCACAAGTATATTAGATGCTAAATAGCATTTCTGAATCAATATTTTACTTACTTTACGTTTTATTTTCACTTTAGTCTTTGCAGGCTTTGCATTGTAACGTGCAAGTTAGGCCGTCGCATCATAAAAAAAACAACAACGCATTATGCCACAGCCCAATTTGTATCCATAATGTTCAAGGAGTTTCCAAATTGAACTAACCTTCAACTATTGTGGACCCCACCTACCTTTGATGCCGTTTCATTCCCAAAAAGAAGGACTTGGGACTCGATATTTCCAAATTAAAACGTGAACCCACATTTGGTTTGCATGAAACGGTATTCAATGGCAGCTGAAATAGATGGAAGGTATCTCACAAGCTTGTTTAGTTTAGTGTTTTTTAGTTTAAACAGATCTTTTCGAATCGCATTAACAGTAATAATATATGCTCTGTTGGAGCATCGTATAGCCTGCATGTGAATCTGGGACCAACAACGTTACGATTAATTGAGAACCAATTAATGACATTAATATAGTGATTGAATCTTACACGATTTTCACACATTATATTAAAATAATAAAACGGGACTTAATTGCGGTAAATAAACATTTTTAAACTCGGTTAAATCCCGTTTTGTTATAATAATGAATGACATTAATTATGTAAACACACCCTAAAAAAAAAGAAACAAATATGGCCCTAAGTAATCGTTTCACATGAGCCGTTACGTATCGAGAGAGAATTTCTATAGATAGCGATGTTACTTGCAAAAGCAGTAGTTATTTCAGGGTATAACATGCAAGTTTTAAAACAGGTCTCTTTTCTTATTGTATTAAAATTAGACGTCTTGTCATACTCTGTGAAAGCCTTGAAGTGCAGTCATCATTTCATTACTTAAAGTAATAACTGTTTTGTAAACTGCTACTAGTAGACCGTTGCACTGACGACTGCAATTTGAATGCTGCGATGCTTTCACAGAGCTGGCGACAAGCCTTTCGCCGACTACTTCAGCTGCCATTGAACAACATGTTCTGCGTGTAGCGTTTCAAGCGAGCCAAATGTGAAATAAACGTCTTAATTTGGATATATCCTGTCCCAAGTCCTTTCTTTTTGGGAATGGAATGGCGTTGGAAGCAGGTTGCAGGTGCGATCCACAATAGAACAGTTAGTATGGGTGCAAATCGAGCTATGGAAAAATGCGTTGTTGCAGCCGATGCAAATAGGCAGAATATACTTGTGATATTAGCAAACTGGTTGTATAAGAGCCTATTCACCCGTTAAAACTCTAATTTAAGCTGTACAAGGGATATAAGTGTGTTGTGTGCTACTTGGGATGATTATTATTTGTACTTTCAATTGTGGTTATATTTTCAGGGTACTCAGTACCTTCGAAACGGGAGAATACTTTTCTATATACATGTACATAAGTTGCACGTGCGGCGGCAACATCGCACCGGCACCCTATAGTAAAATCTTCAATACCGTTGGAACTGTACAAGTTCTCGATATGCGGTTTTTTATTAAACGATCAATTACCTTATAATATACATAAGTAAAATAAAGCCATATTCATAATTTTTTTTATATGAAATTACATAAAAGCCCCAAAAAAAAATATATTTTTTCAAAACGTATGTTATTTTTTTGGAAATATTATTACTTTTTGCCTATTTGAATTTTTATTTTATTTTTTTAAACTAATTTAAGTAATTATCTGTCGATTACCACCTTAATTATCAAAATCGGAATATCCGTTGAGGTTTTAGATTTTTTGTAAGATTTTTTGACCCAGCGGCGCCATGTCTGTATTCTTCAATAACTTTGGAATTATACGAGCTAATGATATGCGGTTTTTTTTCGTAAATGTAAAATTAGTTGTGTATTAATATAAATAAATAAAAAAAGTACCATGTACATACATTTTTACGAGTAAAATTCCAAAAATCACAAATTTTAAATATTTTTTTCAGAAAATATTATTTCTTAGGTATCTAAAATAATTTTCTACGTGATTTTAATTTTTTTCATGTTAAATTGGGTAATTATCTGCCGATTGGCACCTCTTACGTCAAAATCGGAGTATCCGTTCAGGACTTAGAATTTTTTAAACTTTTTTGGAATAAGTGGCGCCATCTCTGTTCCTAAGGGGTGAAACTAATTTCGCCTCGAGTGAAATCGTTTATTTTGGTCTATATTATCACTGTGCAAAACGGCTTGCTTCCATCACAAAGTGCAGCTTCCAGGCCAAAACCGTCCATAACAAGTAATACTATATAGTAACATTTATGTACCAGCCATGTCTTAACATTGTTTTTGAACAGTTGTATATTTTCACATTTAAATTTGTCAGGCAATTTATTATAAATTATAATGACGCGTTCCCGAGGGTTTTAACAGGCAGACATACGGACGGACAACATGAAGTGATCTTATAAGGCTTCCGATTTTTTCCTTTTGAGGTACGGAACCCTAAAAACTAACGCAACCATCCATAGATGACCTTTGCTTTTTAACCGTGCACATCTGCTTAAAAACATAGCATAGAGCTCACAAAAACAACCAATAAAAACGGCAACAAAATAAATGAGGTCAGTGACATAATCGAACATAGTATTAAGAGACCAATAAAAAACTTTGCCAAAAGAAAATAAAATGCTTATGAAGTGTAAAAGGGAGGAGCGGAATCTTCATATATCCAAAAGTGTCCGCTGTAACGTGTTTAATTGGTGGCGCTACTGTGGCTGAAAGTAGATAGGTTACTTTGCAACGGTTTATTTATACATTTTTAATAAAATTTAAAGCGTTTTTTCTGTATATACTTAAAGGAACTAAGTAGGAATTATTCTGCCCGTCTAGCAATACTAGGCTTCGCGATTTCTGTCGCCTGACCTAGCACTCTCTCAGTACAACGAAGAAAGAGATAGGTTATATTTCTCGCGTTAGATAGACACATGATGTCGCAGTTGTGCTAGAGGTGCAGCTGGTCACCTAAAATATTAAAATGTTCAATTCGACGCAGTTCACTCCATCTAAACTTGTTTTTTTTTTTATATTTTCTTGCAACTAGCGCTATTGCGGACGGCATTGGAACTATTATACCGCTTACTGCTGGAAACTTTTTCAAATATTCTACGATAGACTCCGCTCCTTCCTTTTACCCTCCATAAAAATGGTTTTTCACCTCGGCCACAGATTAACATAGCGATTATAAAACCGGGCACACTAATACTGCAATAAATAACCGCGAGTTGGCATAATGGTCTTAATTTAAAAAGAAACGAGTTCGATTTATTTTATTTATCGGTATTTTTGTTTTAATTTAAGGGTATAAACTTAGAGACACTTTAATTTTAAGGTCACTGGCCGAGTGGTCATATATAAATGGTTTAACGGCTACATTGATATTCCGTAGGTAGTTATTTTTGTAAGCTTTTTTTGTAAACCAGTTTTCTTCATCTGGTCCTCTTGTTTTTAAACGCCTTTTAAATGAAAAAATTGTCACTATTATATTATATATACCTATAAGATACGTTTAGTTAGAGCCATTTCTTTAAGGCTCCTAATCCGTTCAAAAATGCTGATTGTTTTAGACATTTTTCTCTATGATCAAACATGTTTCCTAACATATTATATTATTAATGTAACTACTTAGAACAGGGTCATTGCAATTTATTGGTACATATCTGAAACCTACAATTTGAATTTTTCATTGATAATTTTTGTTTCAAAAACTACTCGAATTTGACAAAATTCTCGCAGAAAACTGTTTTTTTTTTAACTTATTTTCGACTTCGAAAAGTATTATTCACTTGAAAAAGTTGGTTCAAATTTAATGAAAAAAAAATTAAAAGGAATAGGGCCTCTTAACCAATACGCCATAAAAAAAACAAACTATATAATGAATAAAATACCTGTTATAGTCGCAATTTTTTTAGAGGATCGATAGAGATGTCTGATTTGCAGGCAAATGAATGTCTTGACGACGCCGTTGGAGCAGTGGTTAAGCAACTGCCTACGGACCTGGGTTCGAATCCCGGCAAGGGCGAATATTTGTGTGATGAACTCGAATATTTGTGCCTGATCTTGGATTTTATTTGTAGGTATTTAAGTATGTGTTCTATCTATATAAGTATGTTTATTGTTGTCTAGTGTCCATAACACAATCCTACTAGAGCTTACTGTGGGACTAGATTGATTTGTATGGGGTTGTCCGGTATAAAAAATATATATTATATATATTCGTACATATGAAAGAATTATAGGCCGAGCTAAAACGGATACGCTTCGCTCGCTCAGTCAATTTTAATTCCGATTATACTTATTATATCGAGGGCTTCAAGCTATAGGGGCGTATGCGCAAAACCCCTACTTTTCAGGAGAGGCAAAAAACTTAATAACTTTTTGTCCCTTTGACGGATCTTTTTGCAAATTTGCATGGAGTATTTATATTGTCACTGTTTTTATCTAGTATGATCAATTTTACGTAAAGTATTCTAAAAACTAGTAATTATGCGCTTACGCCTCTTTACTGCGGCGCAAATATTCGAAATGACTGTCGATTTTCCTTGAAAAATACTTGAAATTGAGGGGCGTATAAATTAAATCTTAACCTATTCAATTATTCAATGACAATTGATCTGAGTTCTGTTTTTATATCGATATACTTTCTTTTTACAGTAATTTTCACATTGTTACGAATCTCCTTCAATTTTTTCTGATTTTTTTTACGCCTGTTTCGCCCGACAAAAAATCAGTGCTATTGGCTTTTGAGTGTGGTCGTATAGTGGTGATCTAAGGCAAATTCAAGCATTTAGTAAAGAAAGAATATACATTTCACTGATTAAATTATTCGTTTCCTTGATTATAACTTTTTAGAAGAACTTATGACCCAGCGCCGCTCTTGAATCGGCGACATTTTGGGATGTTAAGTAATGACGGCAGATGTCGATCTCCAGTCGGCTGACCATCTCGAACGATTATTAACTGAGCACTTCAGTGCTAAATAAAGTCTCTCTGTCTACCCGTCGGTCTTTGCCTAGAACAGCAGTCATAAAGTCGTTAAAGGTGACTTCTTGCGAACTCCAAGCAGTTGAGGTGCCCACTCGGATTTTACGAAATCTTAATAGGTACGCCGTGGCGAGTTGATGAGTGATGACACTACTTTTGCCAACCCAACTCCATCAGAAAGCCCAATTCTAGGAGACCCTTGATGTTGCTGACGAGTTATAAGATAGACTACGGAAATCGGTTGATGTTGTGCCCACTATTTGTTCACTCGAGGACACCTTAGCTGCTCTCCTGAGGTTCGGTTTTCCCGTGGCTATCAAGCAAATCAACCTCTGAAGTGATTGTAGTTTAGCTTCAACGGTGAATAGTTTTGTTCTTAATTACAACTTATTATGCCGGGCAGGCTACGTTTTTTTTATTTACCTTGCTCGACAAATTAGAGCTCTGTATTGATCATTTTGGGTTAGTTACCATAAAGCATCTGTTAGCGAACATTACCAGTTAAGTGTCTTCGAATAAACTGTCAGTTTGTTGTTAGACAACCAGTGCAGAGCGGGTGAAGTCACATACCTTTGTGATTACCGCTCGTTAGTATTACTTGGTATTACTATGTCGCAGGATATGATGACTTTGTGTAATAGTGAAGTTCGTTTAGTGTGGCAATGATTCCACAAAAGTGGTGAGTGGACGTAGCTTTGAGGGTTCTTACTTTGCTACCACTGCCTTTTTGAGTGCACCAGTTTTGGCTTCACCAGTTTCGATGCCGATGAATCTCTTTCATTCCGGCTCCTACCAGTGCCGCTTTTTTAGAATAGAATAGAATAGAATAGAAACTTTTATTTCAGGTCATAGACCCATAAAAAATATTAGTAACAATGATACTTATTCTATGTTAGTAGTATAGTTTAAATAAGGAATTAAATGTTTACATGCAGGGACGTCCAGCGGGCAAACATTGGACAGTCCCATCGGTCAGCAATCACGCTCAAAATGCGGTTGGGGCTGTCGCGTAGCCTAGAAAGAAGTGAGGCACATCTCTTTCTCATTACAGCCGCGAAACCATCCGTTCGGGCCTCGGCGAACATGCCTGACGCACTGCAACGCCGCGGCAGCCCCATCAACACCCGGAACGCGTTGTTGTATTGAACACGAAGGTCATTATATGCTTTCTGCGTGTATTTGACCCACAGGGTGCACGAATAGAACGATACACAATAGGCTTTAAAAAGTGTAATCTTAACGTCGTCCGTGCATCGTGCAAACCTGCGAGCCAACATATTGCACCGAACAGACAATGACCTTCGCTCTCGTTCGATGTCCAAGTTGTCCTTCAAGTCATCTGTGACCCAGTGACCCAAATACTTAAAACTATTCACCTGTTTCAAAGGAACTCCCAGGAGAGTAACTGGTGACACAGAATAGGTTTTGGTGCCTGCCTTGAAAATCATGAACTCACTCTTGTTTACATTATATTTGAGCCCATGAGTCACAGCATAACTTTCACATATATGTACCAGGCGTTTTAGAGCGCCGATTGAAGGGCTCAGTAACACCATGTCGTCTGCATAACTGATGTTATTTATGCAAAGACCCTCCATATGACATCCGACATTAGTGCTACTGAGCTCCTCAATCAGCTTGTTTACATATAAATTGAAAAGGCGAGGCGAAGATAAGCCCCCTTGCCTCACCCCGCATTCCAACCTATAATCATCAGATAAACAGCCTGCCCATCTAACATTATTCGTTTGATGGTTGTACCAGTGTCTCAGAAGCGCTGTAACCTCACATGGTAGACTTGTCTCTTTCGCTATTTTCTCCCACAGTACATCATAAGAGACCAGGTCGAAAGCTTTCGACAGATCCAGGAAACAGGCAAAAACAGGTGTTCTTCCTGACGTGTAGTAGTGAACAGTGCGCTTCAAGCATAGGATAGCACTCTCAGTGGATAGCCCCGGTCTAAAACCAAATTGTGCATCATTCAGACTGAAGTGCTTATCCAAATGACTATCCAGCACACTATCCAAAACTTTGGCCACAATGGTTGCTAAAGAAAATGGCCTGTAATTAGATACGTCAGTAGAATCACCAGTCCTGTTCTTCACCACTGGTACCACAATAGTCCGCATCAGATCAGCAGGCAAGTATGAATGCCCTATACAAAGGGAATACAACATAGCCAGAACTCTGGGTAGGTGTACACCGGCGTGCTGCAGATGTTCAATGCTGAGGCCGTCGTGCCCCGGAGATTTACCTCTAACCATATTCTTTATAATGGACGCAACTTGCCTAGCGGTTACGATGACAGTTCTCTCCGTGGCACCGGTATCAGCATTGGACATCCGCGAGGACGGTCCTAGCGGCGACTCAACCCGGAAGTGACTTTTAAACAGATTTGCAATTTCCTTCGGGTCGTGTACGCCACCAACGGTCACAGGAAGGCCAGGTCTCTGATTTAGTTTATTCACCGCTTTCCAAAATTCACCAAAGCTTTTATTGGAATGATGTTCCGCAATCATGTCACTTTTAATTTGTTGCTCATTGTTTTGACACCATTTCAATTTGGCCTTGAAAACCTTTCTAGACTGGTACATTTCTTGGTATATAGGGCCCGATGAAGGTTTACCAGACTCGTACCAATTTTGAAAACAGTACCTAGCCTTCGTGTGGGCCTCACGAACATACCGATTCCATCCTGTAACATGATTTTTCCGATTACAGCAACGTTTTACTCTACAGGTTTCAATAGCTGCATTACATAATATGGATATAATATCGGTATACATTTTATTCAGAATGTTAGTATGATTTTTGTCAGAACACATTTTATCTCCACAATTATTAAGCTCAGGCGGAAAGTCGATATATTTTAACTCGGCGTTACATATTTCAGTATACAATTCTGTTTGTGTTGAATCCCGATCTCCCCAGACAACCTCACTATTATTATTAATTTTTATGCTGGTGAATTTTATCCTGTTGTTGCCGTCGACGTCCCTCAATGTCTATGAATGTGCCTAAGCATAAGGCACAGACTTGTTTTTAGTATTTTGCAGAATACTTTATGTTGCAAGTGCTTAAGCAAAAAGCTGATTAATTTTCACTGAAGAATCTAACGCCTGAGTAGAAGGTTTCTACCTGGTTTTGTATGACAATTACTTTGACTTGTCTACGCAGTACGCAGGCAGCCAAAGCAATAGTGAATATCTTGATAATTATCTCTCTTCCCTTCTATTCCGTTCGGTTCTGGTGATTTGTATGAGTCAAGCAGTTGAAAGCCCTCTGTATTTTTTGTCACCATTCTCTCTCCATTGGAGTATTCTCCTCATCCACCCAGCTCACTAACCGTTATAACTCACAGCCCGAGAAGTGTCTGTACGAGGGTTGTTTCTTCCGCCGCTGAGCCGGTGAAGGTATTATCTGGCTTGTGTAGGGATCCTAAAACTGCAGTTACCTTTTTGTAGAGGAGACTTAGTTTGGACTTGACTAATTTGTGCCCGTGCTCAAATGTTCATTGTTGTATTGAGTTTCCTCGTCTTTTTTCTGCTTATCCTAAACTTCTCCAGCTTGACTAGTTAGCTTTGTCCCCGCAGCTGTCTGAGATGGATAATTATGCATGATGGTAGCAATCCATAATGGTATCTGTAAGGACGCCTGTTTATCTATTTCTTCAGCGCCCCCCTGCCCCATATTTCTTGGGAACATCTGTTTTCAACAAAGTTGGACCTAGTCGGCTCGCATATTATGTGCTATAGTGCGAATCATGCTGAGTGGGTTCGTTCTTTGGATGACATCGAGCATTTATGATTTGGATATTGAATCGAATCTACCTGGGATACGAGCAGGATGGTTCCTTAAAAACCTACCAGTTAGAGATGTTTTTCGGAGAAAGGTGTGACGTTCAAGGACTTTGCGCCCATATGGTGCGACGGTATATGAGGCCGAAGACTGATACTATCACTAAAAAGTATGGTAAATATGGTCGTATGTACATACGCCGCTATTGTGCGACAATTTTTGGTAAATCACACAATCGAGTAATAGACGTATGAACATATACGCCTTTATAATCCGATCATATTATGAGATTCCATTACATTATTGCGCTTACGCCTACTGTACGCCTCTTTGGATCGATAAAAAATTATGACCTACAATGATACGCCAAAACATATTTTATTTATTTTAAATAACTTATAATTACGATAAAATTATAAAAAAAATTGACCCGATGTATCGTTATTAGATGAATATGATGCCGTTAAAAACGAAAAATCGCATTTTTGCGCATACGCCCCTATAGCATGAAGCCCTCGATATCATCTGGAACTCTAACCTTAGACGGAACCACAAAAAGCAATGTCAAGAGCAACGACCTCAGCTCCAACGTTTTGCCTCCGATTGTTCTGCTACATCGATGAGTCTTAAATCATGATACTCATCATTAGTTTAGCAAAAAGATAAACTGGTCTATTGTTAGACCTAACTTCAGGAAATAAAGTTGGTGCATCGCGGCGTAGAGACTTAACTTAGGTGAAGTGACTAAAAAGAACGCTAAAAATATGTGAAACTTCGTTAATAACGATGATCAAAATATGTTACTTAACCCTTTAAAAAATAGGTGTCAAATATCAAAACACAATTATGTTTTTCGAAATGATTTTTAATGTGGGTAAATAATTAACATCATACTTACTTAATCCCTTTTTTCTGTATTTTAGTTTTAATTTTTTGTTACAATTAATTATATGTACATATTTAATTACGTATTGTAAATAAAAGTGTAGGTACCTAAATATTTAAACAAGAGATAATAAAATAAGAACCGTGATATGAAGGTAATGTAACGTTTTTACTTCTGCTCCTTAGACCTTATACATTTTACTTTTGTATTTTTTTTTCGTATGATGACAAATAGGTATGTTAACATGATGACAAACATATATTTTTGAATCAGTTTTGACCGGTTAAAAAAATCTGCCAAAGGTACAACATTAGCGCAAAATAAAGTTTGTATGTAAAGTAAAGGAAATTGAAACACGTACTTTTTAGGGTTCCGTACCCAAAGGGTAAAAACGGGACCCTATTACTAAGACTTCGCTGTCCGTCCGTCTGTCACTAGGCTATATCTCAAGAACGGTGATAGCTAGACAGTTGAAATTTTCACAGACGATGTATTTCTATTGCTGCTATAACAACAAATACTAAAAATAAAATAAAATAAATATTTAAGGGAGCCCCCTTACATATACAACAAACTTGTTATAGATTATGGTACCTACGGAACCCTTCATGCGCGACTCGGACTCGCACTTGCCCAATTTTTTCACTCTTGTCGAAACGACCACAAGTACCTACGCGTTTCAGTTTCCTTTACTTCATAAACATGGTTATTCCGATTATGATTTTTGAGTGAATTTGATTTATATGCCATCTATTCTAATATCTGTGAACAACGCGAGACTGAACGTAACCAAGTCAAGCTAGAACGAGCCTAATATTTACTTAGTACCTAATAATGATCATAGATGGCGCTGTAATCAATTATCTATAATTTAATTTGTAACTTTTTATATTGATATAAATATTATTGCAATCATTGATTGTACCTCCAATAAATAACAAATAAACTATAAATAAAATATATATGTTAAGATTCTTACAGTGACCCAAATAATTTTAAGTCATGTTGTCCATAAAATCCAATAGATGGCATTGTCATCAGCAAACAGCACTATGCATAATTTCCCCGAACGGAACCTAAGACCTATCACTATATATTTTCCTTGGTACTATCAAGTACTATTAATTAATTTTTACTGAGCATTAAAATTACTTAATTCTGTGTACGGTTGGCGACATTTATCTGCAATTTACAATTCACTCTCTTAAACATCGTGTATGAATATAATAGATTTTTGTTATGAAAACCACAGTAAAACAACCTTCAATAATACAAAAAAAAATCATACTCGCTGAAAATATTTACTGATTTAAACTGACCACATGTATCTTATATTATATCACATAATATTTAACAGAATCCACAATAACAGAGACAAATACATAAACAATTTTCATTCTATACGACAAGGGGTCTCGCAAAAATATTATTATCAGTAAAAGCAAAAGACTATCGTATTAAAGGCCACCTCACGAAACCATAGTATAAGGTATAAGTAAATCACTTCGTCATTGATGCCACACTTGGAATTAAAACTCTGCAACAGCATTTTTCCTCATTTTCGCAATAAACGTGGCGCCTTTTCCCTTCCCCGCCATTGGCTGGGATGATGTGACGTCATAGCGCCCACGCGTTCTGTGTGACGCAAGCCGATCGATAAACATACACATCCCTTTCTAACTTCAGCTATTCAATATCTTACAGTGTATCCCGTCTTTGTCTCGCTCGTATGAATGCTTCGAAATTCGAATCCGTGGGTGTCTCGTGCGTACCGGTTTGCGATGTCAATGTGGATCGGATATTTACGAGTTTGGTTTATTAGTTTTGTTTTGTAAATAAGTTTGACCTGCAAGAATGTCTGAGCACAGTATAATTATTATTCTGGTTAAAAATTATGAATACTTGTTAAAATATGACAGTCATAGGCCGTATAAGTTGAATTTCAGAAATGATATTTTTGGATGCTTTGGTATTGGTTTGAGGTTAAAAATGGAGTCGTTAGGACCTTAATTACGGTTGTTGTATCCATTTCAATGATGCTTTGTATTTATCGGTACTAATTGTCACGTAGCATGCCTAACCCATAAAATCCTTTAGAAATTGCTGTCTGTACTTGATGGGCTTGTCGAAAAATTCCCACGTTTTGGATTATTACCACGTCTTATGCTGACGACTATTCGATTGATTTCCTGAAATAATCTCTAATCTTTCTGCTAGTCAAGGGATCTTCCGGGTCTTGGAATTCAAGTAAGTATCTGTAATATACGTGAATTGTAACGTCAAACTGATATTAAAAACTGGTAGAAATATACAACTTAGTGTAACATTTGATAAGAACTATGTCATAAAAAGAAAACATGTAATGTCTAATTTTTTTAAATGTAGGTACTGTGATGCTACGTGGGGAATAGCTTAAAAAGATGCAGCGAGAGGTACTTTTAGTTGTTTATTATGTAGACGGATGTTTCACAGTACACACCACAAATGTTATGTAAAACCATTTGATACAAAAATCAAAGAAAAATTTAAATGCTCAATACCTCTGGACCGGCAATCTCGAGGTACCGGGTTCGATTCCCGGTCTCTTCCACCAGGTAACGAATTTAAAATTTTCTTTGAATTTTGATCTCTGTATCAATGGTTAAAGAACTATGTCATGTAAAATTTACTGCTTGTCTAACAGATTTCTCAGTTAAAGCAGAGATGTTAGTTACGGCCACATGTAGCGTGGTTGGTTTTGTGGTGCATCTACCTACAAAACCGACGTTCAAGGTTCGAATCCTGGAAAGAGATCTCCGGAAAAGACTCATCGGCCGCTGTTAACATAGACCAGCTAGAAACAACGCCATACAATAGGGGATTGATGTAGAATTAATTAGGTATACAATATGTCAATATGTATTTATCAGATTTTTATTTATTTACACTTGATTTACACACACAACTGTCCTTACAGGCTTACCTAATTCGACAGCATGCAATATTTACAAAATAGACACAATTAAGTACACTACACGTAATATATCTCGTAAGATATCTCAGTAAGGTTTCATGTGCTTGCTTAATACATTTTACTTTACTGTATGATGTCAAGAAAAAAGACAAAAGTAGAAACCTCTGAAGTGGTACGCTAAGATGTAAGTTAAGAGGCCTTGTTCCTTTTAAAATTTATTTTTTTCATATTATGACAAATATATTGATAATTTCAACCAAATTTTTGAAGTGAATAATAATTTTCCCCAAGTCATAGGTAGTAACATAGCTATTTCATGCTTCCATTGCGTGCAGTCGAAAATAAGTTGAAAAACTATTTTTTAATTGAAAATGCTACTAAAGCTGAACATAACTACAACACACACAGACACATACATAGACACAAATACATATGTTAAACTTATAACATCCCTTATAACAAAATAATTATGATCCATTGATAACTTCAGAACAAAATTTCTACACGCCTATTCGACGCGCTTTTAA
This sequence comes from Apotomis betuletana, assembly GCA_932273695.1. NCBI lineage: Eukaryota > Metazoa > Arthropoda > Insecta > Lepidoptera > Tortricidae > Apotomis > Apotomis betuletana. Next base: position 7,292,235 of record OW026312.1, read on the forward strand.
CCCACTTTCACCTTAATGAACTTTTTGGAACCTGGGTAAATTTTGCAATATCTGAAATCGCAACAAGCATTAGAGTAAATTATAAAAAAAAATTGGGCAAGTGCGAGTCTGACTCGCGCATGAAGGGTTCCGTACCTATATATATATATATATATATAATCTGTAACAAGTTTGTTGTATGGGAGCCCCCCTTAAATGTTTATTTTATTTTATTTTTAGTATTTGTTGTTATAGCGGCAATAGAAATACATCATCTGTGAAAATTTCAATTGTCTAGCTATCACCGTTCTTGAGATACAGCCTGGTGACAGACGGACGGACGGACGGACGGACGGACGGACGGACGGACGGACGGACGGACGGACGGACGGACGGACGGACAGCGAAGTCTCAGTAATAGGGTCCCGTTTTTACCCTTTGGGTACGGAACCCTAAAAAATGAGCGGTGTTATAACACCTGGTTGGGCTATCTGGGTTAAAGTCAGCCGTACTCAAACAATCAATTAAATAAAGTTCCCGGCGGCTAAATGTGATAATCAAACGAGAGATTCTTCTATAGTACTTCATTTAGTGACGCAAGGCAAACATTGGTCTAATTGCTATCGCAATAGGCAGATACTCTCATGTAATCTCAAGTAACTCCCATCTTATTAAGCCTGTGGCATAGACGAAAAACATGAATCAATCCGAGTTTACCGCATAGCTCTCAATGGTGTCTGACCGCCGTCTAGCCAGTTCGGCGCCTGAGTCGTGCGTCATTGCGTCTGAGACATCCGCATGGGATGTCTGACTAGTTATGTAAGTCTACAGTTCGGGGATCCACGGTTGTATTCAGTCATTTACTGAGATCCTTCCACTGATAAATAGAGGACTAACCTCTGTCTCTTTCTAGCTATTATCCCACATGGTGGTGGGGTCACAGCTTTCCTTATTTTGCTTCTCCACTTCGCCCTGCGACATCGTCTTTGAATACTTGACACTCACTCATCTCCTTTTGCACTGCATCTTTCCACCTCATTTTGATTCTGCCTCTGGATCTTCGACAGCGGATGGAAAGTTGTAGTGCCAAGTTCGTCACCTGGTGGGATGGTCGCTGTTTTACGTGACCATACCATCGCAGCCTACTCTCTTGCAGCTTAACAGCGATGTCGCGTAGGCCCAGGCTTCCTCGCACGTACTCGTTGTGAATTTTATCTAGCCTGGTGATGCCATACATCTACCTCAGAATCAAATAGAGGACTATAACCATAGGAGTATGTTCCGGTTGACCCCAGTATGGTCTAATGTCCATCCCAGGATGTAAGGTCACCGATTCGGAAGTTCTAGCCTTCCTTGCCAGCAATAGCTCAAGGAATAGGCCTAACTTGAAAAGTAACCCTATATAAGCATCATAATGACGCAGACAGTTTTGTGAAGATAAAGTCACCGTCCACAAACGTGGCCGTGGTCCCGTATAACGAGGGCCGTATGCGTCTCTCGGCGTATTGTACGTGAAAGTGTTAAGACGAAGGTCTAGAACCAGTATGCTGTCGATGATGAGATGGGACAGTGAAACGGAGTAATAATAGCAATAGATAAATAAGAAGGCTAGTCACAAGACGATTATGGGTTGTATGTTTGAGTGATCAATGGCATATTTGGTAATGAATGCGCGGTCAGCCCCTTCGGTTATTTTTTATGGCAGATAGGGTAACTACAAGTGATGGCAGACCTTGCTGTCTCAGCAACAGTTGGTTCTTTGGATCTATGGTTCTATGGATGAAGTGTGCCCTCATTGCCACTTCAGTTTGGCTTCGAACTATGGATGTCGGGATAGTTTGGTTACCATGAGGTTATTATTATTATTGACTTCTAGTTATTGATACAAGATTAGGAAATTTGTGCAGGCGTTTCATTTCTGCCCATACGATAAAGATAATTAAAACCTGTACAAATCGCATGGTGGTAAAATGGCTGGGACCTTCGCCTTTAGGGACCGTGAAATGGGATTTTTGTCAAAATCGGAGCGACTCTAATAACTTCTTCAATCTCTCTCCACAATCGGTCGTGTGCCGAAAAGCATTTCGCGGTTCTGATCAGATCGTGGGTTCACCTTAGAGCGGATACGCGGATACCTACGCAGAAAAATAAAAAAAAGAGTCCCAAAATTTGTATGGGAATTTTAGATGAAACCGGGATTCGGGTTTTTTTTTGAAAACGCCATGATAACTGACCCCTGCTCCGTTTCCAACTAGAGAGTTCAGCGTAAAATACTGTTCTACAGTCCGTGAACTCTCAGATTGCGATTCGGGTTTGGGTGAAAACTGAGAGGTTGTTATCTGAATGGCGTAGAGCGAGTGAGGCAGGTATAAATCGGATTCTTGCAGCTCATGCACTGTAGCGGAGCAACAGAAGAAGAAATAGATAAAGTTTGAAGCTACTTTTCGTTGTATGGTTATCGAAATATAACCAAAATACTATGCAGAAGCTGAATAAAAAACAATGTTATCCCTATATGTATAGTTTAAATATTTTTAGCTAAGTAACCTGGCTTTGTAAAAGCCCTTGCTCTATCAGCTATGATATACTTAAATATTATTTCTATTTTTAAATAAATCGACCAATTGTACCGACTTGACGCCCACTATAACAATATTTATTGCGTTCCGACCAATCAAAACAAAACACCAAACAAACAAACATAAATATAACTTTGATGTTATTGTCGTCTAATTTGCGAAGAAAAACAACTTCTATTAATAGCGTAGCGATTCTACGCCGTAGACGCGTAGCACCGCTACGCCGCTACGGTTAAAATAAGACAGGGCTTTATTACCCCCGATAAACATAGATTTGCTCCTTGAAGGGCAAATCGAGCGTTCTATTCTTAGACCCAAACGTCAAACCCCAAAAACAAAAGCATGTTGATTTAGCTTTTGATTTTGAAGTCGTTTGAGATCGTTTGATTTGTAATAGCGGAATGGTTTTCCATTGTAAGTTTCTAAACATTAAACACAGCTTACTCTTACATGCGCGTAGGTGTTTTGGCGGGTAGTCAGAACGCATGCGCGGCCGGGGCCGTCCGCAGTCTTACCACCATTCTTCAGTTGCACACTGAACCCCGCGCGAACAGGGCGTCATGACCCCTGCCGTCGCTAAACGACATTATCACCAACAAAAAACGCTCTAAAAACCTATTCCAAACCCTCAAACCGATCAGAGATATCGTGATTGTGTATATAAAACGCGTGTGTATACATTTTTGGTGATTTCAAGTGGTTAACAAGGCGTGAACAGGTAAACAAGCCATCGCTGTGGTATAGCGATTTTTGTGAATGAATTTAAGATGGTGGATGGCTCGGAGAGTAGGGGTGACGTTTTGCTTGGATTTTAGTGTACATGGGATATGATGAGTGCGATTCCGATAGCAACGTATTGCCAGTGATTGTATGATTTGTGTGTGTGAGTGAGATCGAAGGATGAATGGGAATGACGTGGGTAACTAATGTATGTTTGATAACGGTTTTTTTACACTGCACTATCCAATAAGCCACTCCTATCCATTATTTTTAGTTCGGGCTGTGACCCAAATGGGTGAAGAATGACATTATATACTCGTATACGTATATATATATTATTGATATAGTTACGATTTCAAATTGGTGTTAATGAATCTGAAAAAGTAAGACAGTATGTTTCTATAGATAGCTCATCCAAATTTAGACTGATATTTTGAATCTGTATTTGCCAACTGTTTTACTAACTTCTTGACTGAGCGAGCGATGCGTTTCTGTTTCAGCTTGGGTCAAAATTCTTTAGAATGTCTAGATGTTTGGATGTTCAGTTGCTGTCCTTTTGGTCTTGCCTAGAGCCGAGAGGTCGCATTGATTCTTTTGAAATTTTATGAGTAGATTCTATAAGTAAAAATATTATTTTTGTACTTAGATACTATGTTTCTATGGATGTAAGTATAGTGGGTGTTTAGTTGCGAGTTTAATGTACATATAGTGTCTCATGAATTTCAATAAATTGGGACCTAAAGCCAAACGGTTTCCTTTCGCAATAAATGTCCATTTTATTCGTATTTATTACCGCCCTATCTGAAATATGAAGTTCGTCTGCATTTGTGTAACTCTTGTTTACTTGAATATTATTGGCCGAGCGAGCAAAGCGCCTCCCTCTCAGCTTGGCCCAAAATTCTTTCGTATGGCCGGACGTTTGGACGTCCAGATGCTTCCCGACCGTTCTCGCCTACAGGTTCCATTTCTCAACCGATTCTCATAAAATTTAGATCTGTAGACCTCGCGAGTTTGTTTGAGAATGGCTATAATATAATTTGTAATTTTCAACCATTTAGCATCGCCATTCTCAAAAATTGCGAAAAATTTAATTGGCATAAAGAACCTATTCGCAAAACTTCATGATCGGTTGCAAAATGCGACCTGTAGGCGAGAACGGCTGAGCATCCAATACAAAAGAATGTTTGACCAAGCTCAAACGGAGATTCTATGATTACAAAACATGCATGGGTATCTTTTATCTCAAACCATGAGTTTACAGTGACCGTACTCGCTAGCGACTGCGTAAACGATTTGTATGGAGAATTGTAGTTCCATAAAGCAACCGCTAGGAGCGCTGCACTATTCTCCATACAAATCATTTACGCTGTCGCTACCCAAGTAGCACACATACTGTATAACAGCTTATACGTACAGAAATAAGTCGTATAAATAAATAAATAATAAATAAATAAATATCACACAAATCGATCTCGTCCCAAATTAAGCTCAAGAAAGCTTGTATTATGGGTACTAGACGACGATATACATACTAATATAGATAAATCATTCTCCTCCTAGCCTTTGTCCCATTTTTTGAGAATGAATTCTCAATCGGGGTCGGCTACCTAAATCCCAAGATGTGGCGTAGGCACTAGTTTTTACGAAAGCGACTGCCATCAGACCTTCCAACCCAGAGGGGAAACTAGGCCTTATTTGGGCTTAGGTGGTTTCCTCACGATGTTTTCCTTCACCGAAAAGGGAGTGGTAAATATCAAATGACATTCCGTACATAAGTTCCGAAAAACTCATTGGTACGGGCCGGGTTCGAACCCGCGACCTCCGGATTGAAAGTCACATGCCCTAACCACTAGGCTACCACCGCTTATGAACAAACCATGACCCAAGCACAAATATTCGAGTTCATCACACAAATATTTGCCCTGGCCGGGATTCAAACCCGGGACCGCCGGCTGAGTAGGCAGGTCTACAAACTGAGCCAATCGCGTCGTGAAATGACTGACGAAGACTTTGAAGTCACACATTATTGCCATATGAAAGCTGTTTTAGCGTCACTACCCCTGGGCCGGACCGAGACTTGTTAGACTATACATTTCTCATAATTGTGAAATGGGCGTCTGTTACTTGAAAGGACAACAACAAACAAAGAGCATGTTGAATTGAATCATTAAAAACAATCTGTTTTTCTTTTACAGGTGACAAAGTGATCATCAAACTGAGTGTAGTGCAGTGAGCATGGCGCATTTACTCTGCTACTAAAGCTGTGTGCTCTATGGCGGCGCCTGCGCACATGCCGCTATGACTGGAGCGGGAAGCAAGCGGCAAGCTGTCCCAACAATATGACACAGGTTAGCTCAATACTTGTCTTTCTATACTATGATACAGGTCACTTCAATACCTATTTGTCTTTCTATATTCTAATACAGGTCAGTTCAATACTTACTTGTCTTTCTATACTATTACCAGAGATCGCACAGATGGGCGTCATTTTACACGGTGCCCTGTATTTAATGGACAACCCTCTAACGTCCTACTTAGCCCTCTTCTTGGCAATATATCATACTAATATCATGTTTTTGTATTTTTGAATTTTCTAACTATATTGTTTTAATTGCTCTATAACAACGTGGCTTGAAATGAGGACTTCTCAAGTTTCTCTTCTCCTTTTTGCCAAGAAAAAGATCCAGTGATACAGAAAATACGCCTTTTTTTCGCGTTATTTAAAGTCCCATGGTTTTAAAGATAATCGGATTATATTTGATGCTCATTTGCATGTATTAGAACTTTATGGTACCCAGAATATTTTAATAAACATGTGTTAATTCATAAAATCCGTTTTTGTGTGAAATTACTTTTAACAAGTTTATTCACTTGTGGTGAAGAAGTAAATGAATAATGGAATCAGAATAGTAAACTTCTTTTAAAATAGTTTATCTTATACATTTCGGTTGGTTAGAAGGTTGTCCATTAAATACAGGACGCCGTGTATAATGAAATGAAGTTCATTTGTCCGGTCCGATCCCTGACGATAACACAGGTAAACTCAATACCTTTCTTCCTATACTATGACATAGGTCAGTTCAGATTTCTATACCTCTTTGTTGTGTTGTGTGGGGACGCCCGGAGACAGGCAGGCTGTCGATTGCCAGGTTGCGTTCATTCAGCCTTTATAAGGCTATTACACTTCCTTAATAAGTTACTGACGAGAGGGATGCAGCAATATGTGAGACACGTATGGAGATAACTCCATCTCACTTCGTATTGCTGCATCCCTCTCGTCAGTAACTAATTTAGGAAAGTGTAAAAACTGCTTTAACGATACTACCCTTTTATGGCAAATGGTGGTATGTCAAAAAATCACTATTGAATTATTTATACGATCGTATAGCTTAAAACATTTTCTATCAAAACCTGACATAAACATATCGGTAAAAAAAGAGGTAGGTAATAGTTTTAGAGTGCGTTATAGGAGAGCAATTGCTTATAAGTTTAAGAAGTAGGCGCCAGCGTTCACAATTTTCGCAATTTACTCGAAACATCTGAAAATGAGTTACTCCCATTCGCTTTAAGTAAGAGGGCAGTACATCACGCACAAAATAGGAAAAAAAAAACTTAAGTAATACATTAAAATAAAAATCTAAATTATTTAAAATTCTGTCATATCAAACAACGCGTTACATCAATCCGAAAAATGCCGAAAACGATCATTTTAATTCGACGTGTAATAAGTCTCGACTCGACTGAAACAGATTTGACTTTTATTTAAGTTAATTATTTTTATTAAAGCAGTAACGTCTGCTAACGTAAACCAAATGGTTACAATGAAGCGAAGAATTGTTGGAAACGCAGGTTCGAATCCTGTCTGAGCCATTAAATTTTTCAATTTTTCCCTTCATTGTAAACATTTATTTAAGTTATTTCAGAAATAAAGTTTTGTATAATTGGCAATGTTTGGTACCTTACAAAGGTAAATACAGTAAATATAAAGATTATGCTTTATAACCGTAGGTTATATAACCTACCTTTAATAGTGTTATTTCGCGTAGTAGTAGTTATTAACGTCGAATTTACCTCCAGACACCAGAATATTATGGGCCCATATTGAATCCTAGAATTATTTTTCGTCGTCGTTTTTTCATTTCGCCGAAAAAGAATTTTGTAGAAAGCATTTTCCTTTGTAACCGTAAACTAGGATTGTTATAAAACAAGCCTAACCTAACCTAATCTCTCTCTCTGGAGTCGGTCCCTCATGTCTGAGGATCGTGGTCAGCTTCAGGGTTGCATCTGGCGCGGATGATCTGCCTCCACCGGTTTCTGTCCAGCGCGTCTCTTACAACCGAGTAGAATTTAGAGGTCGATGAGTCTTTTACTTGATCGGTCCATCTTGTTGGCGAACAATCGCGCGATCTTTTGCCTTCGGTGTTCCCAACCACGATCAGTTTTTGGAGATTTTCGTCGTCTCTGCGCATTGTGTGGCCGAAATAGGAAAGAATGCGTTGCTGGCACGTGGTGGACAAGCGAGTTTTTATTTGAAGCTGGTTCAGGATCGATGCATTTGTGCGTTTAACCTAATCAATAAGATGATATTTGCAATAATTATCAAAAATGTATGACTACAGAGAAATAAAAATTCTGCGAAATGATTTTTCGGCGAAATGGAACATTCCACGAAATAAGTTTCTAGGAAACAAAGGGAACCCGAATATTATATTTCAGTACTGTTCCAAGTCACAACATTGACAGGGTATAATCTTGCTCGCTAAAGTATCGCAAGGTGATTTCTTATAGGATCATATGACTCCAAGTCCCAAACACTGTGGACTACGGGCCTTTTAGTCTAAGATCCCGATATAGAACGAACTTCACCGAGATGTTTATTTGATGAAATGTATTTTATATTTCATTTAATATGTCAATAAATATATTGCATATATGGGTTGCCTAACAAATTTTAGTCCAGGGTATGTTTTGTTAAGAATTAAAAAAAAAAAGAATTTTTTCAACATTCCACCGGTTTGATTATTATTAGATAAATTCTATACCAATCGAAAGTATGAAGCCCATGATAGAATATGCAAACGTTAGGTTGCCTATTCTTTTCCCGTCACAACTATCGGGTAGCCAGGTATAAACAGGTAAATCTATACCTACTAGCATTTTGCAACGGTCTGATTATTGAATTGAAATTAAATAAAATTAAGATTATTTTATTATGAATTTATCTAATAATCAAACCAGTGAAATGTTTCTTTTTTTATTTTATTTAATTTTTGACAAAACATACCCTGGACTAAAATTTGTTAGGGAACCCATATGCAATATATTTATTGACATATTAAATTAAATATAAAATACATTTCATCAAATAAACATCTCGGTGAAGGTCGTTCTATATCGGGATCCTCTACTATATAATGGTTGCGTTTATCACGTGATAAATAAGTGACAAGGCATGTGTCACTCACGCTCGCATTCTGTCAAAACGTAACTGCTCATTCTGTCATAGTTCAGTTCAGATTCTGTCTCGCATTCTGTCAAAACGTGACGTGGATGCTTTTGTCACTTATGTATTGCGTGATAAAAACAATCATCATAGGCACACGGATATCATTCGCTGCCTACATTATAACGTTGAAAAGGCGTCTCGGATGTGAGCCAACTACTTGGAACTTGTGGATGGTTCTCGTATCGCTGTGCTGACAAATGTCACTCAATGTCGGCTTGCGACAATTTAGCAAAGTTGGTTGGACCTGTCAATGTTGTGTATCTTGAACAGCACACATTATAGGTAGGACGATTAGTTTCGTAGCAACTGCTACATATCATTCGTATGATTATTAGATGAAACTCGCCTTGCGGCTCGTTTCATAAAATTATACTCGTCTCTTAATCCCAAATTATGTACGTTATAAATTCTATATTCTATGATGCTTTCAAAACGATAGTTAAAGTCATTTTAATATAAGTACTTAAAGAAATCTTCATAATACGTAAAAATTCAAAATTTCCGTTTCAGTCTTCGCTATTTGTTTGAAAAATGGAAAGAAAGAATGAAGCAATCGTACCATTGTTTCTTAATTTTAACATCATATTTTAGGAATAATGCAAATTAAAAACATTAAGACTAACTAGATAGACCCTTTCGAACAACAATCTTTAATAATCGATCGTTCAATTTATATATTAAATCAGGTTTATCTATCTGTGTTTATCTGCTTTCCTTAAACTTAAACTTAACTCTGAAAAAAAAAGTAAAAAAATTACCTAAGTATAATGTTTTTGCTTTGCTCTAAAGTAGCTAATAATGGCATTAAGTTCGCCTTTTGTACAATAGATTTAATTTAATCTAATAGAAGATTAATAAATCACTATCACTACATAGTATAAAACAAAGTCGCTTTCTCTGTCCCTATGTCCCTTTGTATGCTTAAATCTTTAAAACTACGCAACGGATTTTGATGCGGTTTTTTTAATAGATAGAGTGATTCAAGAGGAAGGTTTATATGTATAATACATGCATAATTTATCAGCATTGCACCCGTGCGAAGCTGGGGCGGGTCGCTAGCAAATAATAAATAAATGAAATAAATATCAGACAACCTCACACAAATCGATCTAGTCCCAAATTAACCTCAAAAAGGCTTGTGTTATGGGTACTAAACGACGATATACATACTTATATAGATAAATATATACTTAAATAGGTACATGGAAAAACCATGACCAAAGCACAAATATTCGAGTTCATCACACAAATATTAGCCCTGGCCGGGATTCGAACCCGGGACCGCTGGCTCTACAAACTGCGCCAACCGCGTCGTCAATGTATGCTTCCACTTAACTCTGAAGCAAAATGGAAAATAATCACCTACAATGCTTTTACTTTGCCCTAAAATAGCTGATTGCATTATGTTCGCCTTTTGTACAATAGGTTTAATTTTGTCGAATTAAAGATTAGTATATGGGTCGATTGCAAAAAAATTGTACATAGTTAAAGGTTTAGTTAACATAAAATACGATCGCTTCCTTTGTGTGACGAAAGTTAGTCAAACAAAATGTATGGGTAACTTTCGTCATACAAAGGAATCAATTAACATTGTTTTAATTAAAGCCCTTAACTATGTACAATTTTTTTGCAATCGAACCAAATATAATCAAGAATAAATAAAATCACCATCATGCGGATATTAATTAGTAACAATCGTAAAGTTATGTGGAATCTTTTTATAGAAGGCCTTCGGTCCCTGCAGTTCGTCCTACACTAACTTAATAAACAAACGTCGAAACTTGCTGACTCTCCAATGGTATATACGTCTTTTTGACATACAAGCTTTGCTAGCAAGCTTAATAAGCAAACGTCGAGATTATTCAATGGCACATACGACTGTTTGATATTCAGGCTTCGCGACAAGACAGTATGGTAGGCGATGTCGCGGGCTGCCGACTAAACAAAATATAGGTACATATATCTATGTGTATAGAAACTTATACAATTTGCTTCGACCTTCGGCATACAATTGATTGCTTTGCGCTAATTTTGCATTTAGTATGTCAGTTGCTATGAACATTTTACACAATAAATGAGTATTGATACAAAAGTTAATTATGAAGGCATGATTTTAAGCGAATTCACGCTTCTGGCCGTCTACTTAGAACAAAATATATGCTTCGTGACATAGCGCTACCCATCACTCTCTCACATTACTGCACAGAAAGAGACGGGTAATTATTTCGTGCGCAAAATAATCGCGTGTGAGAGTTGTGTTTTTGCGTGAACTAGAAATGGTAGTCTTTTGAGGAGTTAGGGCCCTTATTCTAATATCTCTGTGATATGTAGGAGAGATCTCCGAAGTGGCGACATAAGTATTTGCCATTACCAACCCAGTCCCGTTAATTTTGCGCCTCATTTATATACCACTTCTTCATCTCATTGTTCCATATCCTCAACGGATGTCGGCGACCATCTTCCGGAACTTGTTCCTGTCTTGTGACAGTCTGCAAAGACTGGCAGTGTCATTAATATTGGACCAGCTTTTGATGTTGTCTAACCAGGTTAGCTTTCTCTTTCCTCTGCTCCTTTTACCGTCGATTTTCCCTTCCAAGATGTTTCGGATTATATTGTATTTCTCGTGTCTATAGTCTACATAAAAGTCTATATATCCATACTAATATTATAAATGCGAAAGTGTGTCTGTCTGTCTGTCTGTCTGTCTGTCTGTCTGTCTGTCTGTCTGTCTGTCTGTCTGTCTGTCTGTCTGTCTGTCTGTCTGTTACCTCTTCACGCTTAAACCGCTGAACCGATTTAGATGAAATTTGGTATATAGATAGCTTCAGTCCCGGGGAAGGACATAGGATACTTTTCATCCCAAATAAATTTAGTGTTCCCGTGGGATGAGCGGGTAACACCGCGGGGCACAGCTAGTAGTATATATAGTCCAAAATATGAGGTTTTCCTTTTATTTACTGTGCTCTAAAGTTCCAGGTTTTTGTCCATCAAAACTTTGTCGTTTGACACTTTCTCTCTCCAGGATTTTTTTAACATTCGTCGGTATAACCACCTTTCGAGTGCATTGATTTTAGCCTCCATGTTCTTATTAATGGTCCATTCCTTGACACCATAAATAAATATCGACAAAACATAGCAATTGACCATTCGCCATCTAAATTTTAAGTGAATGTCTTTATTTGTTTAAAGTTTCTTTACTTTCATGAATGTACTTCTAGCAATTTCAATACTGATGCGTATTTCTTTTTCGGGATCCCATTTATCCATACTAATATTATAAATGCGAAAGTGTGTCTGTCTGTCTGTTACCTCTTCACGCTTAAACCGCTGAACCGACGTAGATGAAATTTGGTATGGAGATAGTTTGAGACCCGGGAAAGGACATAGGATACTTTTCATCCCGAAATTTAGTGTTCCCGTGGGATGAGCGGTTAACACCGCGGGGCACAGCTAGTCATAAATAAATAAATAAAATTCTTGCTAACAATCATGCATTTGGTCTTCGCTATATTAATTTTTAGGCCGTGTTCTTCTACCACAGAGTTGAGCCAATCTAGTAGCTGCTGAATTTCTTCCATTAAGTGAGCAAGAATAACAGTATCATGAGCATATCTGAGGTTTTTAATTACCGTTCCATTGACTTTGATACCAATTTCTACGTCTTCAAAAGCTTTTTGGTATATGTATTCAGAATAGAGGTTAAATAACAGCGGTGACAAAATACAACCTTGTCTTCCACCTTTTAGGATATTGAGGTCGCTTGTGCTTGATGTCCCTACTTTGATATTGGCTGTCTGGTGCCAGTACAGGTTCCTAATGATTCATTTTATTGAGTAATTGCATTAATTTCTCATGATTCACATTGTCGAATGCTTTTTCAAAGTCAATAAAGCATGCGTAAACATCTTTGTTAAATTCCAAGCTGTTCTGAATCAGGGCCTGTACTGCCACCAACTCTCTTGTTCCTAATCAACTTCTAAATCCAAATTAAGTATGGGATATATTTTTGTCTATTTTATGGTAAATTCTCAAGTGATTTTTTTTTAATACTCTCAGGGCATGACTCATTAGACTTATTAGTCTATGATCCCCACATGCTTTTGCGTTCGCTTTCTTGGGTAATAGGAGAAATGTGGATTAAAGCCAATCTTCTGGAAGCTGTCCTTTGTCTCAAATTTCATTGTAAAGTCTATCTAACATGTTGTTCTCATCTAATAACTTTAATATTTCTGAATGTATACTATCGGGGCCAACAGCTTTACCATCCTTCGTAGTGTATTTTTATACCACGCCATAGGCGAAAACTTAAGAGCAATTTATAGGATTTGTGTACTTGGTGTCCGTTTGTGGCGGAGTTTTGGCCTGGTGCACAAATTGCAGAAAAGTCGAAACGGTCCGACACAAAACATTGTCTTCCTATTCAGTTCCTATAGGTAATTTCTTAAAAATTGGTTGTTTTGGAGGAGGACAGACGAGAACAAAATCTCGATTTGTATAAAACATGAGCAGTGGTGTTCCCTCTTAACTTGACCGGGTAGTAACGTGAAATGTTATGCAGCCCGAATTTCAAATTTTAATATTTAATTACATTTCTATGACAGGGAAAGGCGATATACCTGAGACATCGCTAATTTGGGGATATCTCAAAATACACTCGAATTAGAGCCCTGGTTTTAGTCCCACTGATTTATTACCTTGTATCAATAATCAAATGTTTTGAACTTGGTTGATGACAAAACCTTGACAAATCGCTACTGACGTTTAATAATGCAAAATATAGACGTGACGTGTACACATTATTGGCATAATATTTGACGCCTTATTGCTTTATGCACATTATTGCCTGTTTGTAGTGACACTAACCCTGGGCAGGACCGACGCTCGTGGGTTATAAATATTGGTTCAAGATGAAATATTACTCCTGTGGCGCGGATATAATCCCATTAGCGGGTTATACTCCCACACAAAGTCCGACTCACTGGCAGTGATGACTAAACAGCCCTGATACAGTTCAAGTCATATCAAAAAAAAGTTCAAAATCTATAATAGTAACTGCCTCATTCAGACATTCCATTTTCAAATCGCTCCTATATCTTTAAATGCGTCATAGATTCATAACTGGCCATCGTTATCCGAGCCATTTGTGCCACGACCTAAGTCAATGACAATCAAATGTCACCCGTCAAATTACGCGCGACGGACGAAGTGAAGTGGTTTATTTATACTGTTTTTTTTATACATACATGGTTTATTAGCACACTCGGTGCACGATTGGTTTGACGCCTTCTGTCGGGCTCGGGTCTGAGATAATCTTAACTATCTTAGCAGATATTTTTGATATGCGCTATCCTAGCACAAAAACCTGATAGCTCCCCCTATTTGAGCACAAAAGAACGCTGATAAGCAAAGCACGAACAAAGCACACAATTTGCTTCAACCCTTTGAAGCAAAACGAGCTATCGTATTCACAAAATTTGCTAAAATACCACTGTCATCAATCAAGGCAAGCTCTATATGTGCCGTTAACCACGCTATTAGTTTACTCACCAGCGAACTCTGCCTTCCGCTTTTCGGCCAAAAATCGGCGCGCGTTCTTAACCGCTCCTAGACTCTTGGACCTCGAGGCTTGTATTTTATAGCATCACCCAATAAAATGCAGTTCTCATTCTCAGGTAGCTTGCGCGAAAATTAAGAGAAATAACTTTCTATAGTATTTTATTGTGGTTTGAGCTCTAACTTCAACGCTTCTAATGATAACTATCTATTGAAAATATCAACACTCTTCAGCATGCATATGTATGTCTAGCACATGTCAAAACTGATTGTTTGCCCCCATAAGCGCACAAAAGAACGCTGATAAGCAAAACATCAAGGCTCTACTAAGGCGGTCATTAAGGAGCACAAAGCACACAATTTTCCTCAACCCTTTGAGTATTCACAAAAATTGTTAAAACACCATTTTAACAAGGCAAGCTCTATATGTGCCGTTATTAACCAAGCTATTCTAAGGCTAAGCTGCTTTCCGCTTTTCCGCTCCTAGAGGCGTGTATTTTATATCAATACCCAATAAAATACAGTTCTTTGGTAGCTGTCGCGAAAATTTTGAAAAATAAGTAATTTATTATGGAACCCTTACTTTGACGCTTCTAATAATGCTATCTATCTATTGAAAATATCAAAACTCTTTAGCTTATCGTCGGGGATAGTGCAATACCGCCTAAATAGCAGTTGTCGATAAAGTTCTCATTTAAATAAAACGTTTAGCATTTGTTTGAATATAGATTCGTATATACACTTGTTACTTACGCGGTATCGCACTATCCCCGACGTTATGTATTCGGTGGTATTCTAGCACATGTCAAAACTGATAGTTTCCCCTACACGCGCACAAAAGAACGCTGATAAGCAAAGCATCAAGGCTCCGCTAAGGTCATTAAGGAGCACAATGCACACAACCCTCAACCCTTTGAACCGCCTGAAGCAAAACGGACTGTATTCACAAAACTTGCCAAAATACAGTGTATCAAAACGGGTCATACGTAAGTCCTCGAAGAAAACATAATAAAAGTGATGTACCTATAAAATAAGGCATGTATTTAAATCGATATCTGTATATTCCCTTTTTTCGATCAAAATATTTGAAAGTTTTACCAAAAATACTGACTTGCACACTAATTATGCACACTAAATAATGCGAATTCAATATACTATTTAAAGGTATTTGCAAAACTGTTTTACTGGATATAAAAAAAAACTAACCTAACCTAACCCGGCCGAGTCGGATCTTAGTGTGCAGTGCGAGGATAATTAGTGCGCAAGTCAGTATTTTTGGTGAAACTTTCAAATATATCCGATGTACGAACCATATTTTTGGTGTGAATTCGGTTAAAAAGGTCATCTCGTTTTGTATGATGTTTAAGTTTTTTTTGTAGGACATGTTCAGTTAATCAATTGTATTTTCTGCACAGCATTCGTTTTTCTGGTATGCATTCAGTTAATTAGTGGAGTTACCTAGTGTACTGAAAAATTATATAGATGTGCATTTAAATATATCCCATAAAATAATAACATTGTATTTAAGTAAAATGAAATAGCATTATACCCCTCTTTGCGTCAAAGTTGAAAATATCCTATTGAAAATAGTCACTTCGTCTTGTTTACCACAGCATCGAAGCTATGACGTGCGGCCGACCTTCCCCATCCAGGCGTGACGTCATCAAGGCATCCTTCAACTGTTTCTAACCGACGACCCAAACTCCATATCTCCATGTGGACTGTTCTCTAAAAATAAACCTAATTCGTCGTCCGTAAAGTGTAGTTTAAATCAAATAGTGCGATGAATGAGGCATATATATAGGTTATAGGTTATCGCGGGCTAGTTTTCCGCAACTCGACGTCTTACAATGCGCCTATTTTGCGTAAAGGGTTGCTGGCACTACTCTTGCCAACCCAACTCTACCAGAAAGCCTAGCAGTCCCTTGATGTTGCCGACGACTTCTGGGAGTGACCTCGGAGACCCGAGGTGTTGTGCCCGGTATTTGGCCACACCAGGACATTCGAGAATGACGTGGGCGGCAGTCTCTTCGGCCTCCATGCAAGCTCTGCAAAGAGGACTGTCAGTAACACCTAGAGTAAATAAGTGCTTGTTTAGCAGGGCATGTCCAGTTATCGCTCCAGTTATGAGCCGGAGCTGCGGCCTCTTCAGCTGCCTTAGCTTGCGTGACAACCCGGGGTAGATTGTCGGAAGGGCTTCTTTGCTCTGCTTGCAGGTACCTAGGTTAGACCAGTATAGTTGCTGTTCTACCTTCGTGTTCATACGCACTGTGTTGCGCAGCCAGGCGAATGGTAGAAGTATGATTGGTTCGGGTCCCTCTGCTACCATCTCCGAACCTCCTCACGCCAGTTCGTCAGCTGCGTCGTTCCCGCGCGAGTTGCTGTGTCCTTTGATCCACTGTAGGGTTATGCTATTATTATTACATACCTCTGACAATGCTCGGTGACATTCGTATATGAGTCCTGAGGTTACTGTGTAGCTCTGCAGGGCTTGTAACACTGATCTGCTATCGGAGAGTATGCGGATGGGGTAGTCCTTTACCTTCCTCGAGATGATTGCATGGGCTGCCATTATGATACCCATACATTCCGCCTGGAAGACTGTGTTATGGGTTCCTAGTGGTGTAGAGATGTGTATGTTTAGGTCCTCTGAGAATACCCCAGAGCCAGTGCCTGACCTAGTTTTGGACCCGTCTGTGAAGATTCTTAACTCCCTTGGGTTAAGACCTTCGCCAGGTTCCTCGTACAGTTGTATCTTATATTTTTTGTCGAAGATGAATTGCTTGGGTATCCTGTCGGTGGCCGCTTCTATAAGCGGTTCCTTACCTATTACCTCATAGAGGATTTCGGTGTGCGGTACCCTAGCTGATCTCCAGAGGTTTAGTTTCTTGAGACGTATCGCCGTAGCTGCCGCTTCTTGTTTGACGAAGAGATGCAGCGGCGGCAGCCCCAGTATAGCTTCCAGGGCTGCAGTGGGTGTAGTTCTCATGCATCCCGTAGCTGCCATGCAAACTAACCTCTGAAGTCGTTGTAGTTTAGCTTCTACGGTGGTTAGCTTGGTTCGTGGCCACCATACTACTGCACCGTAGCTTAATATTGGTCTGATACCTGCCTGGTATAGCCATAGTGTGATCTTAGGATTGAGACCCCAAGTTCTACCTACCATTCTACGGCACTGCCAGAACGCGACTGTAGCTTTGTCAATTTTATTATTTAGATGGTTGCTCCAATTCAACTTACTATCAAGTATTACCCCTAGATACTTTACCTCGGTCGACAATTGGAGCTCTGTATTGAACAGTCTGGGTAGTCGGTAGGTGCCCAGATTACGTTTGTTGGTGAACATTACCAGTTCTGTCTTTTTTGGATTGACCGTCAGTTCGTTGTTGTTGCACCAGCGTTCCACGATGGCCAGTGCAGAGCGGGTAACGTCACATACCGTACCTGTGTGATTGCCGCTCGTCAGTATCACTATGTCGTCAGCATAACCTATTGTGTAATAGTGATTGTCATTTAGTGTGGCGATGAGGTCGTTCACCACCATGTTCCAAAGGAGTGGTGAGAGTACGCCTCCTTGGGGGCACCCCTTTGCCACCAGTGCCTGTTGTGTCTCACCAGTTCCGAGTCTGATGACCCTCTTGCTCAACATGTTGTTTATCCATTGTACCATAACATCATTGACTCCGTGTCTTACCAATGCTGCTGTTATGCTGGTGAAATTGGTCTTGTCGAAGGCTCCTTCGATATCTATGAAGGTGCCTAGGCACATAGACTTGTTTATAATGGCCTCTTCTATTTTGACAACTACGGCATGAAGAGCTGATTCTGTAGATTTGCCTTGGCTGTAGGCATGTTGGTAAGGGTGTAGGGGTACACTAGTTAATGCCTTCTCCCTCAACTCCCTGTCACATAACCTCTCAAGTGTTTTAAGCAAAAAAGAAGTTAAGCTGATTGGTCTGAATGATTTCGGATCTGAGTAGTCACTTTTGCCAGGTTTGGGTATGAAGATGACTTTGACTTCTCTCCATCGTTTCGGTACGTACCTGTGAGCCAGACAGGCGGCCAGAACGATGGTCAGTAGCTGGGCGAGTTCTTCTCCTCCCCACCTCAGCAGGGCTGGGAAGACTCCATCTAACCCTGGTGATTTGTATAAGTCAAAGCTGTTAATAGCCCACTGTACTTTTTGTGGGCTGATTACCTCACATGCTTGTTGCCACTCCTCCTCCGTCGGAGTAGTCTCCTCATTCGTCCAGTTCACTAGCGGCGTTATTTCGCAGCCCGGAAAATGCGTCTGTACTAAGATACGTTCCGCCTCCTCCGGTGAGCTGGTGAGGGTGTTGTCTGGCTTACGTAGGGATCCTAAGGTTGTAGTTGCCTGGTTGGAGAGAACCTTTCTTACCCTGTTCGCCTGCGTACATGTCTCAATGTTGGTACAAAAATTCCGCCATGAGCACGACTTTCTGTACCGGAGCCGTTGTTTGTACCTGGACTTGGTGGTCTTATAATTATCCCAGTCTTGGTCTGTACTCGTGTTCATTGCCCTGTTCAGTTGTCTCCTCATCTTTTCCCTGAGCCTCTCCAACTCTGGCCCCCACCAGTTAGCTTTGTTCCCGCAGCTGGCTGAGGGGGTGGATAAGGGACATGCATGGTGGTAACAATCCATGATGGTATCTGTAAGGACGCCTACCTGTTTTTCTATCTGTTCAGCACCCTCTAGTTTGTTGGGAACCTCTTTCATCGACAAGGCTGAGCTTAGTCGGCTCGCAAACTCTGTGCGATTCGTTCTGCGTGGGTTCCGCCTAGGGATGGCTTCGAGTGTTTTTACCTGAATATCGAATCGAATCCATCTGTGGTCCGAGCAGGAAAGCTCCTTAGAGACCTGCCAGTTTGAGATGTTTTCCCATGCTATATCAGTTGCTAGTGTCAAGTCAATGATTGTTCTGCTCCGCCTAGTTACGAATGTTGGTTCCGATCCTTTGTTAAGTATGTTAAGATCTGTTGTAAATAGGTACTCGACAAGTTTCTTACCTCTCTCGTTACCTGTCCGCATGCCCCAGAGGGCGTGGTGTGCGTTCGAGTCGGTGGCCACGATGAGTTCAAGCCCCGCGTCTTCGCAGTAGTTGACCAGCCTTGTCATGTCGTGCGGTGGCGGGTCATCCGCCTCTGGCATGTAAACCGAGGCTATGACTACCTCCTGCAGGCTGGAGTATTGCGCCCCGTGCGCCTTAATAGCACACAGGTCTCTAGAACAGAAACTTGTTAAAGGTTGCGCATGTATGTTTCTAGTAATATAAATGCAGGTCCGGGGGTTATCCGGTCCCGTATATGCTGTGAGCTTACCTCCTAGGTTGCGGAGTCCGCATACAGTGCCTTTCCTGACCCACGGCTCCTGGATCAGTACTATGGCCGTGTCGTTGACCTCCAACCACTTCCGGATCTGAGCCGTCGCGGTTTCACTGTGGTGGAGGTTGGCCTGTAAGATGTTACAGTTGAGAAAATGGGGTACCGCCATCGGAGTCACCCTCCTCCGCCGACATACCACACTCTCCCTCCTCACCGATGGCCAATCTGCCTAACCCCTCCATACATTCCTCCCCGCTTTCCGAGTGGTCGCGAAGAAGATCTTCTTCGTCCTTCTCGGAGACGGGGTCGGTCTGTTCTGGGGTTTGGGACCCGGGCTTCTCCGCGACTAAGTCAGCGGATGCCTCGGTCACCGCGGCAGTGTCCATGGGCTCGGATTCTGTCCCATCCTTGTCCTCTACAGAGACGGTGTTACTGGTTGGTGGATGTTCCACAAACGGTGAATGAGGCATTTTGAATTTGATTGGTCAATTAGCTGGAACGGTTAGCGGAAATATGTGTGTAGCTCATTTTCTTGCGAATCGGGCAACCTCGTACTCGTTCGTGGAATGGTTTGAACTTTTTTTACAGCATTCATTTGTTATGGTAGTCCATTACAACAATGAGACAGTCTTCATATTGGCCACGACGGGGAGTATGGGACATAAATTCAAAGATCGGAAAAATTAGCGTCATTATACATGGTGTACTGTATTTAATGGACAATCATCTAAACCCCGATAAAATATACTTATAGGTAGAGTGCGATTATCTCAAAAACCATACAATACAATACAACAACATTGCACACCTCACAAAACATACAGGAGAAATACAACACAAGAAAGTACATTACTTAGCATAGATACCATAGGGATTTTAATAAATCTTAAAAGATGCCTTTTTCTTAGACCATTCTGAAATGCACCTTTGAGATACCAGTTTTTGAGATAATAGGACTATACAGTATATGTTATATATATATATATGACTAGCCTAGCTAAAAATGAATAAAGACTCCATTTTTTATTTTAATCCTAAATTAGGCCAATTTAAGATAATAATTTCATCCCTTTGCCAATTTTTTGAACCTAGACCTTTTTCATTTAGTATGAGTTAATGTAGCGTTTATAAACTGGTACAAATAACTAAAAGAACTATAAATTCTTTCTCTTAGTTTTCCACGTGTTTAATAAAGGATTAGATCGGACGCTGACACAATCAGGGAACCCGCGTAGGAGTATTGAGCAATTGAACGTGAAGTTGCTGCTTCATTGTGCAATATTCTCGTAACTGCTGAGTTTTTATTTTATAGAAAAACATTATATTTAATAAGAATTAAGACAAAATTTATTTTAGACAGGCTGGGTGGTATTTTAAGCTGGCTGTAGGGTAGGCTGCCTGTCCACAAAAGCAAAGTTGAGAGGAGATATGTAAAATGAACCAATCAAATTTCTCAGATTGAAATAAAAAAAAAGAAGACCGAAAATATATGTAAGTGACAACTATATTTTCGTACCGTGTGGTAGACACTAGGCCCATGGGGACCAGAGGCTCACAATTTGTTCGATTCCCTAAAAGAGCATTTCTCAAAAGACAGAAATTAAGGTCCAATATAATTTTCCTATTTTGTTACCAATTTTCTATGTGATTTCCAATACATTGATATCAGATTATGTTTAAATAAAAAAGTAGAAGCATAACAGAAGCTTAATTATCGAACATAGCCATAACATTGATATTAAATTACTAAAGTAATTAGCTAGTAACAAAATAGGAAAATTATATTGGACCTTAATTTTTGTCTTAATTGTAGGCAACATTTTTGAGATATGCTTAAAAAAAGAAACTAATTCGAACTACCTGTGATCCCAGAGCTGGCGCGTTTCTCGGACAAAGGCTCAGTATTGCTGTGCAGCGGGGAAACGCCGCCATCATCTTGGGATCATTTCCGCCAATGACCGACCTTGGCTAGAGTTAGATTAGTGTAGGTTCTAGGTTTTTAAGTTGTCCTACCACTTAATTAGATTTTTTTTTCTAATCCTATATGTATTTGACTTAACACTACTATACTCGTACTAATATGAGTGGTTTTTTTTGTTGCAATGTTTTTTGCTCCGTGTGTACTGGCATATTGTAGTAGCACAGTCGTATAGAAGACCTTCTTTCAGGCTTCACAAAGACACAGCTTGATTCTTTAGGGGACAGCCTTAGGGTTAGACGCACCCTTACTAAGAGTAAATTAATGCCTTACAATTATGCACTACTAAAACTAAGGAACACACTACTTGACTCAGCCTTCCGCCTTTGCTCGCATAAATAGGCGCGCGTTCATAGCCACCCAAAGACGCACAGGCGTCAGTGGAATGCGTAACTACGATAATTTAACACAAACAAAAATCACACAATCGAAAATCACGATAGAGAACCTTCTATAGTACCTATTATTATTCTTTGCTTATAATGATGTTTCTCTATAAAACAACACGACAGCTATCACATTCAGCGGTAACTGCTCAGTTAAGTGTAGTCACAACTGGCCCTTAGTAGCAAAGTGTGCGAGCGTTGGCGAGGCGCCCAACGATCGCCCCAATTACACCCACAGCCGACTTGCAGCTAATTTACTGCCACAAGTTTACAAGCTACGAGTTTCGTTCTTACAAGTTAAGTTTCTAGTTTAGTAGTGCAGTCAAATGTACCAGCTGTACCGGTTCTTTGAACCATGGAGGCACATTGAGGCGTAAATTCATTGACATGGGCAGCGTTGAACAAATGCCCAGGAGGGCAAGCCCGACCAAGACTGACTCACTAACGCGCCGCGAACCGCGCTAGTAGCCTAACGCATCAGACCACACCTGGGTGTTCGGATCCTTCCTTCCGTCTTACGCACATGCCACGATTTTCGGCAGCAAGCGGCGCGGCGAGCGGTTGAGCAAGAGATACGAGCGAGCCATACGAGTGAGCGAGACACACGTATCGCACACCGCTGCCGCTCGCAACCGTCAGAGCCGTGTTCAACCAAAATTAACGCATTCAGCCATTCGTAGCGATACGCGTCGGTTAGTCATGTGCATGTCAACAAGCAACCAATAGCATACAGCAGAGCTAGCATTCTTGAAGCGACTTCACTTGTCGCGCAACTCAGTGTCACCTGTCCTGCTCGCACGGCATTGAAAGGAAAGTGACAGATAGTATGTGTCGCGCGACATAGAGTGTCAGAGTTATGCTAGAAATACAGTTGTCACAGATTTTGTGAAGATTAAAACTGCACTAGAGAATGTAGAGAATGTTCTGTGGAATCGATTCAACGTTAGGATACTTCATTCCTGGCAACGTGGACAAAGCCACAGGTATAATGTAGTAGTAGTCATAGTAGTAATATTCAACAAAGAAATAATTAAAGTAAAAGTAGGGTAACAACAGGCGGCGTTATCGCTAAAGATTGTAGTTTATTGTTAATAACAAAAGCTGATATCATTTAATCGATAATTTTATATTTATTTAAACTTGTTGCACAAAAGATGAGGCATTCTCTACCAGTCAACCTTAGGACGAAGCAGAAAAAAAATAGACGGTGCCACTTAACTTACACATAAGTAACAAGACATAATTATAATACTTATACATGCCACATTGTTTACCTGTAAAATTGTGTGAGCTATTGAATAAATGATTATTATATACATAATTTACGCTTTTTATACAAATACATGCATACATCTAATATAATATGGTCATATCCATTAAATTATATCTGCAATAATTATAATGTACAATACTGAACTGTACATTATATTTACCCATATGTAAAGCGTGTATCGGCTTACCCAAGTAAGCAGTTTCAATAACTCCCACAAATAATATACGTTACTGTATCGCCCGTTCTGAATCTCCTGCCAAATGCGTCGCCGGTTGCGGATTTACCCTGCGTTCCCCGGCTCAAGCGGCGAGCGATTACCTTTAATTATTTAAACCAGCACCTCTAGCATAACTGTAATTAGCGACTATTTCTCGCGCGAGATTACCCGTCTCTTTCAGTGGAGTAATGTGAGAGAGTGACGGGTAGCGCTATGTCGCGCGACAAGAGTCACGAAGCATAGTCGTGCTAGATGAGCAGGAATACACTAGCAGATAAATGTTTCTTGGTTTGATCCTACCGACTGCGCCGTGCATTTCTGGGTAGAGATTGAAGCAAGAGAGTAAAACAGGAGGGTTCACACTGAAAAAAAGATTTGTTAACAGTAGCCCAAATGTTAGCTGCTAGTTACCAAATCGGAGGACTCAGAGACTGAGGGCTACTAGTAACCCAAATAAGTTATGTCAAATTAGCATAATTCTGGTTACTACTAACCACTATTTGGGTTTTCCTCAAGTAAGTAAACCGGTTCAACCAGTTGAGGTATTTATTTTTTTCAGTGCAGCTAAGACTGATTTAATAATATCTATTTAACTACTATGCTACCCACAGATACAATTCATAAGTACATAAAACACACATTAGTCACGATCATGACAAATTCATATGATTTGTATATCTTGCGATGCGTGCTACGCGTTGACAATGAATAGACATGTCAAGCAAATTCATCAGTAATCTGGAGGTGACAGTGTCTTTCGTTTGCGCGCCCAATGTAATAAAGATGATGACGATGATTTGGTGTAGGGACACCCGGCCGGGGACAAGCGGGGTGTCGATCGCTTGGTTGTGTTCATTCAGCCCAATTGCCAATTGGAGCCAGCAGTACCTGTTCCGGCGGCGCTCCCATACAGCACTCTTCCTCGAATCTTCTTATCCTCCTGCAGAAAGAAAGGACATATTTAAGGTTAATAGGTCCTTTATCTCTTTCTCTACTTATTTACCTTTTCTGAAGATGCTATAACTTACTGTCGCATACAATTAAAAAAGATACAAAACAAGCTTATTTGGACGATTTCGCTTGCTCTTCGCTTATCACTTGATCCGTCGCGTTTCATATTTTGGAACTCTGACAACTTGCAGTGGCGCCTTCAGCGGCAAAAGACCGTTGAAATAGAATAGTTCAACACGCGCTATTGACTCTGCCTTTGTTAGACGGCTCGTTTAGTTGATTAGGGAAGAGACACCTAGAAATACAGTACGAGGTTCAGCATCATTCTTCAAGAATAGGTTCTTAAAGTGTTGCTCCTGGCATCGCAAGTTGTCGTCAATATACCTACCGGGTGTTGTCTGTAATAGGAGCAATAAATTAAAACATAGATTTTACTCCTCAAACTAAACAACATTTGTTCATAAACTTTAAAAAACAGTAAATTTTCAGAATTTCATTATTTCAAACAAATTAAATAGTAGGTAGTATATTATGTATTTGTATTTTTTTATTTTTCAGCAGCCTTTACCTCTTTTTCAATTCAAAATTGTTCTTAGTGAAAAAATATAATGTTAGATACCTACTGTTTCGAGAAATAGAGCTATCAAGCTCAAAATGATTTTTAAAGTTTTTAAACTACGATGTCATAGTAAATAAGGTACTAATACCAAGCACAAACTTGTTTCCTCTACACTACAGCAGGCTTTTGAGTCAACTTTAAACAATGCAAATAAATTAAACTAAAAAACATAAAACCTATTCAACGCGTATTTTTACTAAATTCTGCACTTAATGCCGCGCCAGGCGTTTATCGGTACATTATAAAAATTACTCAACACTTAAGGCGGTGATGAAAACGTATAAAACTTTCAGGAAAAAACCCGATGGCTTATTCTGGCCACAGGCCTGCAGCAAAACTTTATCAAATCAGCCCATCTAGCCCAACTATGCTTCGCGACTCTTGTCGCTCCGGCATGGCGTCACCCGTCACTCTCTCACGGGTGCGTAACGATGGCTATAACAACTTTTGATATAATTTCAGTCGGTATAACGCTCATTTAATATAATGATTGAATGATATAACAACACTTAATATATCAACATTTGATATAATTATTGTTTCATATACTGATCATTTTATCGAATAACATTTAATATAACATTCTTTAAAAAAGAGATACAATACGTTTAACGGCTCAATACCCGCTCAAACTGCTCAAACATGAAAGTTAAATTGTAATAGAGTCATGGTTAGGTACGACGACGAGCGAAATTATACCAAATGTTGTTATACCAAATGTTGTTATACCATATGAAATTATACCATATGAAATTATACCAAATGTTGTTATACCAAATGTACATTATACCATATCAAATTATTCCATATGAAATTATACCAAATGTTGTTATACCATATGATGGTTATAGGAAATAAGTTTTATACCAAATGATAAGTATACGAAATAAAAATAAATATTTTGAAATTATACCAAACGTTTATTATATCAAATGAGTCATTATACCAAATGTTGTTATATCAAACATACTTATACCATTTATTTTTATATCGATCATTACACACCCCTCTCTCACAGTACTGCACAGAAAAAGATAGACAAGTATCTCGCGTGAGAAAAAGTCGCGTATCACAGAATGTGCTGGTGCAGGGCCCTGAACTCCGAGTTAAAATGATAATAAATTGCAATGAATCGTTACAATCCTACTTTAAAAATTACGCCAATTTTATAAAGGCGAAATTTTGTGAGTGTGTTTGTAGTTTAATTACTTCTTCACACTCAAACGGCTGGATCAATTCAGGACATTGGGTTGCTGAGTGTTTTCTACCGCCTATACTATACCATGGCGAGTCATAGAATCACACGTGCTGGTTTGCAATGTCATCGCTTTACCGTGAAAAATATTCCCACACGTAGGTACCAAAAAGTTTGGAACTTCCTTCATCAGGCGTACTATAAAAAAATTTAACTCTTTGCCGGCTCATGTGTTTCCTTCTTATAACATGGAACCCTTCAAACGAAGCGTGAAGAAGCATCTCTCGGGCCAGCATGGCAGTGTCAACTGACATGGCACCGTTGGTTTCTTGTCAAATGCCATTGCGAATTGAGCTCCTCTTTTTGCTTACCATTAGGCGAAATAGAGCCACAATGTTGTGCCGTTATGAAAAAAAAAGGTACGGAACTAATTTCCGATCGCACTCAGAATAGGGCTGTCATGTGCCGCCGTTACAATGCGGAAGTGGAGCAGTTTGCTCTGTGTAATATTGCGTGTTATTTCTGTAAGTGGCTGTACCCCTAATTCGAGATTATTAAGTGCCTAACGCTATAGAATTTCTTGCTTTTCGTAGGTAGTGAAAATTTGTTACCTACTTTCTAACTTCGTACCTGCTCGGCCAGTATGACTTCGACACTATTATAAAATTCTACATTTGTATTAAAAATCACTTTTCTATGAATATGGATCAGGATTTCAAGAAAAATCTTAATAGCGTGATACAGTATCGTCATTTGTAATGTATGGGCGCGCGGCACTGGCGTCCTGCTTGGCGCCATCTGTTTTCATAATGAAACGGCTGGACAAATTGTAACCAATTTCGGTACAGAAATATTAATATAATTAATATTACGCGTAAGAAGTTGCGCCACCTTCTAGTTACAATTAAAAACATACAAAATTGCATTGCGTAACAATTTTAACTACTTAAAACTTATATGTACCTACTTGAAAATCTTTGCAAATGTCCCGCCTATTATTAAACGTTAGAAGATGGTCCCACGTTTAAAATTCAAATAAATGAGTACGGTCTCTGATGCAAAATTCGCTCTAAAATTATTCGTACTCAGAACGCCTGCATAACGGTTTTCGAATTGAAAGTTGAACGAACTCCGCGCCGGGCGACCAATGGGAGAGCTGCACGCGCATTGCGACGACCCCATTGGCTGTTGCAGCGACAGGCTTAGGAAAATGGTTTACAGCGCTCGGAAAATGTAATAAATAAGTATAAGCGCGGACCGGGACCGTTTTGATTAAATGGTTGGCGGGTTCTTTTGTCTGATAGATTGTTATAATTATAAATAATGACACAAAGGTAAATTAAGAAAGAAAAAAAAAAAAAAAAAAATTGAATGCGATCTACTACAATCGAAGCGGGGTTTGAACCCGCGACCTCTGCGTTACCGGCGCATTGCTCTCCCAACTGAGCTATTCGACCGCTACGTCAGTCACACCAAATCTTTCATCCCTTAATCCTTTACGCTACTGGAGATTGTTATAACATTGTTATCTAATGGCATCGTTCATGTTGCGGTCTAGGGAGACTCTGTTAACATCGTGCTTTGTATTGTGAAACTGTGTTTATTCTATACACATTAAACTTTATGCTAAACTGGTTCATCAAGAATCTGGTATTTTTTTTAAAGCCGTACAGGCGATTTGCGTACCTCTTATTTAGGGTTCCGTACCTAAAGGGTAAAAACGGGACCCTATTACTAAGACTCTGCTGTCCATCCGTCTGTCCGTCTGTCACCAGGCTGTATCTCACGAACCGTCACAGCTAGATAGTTGAAATTTTCACAAATGATGTGCTTCTTTTGCCGCTATAACAACAAACACTAAAAACAGAATAAAATAAATATTTAAGTGGGGCTCCCAAACAAGAAACGTGATTTTGCTGTTTTTGCTCCACTGTCACCAGGCTGTATCTCATGAACAGCTAGACAGTTGTAACTTTCACAGATGATGTATTTCTGTTACCGCTTTAACAACAAATACAGAAAACAAAAAAAATAGTTGTAAATAAATTGAGGGTTCCCTCGGTGCGCGAGTCCGACTAGCGCTTGGCCGTATTTTATAAGTCTGTTAATTATTGGTTCCATGGACAAAAAACCCAAACTAGCCAGCAAAATAGATCAATGGCCACTTTAAAACTGGCGTGTTTTCAACATCGTTGCAATACGCTTTAATCGTGCCAAAATGTATTTATTTTGCATAAAAGTAGTGTTCTACTTAAAATAGTACCGGCAAATGCAGTGGGATTGCAGTGGCAACGTACCGCGAGTAAACCACGATCTGGTGACCTAAATATGAGAGGTATCGTTTGCGAACTTACTGGGTTCTGGGCGGCATCCAACTGGGTATTTGTGAATTTAAGGAGCATTGATTGGGAGAACACGATAATTGACAAGATTTCAGATTTTTAAGACTACCATTTTGTTACTTTTCTATTATTTCGCTTAGAAAGGGGACGCAATCTTTGGGGTTATGATCCGTCATCATCATCATCATTTCAGCCATAGGACGTCCACTGCTGGACACAGGCCTCCTCAATTGACTTCCACATGGGCCGGATAGAAGCGACCCGCATCCAGCAGACCGTTAAGTGACCACAACCTTGAGATAAATTTCTTAAAAACTAAAATCATGGCATTCCATCCGTACCAAAAAGAGCCTATTAATATATCTTGTAGCTATAACGACATTCAACTAGAAGTTGTTGATACATTTACACTTCTCGGCATCGTAATAGATAAACATATCTGTTGGAAACCACACATTTTACACGTTAAAAGAAAAGTTTCAAAATTTGTATATGCAATCCGTGAAATCAAAAAAACCACAGATCTAAAAACGGCACTAACAACTTATTATGCGTACGCCTTCAACTGGTTTAATTATGGAGTAATTTTTTGGGGGAATAGCACAGATGCGTCATGCCTTTTTACCCTGCAGAAAAAAAATATTCGAATACCTAATTGTAAATATAAAACCAACCGACAGCTGTAAAAACCACTTCATCGAACATAAAATACTGACTATCCCATGCATATACATTTTAGAGATATGTAAGTTTGTCCGAAAATTTCCCGAATTCTACACCAAAAGAGGGGATGTATACACACAATACAAATACTCTTTATTGCACACCTCCAACATAAAGGAATATACAACACAACATGAGATACATTAAAATAACAGGCAGAGGTAAACAACAGGCGGTCTTATCGCTAAATAGAGATCTCTTCCAGACAACCTTCAGGTAGCGGAGTAGTTGAAAATCAATGTTTGAAATTAGTAGGTGGTGCATAATAATAATAGGAGTAAATGAACGACTACCATAAAAGACAAAAGTAATAAACATAGGTACATAAATAAAAATATACAGATATACTTACATAAATACTTAGACATAATAAATAAATATATTGTAAAGTAATAAATAAAACAAAAACAGTATAGCCACAAAGTTAAAGGAGCTATTATTATTGCAGTGTACTAAGGGAGAGACAAATAGTGTTTTTTGACGAGGGTTTTAAATGTTGCAAGAGATTGGGCACGCCTTATATCCAGAGGAAGCGAATTCCACAGTAAAGTAGCCCGGAATGTAAAAGAACCATTATAAAATTTAGAGGATGAAGGGGGAACAGTAAGAACTAAGTTTTGTGCCGAGCGAACAGAACGCAAATAACTGAAGCGCTCCTTGAGGTAGCGGGGAGTTGTGGGGTTAAATAGTACATTATAAAGAAGAGACAGAATATGGGAGTGACGACGAGAACGGATTGAGAGCCACTTGAGCTGAGACCGGAAGTCGGATACATGGTCATACTTGCGTAACCCAAATATGAACCGAATGCAGATGTTTTGGATACGCTCAAGCTTATTAAGCTGCTCCTCCGTGAGGTCAAGGTAAGCTATGTCAGCATAGTCCAATATAGGAAGAAGTAGAGTTTGAGAGAGCGCAATTTTGGTGGCAATAGGCAGAAAATTACTGAGCCTTCTGAGAGAACCGACTGCCGCAAACATCTTTCTGCTTACTTCATTAACCTGTGGCACCCAAGATAAAGTGCGATCAAGAATGACACCGAGGTTTTTTACACAGTGCGAAAAAGGTATATGAACTCCGTCAAATAATACAGGTTGGACATTATCAAAGTCAACCCTGGAGATCAGCTTAGAACTGCCAATTACGATAGCTTGAGTTTTAGCAGGATTGACTTTGAGACCAAACCTATGACTCCAATTTAAAATGCGCTCCAAATCACCATTTACGTCGCTAATAACCGACGCGAGGTCACCGAGAACACCCTGCGAATAAATTTGAAGATCATCGGCATAAAGGTGATAATGTGAAGATAGATTATGTGTAATGGAATTTATAAAGATAGAGAATAACAAAGGCGACAGCACTCCACCCTGAGGAACCCCAGCCAGCGTGCTGCACCAAGAAGAAAAGGAGTCATCCACCTTTATTCGCTGCCGACGATCACTTAAGTAACTACGAAACCAATCAATTACTGCAGGAGATATGTTAAGAGAACTTAATATGCCAAGTAAGATGTCGTGATCAACTGTATTGAACGCATTACTGAAATCCAGCAGCGTTAATACTGTAACTTTCCGACAGTCCATGCCCGACCGGATATCGTCTGTAATTTTAACTAGTGCTGTCGCCGTACTATGACCAGGACGGAAACCAGACTGGAATGGATTCAAAAGGTTATTTTTATTCAAATAGGAAGATAATTGATGTTGAACAAGACGCTCGAGTACTTTAGAAAGGAGTGGGAGAATGGAGATTGAACGATAATCAGAAAAGGAGGAAGGATTGGACTTTTTCGGTATTGGGACAATATTAGCATCTTTCCAAAGTGACGGGAAAGTACCAGAAGAGATAGAACAATTTAGGATATAGGTAATAATGGGAACAAGGAGGTCAAGGATAGGAAGGATCATGTTTCGGCTGACGCAATCGGTACCTACAGCGTTCGAAGTTATAGAAAGAATATTCTTCTTAACATCACTGTCAGTAAATTGAACAAAAGAAAAAGGGAGTGAATCTGGAGTGGAAAGTGATGAAAGAAATTCAAGGGTGTCGCCCTTAACAGCGCCAGAGAATGTGCTAGAAGTAGAGAAATGTTGATTAAGTGAATCGATGTATGTAAAACGTTACGCTTTAAAAACAAATTAATGTTACCACCATCGCGAATTAAGCTTCACTCATCCGGACCTCTTGCAATGTCCGTTAAAATCTACAATAAGCTACCTAATAATATAAAAGATGAAACGAAAGATTCGATCTTTATAAACAAATTGAAGCAATTGCTAACAAAAAAACATATTACACACTACAGGAATACTTAAACGTTAATTTGTGACGTTATAAAATTAAAACGAACACCTAATTAGAACTAACACAACATAACAATACAAATAGACATGCACATATACACGGACATAAACTTGAATGATAATGATAATTATGCTCATATCGAATTAAGATTTTATTATTATGAATATTTGTGAATAAAATTTAACATGCACTGTACTTAGTCAATTTACGGGGCGTCTGAAAAGTTCTAAGCCTAAGATAAAAAAAAAAATTTACACAAATGAACTCGTGTTTATTTTTCAATATAGTCTCCTCCTAAATCAATGCATTTTTTACATTTTTTATACAGTGCTTTTAGGCCATTAAAAAAATAATCTTCATTTTGCCCTTCAAAATGCTCCTGTACAGCCGCCTTCATCTCTTCGTCACTTCTAAATCGCTTTCCCCTCAACTCTTTCTTCAAATTATTGAATAGAAAATAATCGCTTGGGGCTAGATCTGGGCTGTAGGGTGGGTGGTCAATTTCGTCAAAACCAACTTCCTTCAGAGCACGCCTCGCAACATTAGCGGTGTGAACGGGTGCGTTGTCTTGCAAAAACAAAATGCCTTTCCTTAGTTTACCCCGCCTTTTCTCAACTATGGCTTGTCGCACCTGTCTTATTAGATTTGCATAATAAGTTCCGTTTATCGTAGAGCCTTTTTCTAAATAATCGATTAAAAGAATGCCATCACAATCCCAAAATACCGTAGCCATTAACTTAGAGGCCGACTTTTGCACTTTAAATTTCTTCGGCGGCCTTTCACCCTTTTCAATCCACTGCATCGACTCAGACTTACACTCCGGATCATACTGTCTGATCCATGTTTCATCAACAGTTACTATTCGGGAACAAACTTCATCTAAATCATCTTCGCACAATTCTAAAAACGCCCGAGAAGTTTCCACACGACGTACTTTATCGAAGGCCGTTAGCATTTTCGGTACCCAACGAGCACTGACTTTACTCATGTACAAATGTTCATGTAAAATTTCTCCGACTCTTTCTTTACTAATACCTAAGACCTCAGCTATTTGCCAAACCTTAATTCTTCTATCTTCTAATACCAGCTTTTTGACTTTTGCTACGTTTTCTTCGGTCACTACCGATATTGGCCGCCCTGAGCGGGGGTCGTCTTCGATCGATTCCCGTCCGAGTTTAAATAAGCGACTCCACTTTTTGACTGTGGCATAAGAAGGCCCAGAATCACCGTAAATAATAGCCATTTCCTCAAAAATACACTGCGGTGATTTGTCACTTTTTGTAAGGAATTTAATTACAGCACGGTGCTCAATTTTCGTAATATTCGTTGGTAATTCACACATGATGTACTTTTCCGTTGAATATCTCGAAACAGAATAATAAAAACGTGACATGTTATTTTTTAATAATTTGTTTTTAAATGGCCTTTCTAGTGGCCAGTATCATAAACGCATATATAACCTCGAAATACCTTAGGCTTAGAACTTTTCAGACGCCCCTCGTATATTGTAAATTGTTTTTAAAGTATGCGCAACCAACATAATATCTATAAATTAAAAAATATATAATATATACTAATAATAATTGTACATACATTTTATCCCATTTTATTAACTTGTATATCACGTCCCTACAATAAGTTTTTTATTATTCTTATTTTTATGTCAAATTGTATAAGTACCCATAAAATAGTATCTCACAAATTGCGGCGCCCTACTTCAGGGTACATGATGTGATCTCAAATTTGTAACTTTACCACCTGTTTTGTAAAACCATTATGTGCAATAAAGTATTGAGTATTGAGTATTGAGCGAGTCCCCGCAACCCTGACCAGGTCGTCCGACCACCTTGCGGGTGGCGGGGCGGTTATGATTGCCATTATAAAAACTATCCTATATCCTTCCTCGGGACTCAATCTTTCTCTATACCTAAGTATTTAGAATAGAATAGAATAGAATAGAATAAAAATTTATTCGTTAACATACACAAAGTGGACAACATATATTAGAAAAAGTAAAATAGACCGTTCGCAGTTATTGCATGATTGAGTAACAAGCATTAGTTGCGCAACTTTCGAAAATAACTTGTATCAAATGATAATTAACTTATAAAACAAAGTTTTTCAAAGAAGCAATGTATTGCGAAATAGTTTGTATGGTAGCGTGACAGCTATGTCAATGCGATGACAATGTTAGACGACTTACATTGAAAATACTTCCTATTAATTTGATTGGAATAAACATCTGAAAACATTTTTTTACCCCCGACGAAAAAATAGGGGTGTTATAACTTTAGTCTGTCTGTGGCATCGTAAGTCCCAAACGGATGAGCCAATTGGAGAGCGATTTTTTTTATCGAAAGACTTGTATGTTGCGGTGGTTCTTATTCTTAGCTATATGTTTGGTGGATATTCAGCTTTAATTGGAACATATCAGATTTCAGCCAATATTGAAGCTAAGAATTGTAAATTTTGTAGTTATGTTCAGTTTTATGTTATTATTTAAGTTGTTGTTGTTGTTGAACAAATGTTCAGTTTGAGGAGTAGAATGTTATAATTTATTGATTTTATTACCAGCCACACCCAGTATGACATAAGTAAACACTAACTTTATTATAAAACAGAAAACTGTATTTGATAACAGCTCAAATTAGCTACTCTTTATTTAAGGTCAAAAACGATCTGTTAGTATGAAGTTTCTATGAAGATACTGGCTTGTGACGTCATAAAAATTGGTAGTCAAAAACACGTTTTATTTTAGCTTTTGTCTGATTAGACATACTCGTAGTATAATGTTCAAAAGTTAGTGGTAGTATATCTGGTTCCGTGTATTTTTGAATGGGTGTTTAGCGGTTTCAATTATATAATTTATATCCAGTATAATCAAATACCGTAATGTAACAGAAACATTCTGTCTATGCCGCTTTCATTCTAGGTCAACCCGGTTCTATTTTAGGCCAAATCTCGCAAATTTGAAACCTCTCGCAGGTCCAGCTATCTCAATCTGCAGATAAGACTGCATCCCCTGCCAACGAGGCTTAGAATTGTTTTATGGAATAATATTTACCCGCGATGCTTTGCTTTCAATCCCACTGCTAACATTTATATTAACAATACCGGGTGTTGCCTGTAATAGAAGCAATAAATTAAAACATAGTTATCACCCTTCAAACTGAACAACATTTGTTAAGCAACTTCTGAAAATAAAGTGTAATAAATGATAATTTGTAGAATAATGTATAGACAAAGAAACAATGTATTGCGAAATGTGCGATATTAGCAGTGACTACAGCTGTCAATGCTCACGGAATGTCAATGTTGGACGACGTACATTGAAAATAGGTAATAGGTATAAGTCTGTCCAAGTCACTTTACAAGGTACAAACAAGGTACAAAAATTTAAGGTGGTTTTTCACTTGTGCCAGTTTGATATAATTTGTTTTTATTTAGAATTCTGGATAGACTATATTATTATGGTATTCCTGTTGCCGCTATCAGGAAATAGCACAAGAAAAATGCTAAAGCATAAATTGCACACCAAAATCAGTTTACAAAAGTTCTGTTTTGGCCCTATGATTGACTGGTAAAGAATGCTATTTGGCATTAAGTTCACCATTTGACGCCTTTTGTTTTATGCAAAGTTTAAATAAATAAACGAAACAAAAATACAATAATTCTAATAACTATCTTAACGCCAACAAGCGATCTCTTGCAGAACTATAAATATCTAATAATCTAAGCAATCCTCTGCACTAGTAGACCTGAGTCGATCCTGCATGGTCGGGCAGAGGGGTCCTGTATATGGGTCAGAAGGCCGTCGGCCTCTGCCCAACGAGTAATGCCATACAAATTGTTACTGCAACATAGTTACCGATTATAGGTTATCGCGGGCTGGTTTTCCGCAACTCGACGTCTTACATTGCGCCTATATTACGTGAAGGGTTGATAGCACTACTCTTGCTAACCCAACTGTACCAGAAAACCTATCAGTCCCTTGATGTTGCCGACGACTTCTTAGAGTGACCTCGGAGATCGAAGGTGTTGTGCCCGGTGTTTGGCCACAACAGGCCATTCGAGAATGACGTGGGCGGGCGGCTGTCTCTTACGTTTACGACATGACTGGAACTGTATCAGGGCTGGTTTTAGCCCTCACTACCGGTAGTCGGACTCTGTGTGGGAGTATAACCCGCTAATAGGATAATTTCCGCGACACAGGAGTAACTAGAATTAGAACAGGTAGTAACCGATTATTCAAATAGAATCGGCGGGCGAATCACTTTTTGACCGACAGTTTTGAGTGTCTGGCGCTATACAAAATGTCTCTCGAGTTTATTTCTATTAGGATGAACAGTTGGGCGTTGAATACTTATTTTAATATGCACCGTAAATTTAAACAGAAAAGCCATTATTTAAAGGTGAGATTTTAAAAGTTGTAAGCAAAGTTTAAAAGTTGTGGACGGAGACAGATTTGTGCCGGTCAAAAGTTGATTCGCCCAGGTATATTATAAAGTATTTTGATAGCATTTAAAAAGGGCCCACGAGCTACACGAACCTGATATACTTATTTCACATAATATATGTACGTAATATAATGTTTTTATAACAGCGACGCCTACAATAATCAAAATGCTGCCAGGAAAATAGGTTAGGTTAGGTTAGAACTGCGACCCCAACACAAAACAAGCAGCTTACAGGATAAGCCAATTAAATAATGATAATGAATTAATGAGTTAAGCTATTTACAACACCAACGAACTGCCAAAGTCAACAGAAAAAAAAAACTATAAAATCAATGGTGTAAAGACTGTAAAGTAATTTAAAAGTTCTGCCTGCAATTACAAAAAATGTATGCATGTAAATGCGTGCAAAGTGGTACATTTTGCGTAAGTGGCGGCAGCCCTGGAGGTAACCCTATTACCTCGCAAGTGGCAATTAGTCCTTGAGAGCTTCTTACAAGGAAGGGCATGTAATAAACTAATAACTGCGATAGCGAGCGAAGCTTCTCGTACGTGTACAATCGAATAACCGAGCCATTAGGCGGCATACGTCGTTTGAATTTTTATCAAAAAACGAGAAGGTGGTGAAAATACTTATTTATGTTTTCCTAATCGAGTTAGTGCCCCGATTCATGAAATTGCGACATTTGTCACTAGTTTCGCAGACATGAGAAAATGTGCGTCTGCTGGAGGGCTTCAAAGTGCAATTTGAATTCCCAAAATCAGTCGCTCGGTAGCTATTTGAATAAAAAAAAAAATTCGCTGACTTAAAAAAAATATATAAAATATAAATATCAGACAATCTCTCACAAATCGAAGTCAGTTTAATGAGTGTAGTTGGGTAAAAAGTATCTCCACCACCTTTAGATGTCCACTACACCTGTACCAATATTGGTTAAAATCCATCCAGCCAAACAAATTAATTCCGATCAATAGATGGCACCGTATTCTGTATGGCTGCCATGGCTGGCGCCATGCACCGACTTCAAAAGGTGGTTCAAATTTAATACAATACAATACCACAATACTTTATTGCACACCAACAAGAAAAATAGTACTTAAATTAAACAATGGTAGACAATAGGCGGTCTTATCGCTAAAGAGCGATCTCTTCCAGACAACCTTTGGGTAGCGTAGCGGAGAAAACAAAATTAAACAGAAAATAGTAGGTGGTGAGATAAGAACTTTAATCTGTACATGAACGGGTTATTCAAATGTAATCCAAAAAGGTGATTCAAATGTAATCTGTACATGAACGGGTATTCGGCTTTCAGTTTTTTTAAGTCGGTTTTTTTTGTTAAACATTTTTTGACACAAACTTTTATCGCCATTTTAAGAGGACAATCGGACACCCAAAATACGGACAATCCGGAAGATTTTTTGGCCAAGCTCTAACGCTAAGAGTGCGCTCGCTAAATAAAAAAAATGTAAAGTTTAATAAAATCAAAATGTGCGATAAAATAGGAATAAAACCTTTTATTGCGACAAACTGCACACACACAAGGGTCGATGGCGGCCGAAGCTGAATTGCACAACTTTGTTAATAAAATGTTTGTGAGCACACGCGGTGCCATTATTTGATTCCGCGTGCCCTTTGCGTGCTATAATGTATATAACGTTACAGCAACGGGCTCGGACAGATGTCATTTGATAAATTACGTGATATAAGGATGGCGCGGTTGGCGGAGTTTGTAGAAACCTGCCTAGAGCCAGCGGTCCTGGGTTCGAATCCCGGCCAGGGCAAATATTTGTGTGATGTACTCGAATATGTGTTCCTAGGTCATGAATGTTACTATAATTATTTGCATTTATATATATATTATTTATATCGTTGTCTAGTACCCAAAGTACCAGCTTTGATTAATTTGGGATTAGGTCGATTTGTGTATGATTGTCCCTTAATATTTATTTATTTATAAGTGGCTCGTAGAGGAGGGCCATGATGGTAGCGTTTCTCACGTGATAAATAAGTGATAAAGCATCTGTCACTCACACTCGCATTCTGTCAAAACGTGACGGATGCTTTGTCACTTATTAATTGCGTGTGTCCGATGCTATTTGAGATCTTATCTTGTTAACGTGAGCCCACAAAGCCATTGTTTTACTCCTGTATAGAAACTCACTTTAGGACAAATAGAAGCCGGTAAAAAAAAAAAAACAACAAACTTCTTCTTGTTTCAAATGTCTTTTCTAAGTCCCAAGGTTAACTGTGATCCGCGACTCTTTCTCGCGCGAGAAATATTACCTATCTCTTTCTTCGCTGTACTGTGAGAGAGTGACGGGCGACGCTATGTCGACAATAGTCGTGTAGCATAGTTGTGCTAGACGTACTGGTTATTTAACGATATATTAAGTGGCATTTGGAGCGACAAAGTGCATCGAGTGTATGGCTTCTTATTCACAGTAATGCGCTTAAGCCTAATCGTCCCCGTTTACGTAACACTTGCCTTTCGCCCCGCGATCTAAGGTGCCATAATACCAATTATCACTTTTTTAACTAAATAACCGACCGTGTCAACTAAACGAAGTTATGTTATATGACAATGGAACCAACTGGAACGTATACTCTTTCAAACAAAAAAAAGAATTTTCGTTTCAGCTGTTTTTGAGATATCAGGTAAATTGGATAAAACATCTCGATGACTTGCGAACCTGAAGGGTTACTCCTATGTTCGAAATTCGACAATCTTATAGTGCCGTTTCTCTCATTCTTCTGTCAAACAGTACTTGGGTGAGCGGGACGGCACTATACGTAGTAGCCCTGCTGCTCTGTTTTTTGACGTCGGTTAAAAATAGGATTGTGAACGAAGTCGTACTGAGCCGCGATCTCCATTAATCTCCATCCCACCCCTTCTCTTCTTCCAGAAAAGAACGTTGTAATTCAATTTTGGTCAGAGTTCGCCAACTTATAATTAGCAGATCCCGAATTCAACACACCTAACAAACTTGATATGCTCATAAGAGCTGATGTTTATGCACAAATATTATGCAAAGGATTAATTTATTAAGGTCAGGTTCTCCAATTGCTCAACAGACCAAGCTAGGATGGATTTTGACTGGTCGTGTTGACACAAGTGAAACTCCGGTGAAACTGAATTGCCATAGTGCGGTTGTTAGTTTGCATGCATCAGTTAGACGCAAACAAATTGCTCAAAAAGTTTTGGGCTATTACTGAAACTTGAGCGCCAAAATATTTTCCCTAAAAGTTGTTAATAGGTACTTTTGCTCGTCGATTCCTCTTTGGCGATTACTCTTTTATAACCAAACTTTAAAACCTAAATAAACTCCCGGTGATCCCACTCAAAGAACTGTCAAAACCGCCAACCTATGAAAACGGCAGTTTAAAAAAAATGCTGGCACAAATCAAATGGCATTTTATAAAAACGTTATATCTACATCTGCATTGTTTGAAATTCGACCTTGTTGTGAATAGGAACAGGAGTAAAGGTTGCACGAGGTAGGCTTTCAGTCGATTTGGGTTTGCATGCGATGCTAGTCCGAGTGGGACTATCGAATAGCTATCTGTGTGGCTTCAGTGACAGCGGATTGGGTGCGAGGGGATTTCATACGCCAGTGATTACAGTGGCTGACAGATGCAGGGGTGTCATTCTGAAAATCAACGTTAAGCCGCTGCTAGTTCGTCGCTGATGTATTTGAACACATCAAATAGTTGGACGTGTTCTAGATCACATATTGTGGCACATCAAGCAGTACGTGGCGGACAAAGACATAAAATTATGGTCGGACGCTTCAACTGCAGCCCAACAAGGCATTTCCATTTTGTAAAGTAGGTGTTAAGTTAATAAGTATAATTGTAGTGTCTATAAGTATTTGAAGTAAAATTTACCTTCATGAAATATTTGCTTGGAATTTACTTTGAATAAAATACTTTTGACTTTGACTTTGAAATTTTCCTGAGAACATGGGCTGAAACGTTCTTGAAACAAATAGAGGATGTTCTAAAGATGGAGTATAACTTAACCGACGAGCATGTATTAAATAATTGAATATTCATGATATCTATTTATTTTTACTAATTAGTATACTTTTATAGCACTACACATAAGTATTGCGTTACAGTGAGGAAATGCTGCCAGTATCCGTGGGGAAACAATTTTCTACACGTATTGTAGGTTTAGCTTACAATAATTTCAGTCCTTAAAAATCATATAGCTTAGTTTCAGAACTAGGCGAAGGTTGCTAAAGCGAAAGAGGTATGCAAGTTTCGAAACCAAGTAAAGTGTAATGGAAGCTGCCTCCTGTAGGGAAAATGGGTGGAGTATGACACACTCCTCTCGTTCCCCTCTTGACGCCCTAAGTCAGACTGACCCGGTTCAGACTATTCACAACGCAGTCCATGCGCCTGCCTCAAACCCCACCCAATCACTCCTGTGGCGCGGTGCTGGGTTTGTACTCCCACACAAAGTCCGACTCACTGGTAGCGCGAGCTAACCAGCCCTGATCCAGTTCAAGACATTATCTAAACAAAAAAAAGAATATAAAGTTTCCGCTGACATTCGCCCGCGCCCGGCTTATCTCTCCCCCGTCCATCTACTCGACATCATTCGAATCGGATTACTTACGTCAAAAAGCATTTATTGATTTATTTCCACCGTATTTGGATACGGCGGGTTGCTTTCCGATGTTTGAATTTTAATACGACCAGTGGTGTAGCTAGGTAACAGCCACTGCTACCTGGCTACGCCACGCTACGTTTCCGACCCGCTTGCCCATTTTAGAAACTTGCCTGTCGTATTTGGAAATAAGTAAGCTGGATCGGTCCCGGCTTGGCCTGAAGTTTTGTACCACGCCACGCCACTGCTGTGAAACAAGGTAGGTGCACAGAAATGGTAGTCGGAAAGGCCAAATTTTCATTTGTCCGAAAGTATTTTGTTCCTGAAACCAGTAATGTTTTCAGGATATTATAAACATCATTTCATAGAACCCATTAGATTAGGTTAGGTTTGTATTATAATTATTCTAAAAATTTAGTTTTGGAAAAAATGGCTTTCGGACGTAGGTACCTATTAAAATTTGGTGAAACGTTGCAGATGGCAAACAAAATTAGTGTTTCGGATAGGAAACCCATAGGGATTGGGGGTTCATGTCATGTCAGTCCGAGGTTTGATGAGCAGGGATTGAGGGGCCATTAGTGCTTGGCTTGGGGTGCTGCCATGTCCAGATGTCCGACGCGACGCCTGCCTTTTCTTTATCTAGTCCATCTATAGTCGGTTATACTATAATCAGCCATCCTATATTAGTCAGAACCGAATGCAAGTACTTACTTTTAAGAATCTTAGATAAAACCAAACAACCAACTTTTAAACATGCGATTACGGGACCAAAATAATCCATAACATTCAGCATACGTCAACCGCACTAGTGAATCGAATGATATGCCGTTTTCGGTCCGTTACTTCACTTTCAATACAACTGTTTTCCACGAAACACAACTTCACGAACTATGAAATAAGAGTATCGACAACGACTTATGAAAAGCCAGAATTCAGTTGGTTTTATCGAAATTCGCCTCCCGCTTGAATAGAGTAAGAGTGCAATATTGGAAATGCAGGTTTACCAGCGATTTTATAATGGAAAGGCAGATTCGGTCGCGTGGCATCCGTATATCGAATCGGCCGTATATTTGGACGTCGGACGGAATTGGTTCGATTTTGTCTGTTGTTGGATTACCACGGATATTTGTAAACCGAAAACACAAAACACACATTAAAAAATATATATGCATCACAGAGAATCACAATCGTCGTGTTCGACATTCAAATTAATTTTGCACGTTAGCGGATAAAATTGACTTTTGCAAGCAGATTTCGCGCTATATAAACGGAGGTTTTCCGAGCGAGTGAGGTGAAAAAGGTTTCTGTTGCCTGTTCACATTTTTAATTTATAAATAAGTAATAAAAATCTTCAATAGCATAGGACCAGTCAACCTAAAGATGGTATAGGATATGGGGACTTTTTCCCAAGGGTAAGGAATAAAAGCAGGGCTATGCGGATAGACTTGCAAGCCTTATTAGTAATACTTGATTTTTTATTCGCCAGTGCTAACGATTTGTAAAAAAAGCCTTGGTACTGTACGGTTAAAGGAAGAAATAGTCGATTATAATCTGCTTCTATAAACTCGTATTTAGTGCAGCGAGGGTCGCCGGCCCCGCGACCCACTTCAAGATAGTCTGCCCACAGACAAGATGGCCGGCTACTACAGCGGCACATTAGTGACCCAAGTTACTCCCACATACTTATTATAAAATTTATAAAATTTAGATTATAACATTTTAAAATTTTGAAAAAACCACTCCGAATATAGTAATAATATAGTATTTTTGATAGTTCCTAGTTTAATGTTTTTATATCATTGTTTATAATGCAATAAATTTATTAATGTAAAAATGATAATATGTTAAGAAACTCCGCCAGCCATCAAGCGTCCCCTGACTGCTGTAGAGCCCCTCTAACCCGAAAAACATACCTATTTAAGAATCTGTTTTGAAAGTATGTATAGCCGTTTTATGCAAAAAAAAACTGCATCGAAAGCGGTCCACATACCAGGAAAATGTTAACAGACATACACACAACTTTGTGTGCTCTAACCCCAAACGCATGTACCACAGACCATAAGAATACTAGGATGTACATAGGTCCATTCCGTCCGTCAAATTTAATCAAATTCAAAACTGGAGTGGGTTCTATGTTCGTTTTTGTGTATGTGGTCTTTGTAGCTTCATAATACATAAACTGCTGGATCGATTCCAAACATATTTGCTTCACTGGATGGGTACCTAATTTTTACCCGACAGCAGAGAAGCCAAAAAAGGTCATATATTGCAGGTGCGAATATTATAATACCTACGTATTTAAGAAGTTAGCAGTATTGCTATGGTTTCACGAGTAGGTAATTTTTTTTGGAAAAATATGGTAGTTAGTACTTGATTTCCGCTTTGGTTTAACAGCTTTGTATTACCCGTAGGTACTTGGATAGTTCTTGTCAGTAGCCCAGTCCTAACATCTTTTTATTGGATTCATCAACTGGGCTGACAAGACTATGGTTAAAGAAAAACAATGATTTCCTTTGATTATTGGACTTTAGAGGAGGAATTGGTATTATTTGTCTACATAAAGAAAGCTCGTATGATTGCGAATAGTTATCTCTAACCCCTTATTAATTGTATATTGAAAAGTACATTCATAGTATACGCAGTGAAGTCGATGACCTTGCGACCCAGTTTAAGATGGTTCCGGATACAAAATGGCCGGAGTCTAATGTACACTCCCGATAGCAAAAAACGTGATTAAAATTTAGTGGAAAGTATAAAATAAAAGTCGCTCAGCGAGCCATGGCAAGAGCTATGCTCGGTGTGTCTCTTAGGGATCAGATCTGAAACGAAGTAATTCGACAGAGAACCAAACACCGACATAGCAAAGCGAATAAGCAAGCTGAAGTAGCAGTGGGCTGATCATATCTGTGGTAGAGCCGATGTCCACTGGGGCAAACGAGTTCTGGAGTGGGGGCCACGAATCGGTAAACGTAGTGTAGGGCGCCCTGTAACAGGGTGGAGCGACGACATTCGTAGGACAGCGGGTGGTAACTGAAGGAGGAGAGCTGAAAATCAAGCACAGTGGCGTGCCATGGGAGAGACCTATGTCCAGCAGTGGACTGATACAGGCTGATGATGATGAAAGAATTACCCGTCTTGCTTTGCATATGTACGTATTTTGGGACAATTTTTGAAGGGAGAGATCCGTTCAGCAATATCACTGAAAATGTGGAAAAATATTTAGAAAATGTGGTCCAAAAATCACGGCGAGGAAAAATTAAAGAGCTGCAGTTTGTAGATCTTTATCGTCAGGTGGCAGCAACATATTGCTAAAACATGGCGATGCAGTGTCAGTGGAGAGGACACTTCACCAACTTCGGTTCTGACGTTGTTTTCCTCTATGCCACTGTTTGTTTAGTCTGTGAAGGCCTTGACTGGCTGTTTTGCATATTATACTTTTAGAAATATATCATCATCATTGGCCTCTCGCATCTATAAAAGATGATTTAAGCAGCGCCCATAAAAGTGTTGCACTTACGAACGCTATTCGATAAAAATAGATAAAAAAGAATCATTCTTGTTTTTAAAATTATTTAATAAAGACCCATATGGCGGTGTAGAGTAGAACCACCTTCGATCGAGTATCCTTCAGCCATCTGATTTAGACTTTAGAAGTTTTTCTAATACTAGACGGGGTATGCAATTGTACATCTACGCTGCATGACATTTGGCGCCCAACGTGGG
Source organism: Apotomis betuletana (assembly GCA_932273695.1). Classification (NCBI taxonomy): domain Eukaryota; kingdom Metazoa; phylum Arthropoda; class Insecta; order Lepidoptera; family Tortricidae; genus Apotomis; species Apotomis betuletana. Next base: position 7,336,696 of record OW026312.1, read on the forward strand.
GCCCAAATTATTTTTGACAAATTGGTCGGTTCAAACCACGTTTGCATTTATCCATACTATCCATACTAATATTATAAATGCGAAAGTGTGTCTGTCTGTCTGTCTGTCTGTTACCTCTTCACGTTTAAACCGCTAAACCGACTTAGATGAAATTTGGTATAGAGATAGTTTGAGACCCGGGAAAGGACATAGGATACTTTTCATCCCGAAAATATTTAGTGTTCCCATGGGATGAGCGGGTAACACCGCGGGGCACAGCTAGTAATAATTATATTTTACGAAAACTATCGACTTTAACGAGAAAAAATCATAATTCCTAGAACTAGTTACTGTAAAAAACACCAAAATGTTCAATGTGCGTGTTGAGTTTCTCATTCGATTCCTCATAGATCTCGTGTCAGATTTTCACCAAAATTTAATGGGAGCAATCTGGAGGTGCCGACTCTTCAACATAAAAAATATAACCGAATAGAACTCTTTTTGAAGTCGGTTCAAAAATGTAAAATAACCATCTGTGTCAGGATCGTACCTAAGCTAAATTTACCCTCACGAGGCACAAACACCAGCATTTTCCCAGCAAAACCGAATGCAATGCCTTCTGCTATCTATTACCTGCATTTTTGTTACATAAATTTAAAGCACTCGCTGAAATCTCGGGTACATTTGTGCAAAAAGCGTTCAATTTAAGGCGGAACGGGTCACGTACTTACATGGATTTATGTTTAAAATGCTACTCGTTGAATGCAACAAATTCCTATTGTCTCTCGAAGTGTTTATTGCTGTTAGATTTATAAAAGTAAACATTTCAGTATCGGTAGGTATATAACAAAAATGTGCTCGCACGTTTCATTAAATAACGATATTTTGTTTACTAGTATATTATAAGTAAATATTTTTATTTATATCATTATAAAATCTTAAATTGTATTCTAAACAATTTTCTTTGGGAGTACTGAATGATTTCAGAAAAATCTTAACGGTGCGATGCACGTTTTCTTTTGACGATATCTTCACGGTCACGTCACGCCAAAACTGGCGGATTTTAAGCAATTTTGATAAAGATAGTTGGACATCCAAACGAAGTAGCGGCCACCTCCTAGTATTAATTACACATATTACAAATATACACCGATTTTAGAATCATTAACGCAAATTATAACGGGTATATCGCGATATTCCTTATTTACCTTCATAATCTAACGTTTCGGCGGCAAACCCGTTATAATTTGTGTTAATTGTGTGTACAAACCGCGAGAGTATAAAGTGTCTTATAAGATCATGGTTTCAGGAACATTATACAGTACTACCGACAGCAGCGACCTGCCCCGGCTTCGCCTGGTGTAATGCTGATAAATTATGCATGTATTATGCATATAAACCTCCCTTATGAATCACTCTATCTAATAAAAATAACGGCATCAAAATCCATTGCGTAGTTTTAAGGATCGAAGTATACATAGGGACAGACAGACAGCAGCGACTGTTTTATACTATGTAGTGATGATGCATTTTCTCTTATTTCTCATGTCATAGGAATTTAGGTTTGGAATTTTAGAGAATACTAGTAGAAATCGCATCAGTGCCCGGGTCTCCTGGGAATATGGGAGTGGTCCCGCGCCGCCCCGCTAGGTCAGCAGGTCGTTGCCTTATGTACGCATGTGTGCGTGGCCCTGGGGGCTAGGGCAGATGCATTCTTATACTGCACTATCACTACATAGTCACTACATAGTATAAAACAAAGTCGATTCCTACTGTATATCTGTCTGCCCCTATGTATTCTTAGATCTTTAAAACTACGCAACGGATTATGATACCGTAAGATTTATGCATAATTTATCAGCATTGCACCCGTGAGAAGCCGGGGTGGGTCGCTAGTATAAAATAAAAAAACCGGCCAAGAGCATGTCGGGCCACGCTCAGTATAGGGTTCCGTAGTTGCCCATTCTTCACAATAGACGAAAATTACCAGAAAGATTTAAATTACGAGAAAGATTTCAAGCTCTATAAAAAGGTCGTAAACGCCAAAGGGAGACCGGGTATGGAAGTCACATTTTTTTTCATTTGCATTTTTAGTACTATTGTTTTTAGTTGGGGATGATAAAAGATAATTTAATGGATAGTGTATTTATTTGAGTTTAAAAATATATCAATACTTTTTCACTAACATTACGTACGGAGGAAATATTTTTATTTTTATGAAAAAAGAGAAATGTGACTTTTAACCCCGTGTCAGGGATGGTTGTCACAGGTGCTGGGGTACGTAATCACATAGTAAAATAAGAGGGATATACAATAATACACACATTTATATCAAACGAACTTTTTTCTTGTTGAAGATAAAAATGTTTTATGTAAGTTACTGTAACGGAAAATAACGAAATATTCGTAATTAATAAAAAAATCTCAAAAACTATTTTTTTTTTCAGCTAGTAACTTATATAAACTTAAATGATGTATGTAAGTCACTGTGACCAGGAAAGTAACGAAATACGTATTCATAATTAATAAAAACACCCAAAAACTAAATTCGCTTTCAGCTAATAAGGTAGTCACACGTGACTACCAGCCCCGTTTTGGAAAATAATCTTACAATATAAATTGAAATGAATGTTTCCACTAAAAACCTTATAACAATATGATTATACACAAGTTCAACTTGAACAATACACGAAGAAGCATATTAATATGCAAAATAAAAGTGTACCTACGAGATTTAACACAGATGCACAAAAAAATACTTTTACTGGCGGAAAAAAGTAAACGAATGTGGCTCCGTCACAACATACCGGAGCCGACTGAGGTAAAGTACGGAGGGGGTTTTAGCTCTCGCGATTCTTGGACACCGGTCGGTAAACTGATTCGTGCCTTTAGTTGTCAGTTATGGCCGCTGTGACAACCAACCCGTGTGACTTCCATACCCGGTCTCCCCAATAGTAATTACTTATTACCTTCTGGAAGTTATCGATTATACGCGCCAGATTAAGCGAAATGTTTTAATATAGTATGGCACTTAACCAATATGTGTAACTTTCGAAGTGTAGGGACACCGAGCGGCGCTTACGCCATTTTAAAGAAAATTGTGAATTTTTGCGATAATTCAAAAACGGCTCGACCGATTTTATTCAATATAGTTTTCATGAAAGTACTTATAAGGCCTCATTTTCATGAATTTTTCCATAATTTTTTGGCCCGTGGTTGAAAAGTTAGAGGGGGGGTTACTATATTTTTTAATAATAATAAATAATAAATATCAGACAACCTCACACAAATCAACCTAGTCCCAAATTAAGCTCAAGAAGGCTTGTGTTATGGGTACTAGGCGACGACTTTTTTTTATTTTCGGAGCGAATATTTACAAAACTGCTGACTGTATAAAAAAAAATGTTCGGAGACCCCTATTATTTTTAAAAGACCTATTCAACGACAACCCACACACTAGTGTTAGAACGAAAAAAAAAATTACCCCCACTTTAGGTGTAGGTACGGGAGGTACCAGAAAAAAAATTTTTTTTTTAGTTTATATTTCACCGTTTTGTCGGCGTAATACATACACATACTCATACCAAATTTCAGCTTGATGATCATGGAGCTAAGCCGCGGACGGACAGACAGACAGACAGACGGACAGACGGACATGGCGAAACTATAAGGGTTCCTTGTTGACTACGTAACCCTAATAAAACAAAGTCGCTCTCTGCTTTCTGTTTGTCCCTATGTATGCTTAGATCTTTAAAACTACTTAATGGATTTTGATGGGGCGGTTTTTTTTATAGATAGAGTGATTCAAGAGGAAGGTTGCATAATTTATCAGCATTACACCCGTGCGAAGCGGGGGCGCTTCGCTAGTATAATCCAAATTAAAAGACATACGGACATTTTGGCACCTGAATCTTCTAACGGTTAGAACTTAAAAGTGAGAAGTATGCTATCTATATATTATACACCTCTGGGTTTTTTTTTATAATTTTAATGTACCTACCAACATTTATTTGGAGAATCTCCTTTACGTGTACTAATGTAATTAATTATAACATAATTGTAATTTGTTGTTCTAAGTAGGTACCTATTATTTAAGAAAAAACTACTTACTGTTGTGTTTCTTTCGGCTTTGTTCTCAACAGCGGTCTCCTCTTGGGAAATGCCGGTAGATTCACAATCTGACTTGTAAAAGTACCCTTGTGGTATTACTTACTGAATAAATTATTTCATTTCATCTTATGAATCCCGAAAATCGCCCGCCATTTTATTTTAAACACAATATTTACACTTTAATATTGTTAACGAAAAGAAGATGTTATTAACTATTAACCTCGTACGTCCCCCGCGTACTTTATTCATATCATTAATAGGTTGCATAAAATTGGGTTTTGAACTCTTATAATAACATATAAGATTCGAATGCATTAACAAATGCAAAAACGGCATGGTACTTATGAGGTTTAAATTCATTCATATTTAACAAAATAGTTCTTTAATATAGATTATTATTTTATAAACGGTAAATGTTATATCTAACGTTTATTGAAAATACTCAATTCAAATTGATTTAAATACAATATTTCCAGAGCCATTAAATATCATTGAATAAAAATATGACGCAACCACGCTAGGTAATATGGTTATATAGAAATATAATAAACTACGGTACGGTTTACCCCAATCGGTGGAAGTATTACCACTATTATGATAGATATAGACTGATAAAGGTCAGCTCTCTTTTTTATCGGCTGATAGCGGATCAATAGACGACTAATACATCCAACCTGACTACAACTGCAAGGGTGTAAGCGACATTAATGCCCTAGTGAGTTAAATCGTTTTTTGTCGACGGGTAAAGTAATAAGTAGATTATAGTAGAGCTGGACGAAGTTTAATTTGTTAGTTGTGGAACAGCAAAGTCATGATTTGGTTTTGTCCATAGTTGTCTTTTTGTTGATAAGTTGAATTGTGTAATATGTAGGTATGTTGGAGCTTAAAGCTCACATCAACCTTTCGTTCGATTTGCGTTTAGGGGTCGGTACAGAATTACTGGTCAAAGTTAGGCATTCCCACTGAGCGTTTAAACAGTCATTACAAAAACTCGCCTCATCACAGTGTCATATCGTATGGCCTTTAACTCTGTATGATAATTTGGTGTTTCCTAACAGGAATCAGTACAGTAATTGCAGAACTCTGAAATTTGAATGGTAATCTAAAATTTTACATAATCTACGTTTGATAACTGTATGTTATGTCGCAAAATTCAAATACCGGTCAAAAGGTATGCCTGCCGAAGCTGTTGACAATAAACTTTAATACTTAAATAAAATAAAATAAATAAATATTAAGGGACAATCATACACAAATCGACCTAGTCCCAAACTAAGCAAAGCTTGTACTATTGGTACTAGACGACGATATACAATATAAATACATATATAGATAACATCCATGACCCAAGAACAAATATTTTGCACAAATATTTGCCCCGGCCGGGATTCTACAAACCGAGCCAAACGCATCGTCAAAATATACTATAAGCACAAGTAGGTACTTACGTAATATATCAGTGGTTGCCCGATCGTATAATTCACCATATCACAAAATTCCTAGGCATATCGTAAAGCCGGTCGACGAAGCTCTGCTTCGCAGGGCTTCTATTTGTACTCTAAGGAACGCAAGGTATCTAACAAACCTATCTAGAATGAGTTTAAGATTTTATTATCTCATAGCCAAATATACTAATATTTATATTTACGATATGCCTAGGGATTTCAAGATCAGGCGAATTATACGATCGGGCGACGAATGCGTGTGTGGTAAATATTTCGATGAAAAAAATCAGCCGCTTTTTGACGTCGGTTTATAGCTCAATTGACTCATTACAACCCTATAACACCTCATTTGTATATTCCAGCGTGGTGTGATGGCGGTGCGGTGATGGATGGAGTGGAGGCGGGCGCGGGCGCGGGCGCGGCAGCGGGCGCGGGGGAGTCGGCGGCGCGCGGCGCGGCGCTCGAGCGGGCGTACGTCCACGAGGTCTATGAGCAGGCGGGCGAAGACGGGGACGACGCGAGATCTCCCGCGCCCCGCGTACAGGCGTTCCTCGAGGATCTCGACCCGGGGAGCCTTGTCTGCGATGTTGGTGAGTTAATTTTTCTCAAATATGCAATGAACTGTCGTCATATCGTGCGTTATAGGCTTCGAAGTATCACGTTTCGGGCTCAACAACTCGAGATAACTGTTAAAGCAATTTCATAAAAAAATAAAGAGCTATGCCGGGAAGCTTTTTTTTTAAGCAAGGCGTGTACTCATGAACTGGCTAAACGGCTGAATTATATTTTTTTGCGTAGTGTATTTTTTATATCATGGCATATATTAGAGAAAAGCACTATACATGCCTTAGCCATGAAAAGGGCTTGCCGGCTTCGCATCACTATCCGGCCTCTCTACGGTCGGCCGGACGGCCAACTCATCCAGCAAGCCCTTCTTTCCCGGCGTCTGCTGTAATGTACTATCCTATAGATCCTAGGGAAACGTATCTAAGTAGGAAGTCCACGAGCTGTGTGAAAAACCAAATGAGGAAAGAGACGACACATGATCACTCGCATCCCACATATAATATTCCTAACGCAACTGTAACAAGTGACTTTTTCTCACGTGAAACATACTACCTATCTCTCTTTCTATCCACTACTGTGAGAAAATGATGGGTGACATTAACGTGACAAGAGTCGTGTAGCATAGTTATGCTAGACATTCAGGCATACCTACCCCGATGATCTAGACCCGAGAAGCCTTGTCTGTGATGTTGGTCAGTTTATTTCCATTCCGTACACTGTTGGGAAACTGAGTTATCAAAGTGAAAGCAAACACTCAAAACGGACGTAAGTCCAAGTGTATGTCAATAACACAGTTCCAAAATTCTTTTTCACCTCACTCGCTCGGAAAACCTCCGTTTATAGGGCGAAATCTGCGTGCAAAAGTCTATTTTATCCGCTAGCGTGCAAAAGTCATTTTAATTTCTAACACGACGATATTGATTCTCTGTGGTGCATGTAACTTTTTTATATTTAAGACTCCTTCAACGCGTGACTGATTTCATCAGTCGATAAATCTTCGAATAACCAATCAACGCACGCTAATAAAGGGCGATCTGGTCAGGCCGGCTAAAATCATATGAGTACGTTTGAATACTTCTTTTTAAAAAAAATACACCTACAATATCACGTCCAGAAACCTGGTTTGTGGTTACAGATTTTGAAATTTTTATCTTTTCTACACTTTATTTTATGTTGAATATGTTTATATATATTAATAGTAAGTATTTCAGTTTCATTTACTTATTTTGACTAGTAAATATATTAAATACAACACAAATTTTAATATTTATTTGTTATAAAAGTTGGAACATAAGAGTGTAATTTCAGAACGCGCCCGAGAAAAAAATTATAATTAAAAAGTTGGAATTTTTCACAATTCACGTAAACAACGTAAATTATTTTGTTCTGTGGAGAATAACTACATACTGTTGTCTTACTTTATAGAAATATCGAAAACAAGAAAGTTAAGCCCAATTTGGAGTATTTATTCAATGCTAAAAGCCTGCATTAAAACGAAAAAGGATTTGTTATAAATATTTGGAGACGATATTAAGTAGTTTACGGAAACTATTGGTGTTTTTAAAGAAGATAAAGCCGAAATAATCTTGTTCGGATCCCATCGTCCAATAACTTCCAAAGCAAGTGTTATGGAAAATACTTCCGAGTGGCCAACTAATCCTTCCCAGAATGCCATTCTCCCACATTCACAACGAATGTGTTAAGTAGTTTCAAATACTAATTTATAATATAACAGTGCTTAAGAAAAACTCAACGATAAAATATACACGACGATAATACAAATTACGGCCATATTACTTTTAATTTTTACTATGTGTGCTTCTCTCGTATTTATTTGGTTTGGATTTGAGTGTGTTATGGTTTAAATTTGATGTGTTAAATAGAAGGCAAAATTAAATATGATTATTTTAATGTTGTAATTGTTTTTCTTGAATCTTGCATTTTCCTCGCTGTAGTGAGGTGAAAAGTTGTGTGTTCCGCATGGCTGCAAAATTATTTAGCTTCTCGTGTCTTGAAAGCCTCGCTACGCTCAGGAATCTATCTTTGAACCATTCGCTTCGCTCATGGTTCAATCTTAGATTCCTTCGCTCGCTCAGCTTTCAATTTCAACACTCGCGCCAAATAACAACTTTGCAGCCTTGCATAACAAATAACTATTGTTAATGACTTGTTGAAATTATGTGCTCTTGTAAAACTTAAGCTCCACAGAGAATGAGTGTTCTAGTCATAGATGTACTGCCTAGATTGTAGGACAAAGTCAGTAGAATTCTTTCCGAAGATTTTTTTCGCCTAGCTAAGTCATATATATTGTTTTATAAACTTACTTCAATTTAGATAACATTGTCATAATTTGTAACAGACAATACAATACAACAATACTTTATTGCACACCAACAAGAAAATGTTTACATGAGAAATCATAAATGAAATAATGGTAGACAATAGGCGGTCTTATCGCTAAAGAGCGATCTCTTCCAGACAGCCTTTGGGTGGCGGAGACAACAAAATTAAACAGAAAATAGTAGGTGGTGAGATAAGAACTTTAAGTAATTTGAGAAATAATAAATAAACGACAAACAAAATATTAAAGGCAGATAGGTCGTACATACATACACAAATAACATATATATTAACATACATAAACGTACATACAAACAAAAAGGAAGAATGAAAAGAATATCACAGCAGACCCGATTTATGTAAATTTGATCAATAAATATGGAGATGAATCAGTTCGTACGCTTGCCCTTTTAAATGGAGATTTCCATCGAAAAGCAATAAAAAATTCAATTTTCATGAATTAAAACAACTCCTTATCAAACTCACCCACCTACAGCTAACAGGAGAAAATCTTTCGTTCACAAATACCCAATTGTTAGGTAAATCTGCTCAATTGCACCCACGCGCAACCTTTGAACCTGACCCGAAGCTTTTTTACCAGTGGGAGGAACATGAACAACTTAATTAGCTTGTTATTCGACAAAAAATACACGCTTGTTTAATTCAACTTTTTATTAACAGTATAATACCAAGGAAAAAAAGCTTATGAGCTCATCGCTACAACTTTATTTCGTCGTTTTGGTTTTGCATAGCACCGTTGTGGCGTGGGTGTCCGCTACCGCTTATTGCTGTGAACGCACCTTAGGACTTATTGTGAAATTATTATCGTTTTGTTACGCGGGGTGTAAGGTCAATGAACTATTATCTCGGTGTGTAATCTTGGACCATATGCGTAAGCAGGTGCTATTATTAAACAACGTCAAAAATTGACCTGGTTTTCAATTCGTCGCTGTTTGTTTTATATACGTTTTCCGATTACTCGAACTAAAAAAAATTGAAAGTGTTTCTAGTTGTTAAGAACTGATGGTGGGATCCTGAAGAAATCAAGATTATAGGCACGCTCGCCATGATTTAATTTGTGTAACTCACATACGTATCTTTATTAAATAGGTAAATGCCATTTTGTTTCATATCATAGATTCTTACGAAGACAATTACGAAGTCTTTGAAGTTGCATATCTATTAGCAATTTAAATCTAACAAAACCAAATTAAATTTTCAAACCAATACAGGTGAGTGCCTTCGGTGTTCACCCTTAAGAGGAAATACCTACCACTGCCAATTTTTCCATACAAATCTAGGTTTCGACCCGCCTTTTTATTTTGTATATTTTTTTTTTGTTAAATATCAGACAACCTCACGCAAATCGATCTAGTCCCAAATTAAGCTCAAGAAGGCTTGTGTTACCTATGGGTACCAGACGACGATATACATACTTATATGGATAAATATACATATACTTAAATACATAGAACAACCATGACCCAAGCACAAATATTCGAGTTCATCACACAAATATTTGCCCTGGCCGGGATTCGAACCCGGGACCGCCAGCTCAGTAGGTAATAGGTGCTTACAAACTGAGCCAACCGCGTCGTCGTGTTTCCTCCTCCAAACTTATCAAACCTTCACGAAATTTTAGAAACTGAATGGGAAGTAGTAGTTTTAGGGCAGTTACTAGAGCGTTCCGTGGAAAACCGACAGGTCGTCGTCCGGTAGGCCGCCCCAGATATCGGTGGGCAGATGTGGTCGAAGATGATCTGCGCGAGCTCCAGGCCGTCGACTGGCGTGAAACCGCACAAGGCGGGAACTTGTAGTGGAGGCCAAGACTCACTTCGGGTCAATGCGCCAGAGGAGTAAGTGGGCCATTTGTTTTAAAGTTGTACACCCCTCTTTTTTTTAATTTTCGATATTTTGGGTATTTTCTACTCAGAATCACGAGCTCTTTCGATCTAAGTAGGAGAAAAAAACTGTCCCAAAATATTCATACATTTTTTTCTTTTCCATTCCGTTACCGCTGTAATAGGTGATATGGAAATGGTAACGGAATGGAAAGAAAAAACATTAGGACACTTTTTTCTTCTAATTAGATCGAAAGAGCTCGTGATTCTGAGTAGAAAATACCCAAAATATCGAAAAAGAAAGTGGGGTGTAGGTACAACTTTAGAAAAAATGGCCCAAGTAAGAATGGGAAGTAAATCTTCTGTGTCGATGTCAGACCGTTTCGATTCTTGCGCTTCTTATTATGAAATTTGTGTACTAGGCGTCCGATTTTGGCTAAAATTCCACCGCAAAATGGCCGCTTAGTACCTTACCTACACAGAATATCTTTTTCTTATTTTGTTTCTAAAATTTCGTAAAGATTAGTTAAGTTTTCGGGGAGGAAACAGACGAGAACGGAACTTCGATTTGTATAAGCAGGTTACGTAAAGTTTGGACCTCATTTGAGTCTGTCGCCATAATTACCAGGTGCAAAGTTAACGTAAAATAGTGAAAAATGACCAGTGATATAATATCCTCTCAAATAAATGAAGAAATATTTACTTAGGAATTTGTGACCTAACTTAAATGTAGTAAACAAATTTTAGAGTAAGTATTATTATTTGGTTTTTTGAATCCCTAAAAAAACTATGTCTACGTGGCCTTTCGATTAACTTACTCCCACCATTAAAATAATAAATTAAGGAATATTTTGATATTACCCTCCTACATTCTTCTAAAGAATACATACATTAAATGTTAAGATATCCATAATGTTACCAAAAATATGTTGCAATTTGCTTGCCCTTTTCACGTTTTCCTACACGACTCCTACGCTATTCTTCGAACATAAAACAACAGTCAAAACGGTATAATGTTAATTTAATATTTATATTCCATTAACAAATGGCAGAACAAATCAATTGCTTAGGTACTTAAGTTTTTATAATATTAAAGGTCTAGGGCGGAGTTTCCTTGCGGGATCGAATCCAAAATGATAATATACGCAAGAGAACCAACGTTGTAGAATTGTAAATATAGCTCAGACAGTCACCAAACTTAAGTGGCAGTGGGCACATTGCTCGTAGAACCGATAGCCGTTGAGGCAGAAACGTTCTTGAGTGGCGACCGCGAACCGGAATACGCAGCGTGGGAAGACCCGCAAAAGGTGGACCGATGACCTGGCAGCGCAAGACCGTTCGTTGTGGAGAACTTTGAGGGAGGCCTATGTGTTGGCAGCGGCCAGCAGTGCACGTCTATCGGCTGATATGATGATAATGAAAGTCTGAAGACAAATTTTAATTACAGTCCCTCCGATATAGGTACTACCTACGAATTTCCTTATTTTTAGATCATTGATGACATTAAGATATGAACAACTGTTATGATAAAAGGTAGAAATAGGAAATAAAAGGAGGGAATAGTCTTTCTGAGAGTACAGATTTTTTTGAGTAATATTGATAAACTGTGAATTGTGGTGCTATTTATGGTTGTCTTGAAACAGTCGCGGCTTTTAAAAATCATTATAAAAAAAATGGTAATGAATGCTTTTATGATTTGGCCAATATTGAGGATAAAGTACCTAATATCTAATACGATTCAAAAGCCCAAATAATCACCCAATAGCAATAGGAGCTCCTCAGCAAGCCTTATAGTGAACCGCTGCTAGATATTTATAAATAAAACAATGAATGCCCTTCTGGTACATGTGTATGTGTAACCGTCTTTCCACATTATCTGGCGTGTATGTACGTACACCTTTATTTTTAATTCATATCTATAAAATGGGTAGTTTGCAGAAAAGCGACTTTGACAGAGGAAATTTGTGTTTTCTCAGATAACCTTTGACAACAGTAACTGGAATGTTACCGAAACGTCAAGGAGGCTCAAATAATAAATATCCGCGATATAATCCGTTTAAACCAAATAGTAACTAACGGAGTACGGTGCGTAGTATGAAGAATAGCGGTCCCGTGTATATGGTCCTTGTTTCAAATGTACACAAATTTAACTTAATATTATCAAAACTATCGTGAGATATCTTTGATAATTATAAAAACGGTTTAAACTCGCGTAAAAATTGTCAGGCACGGCCCGACATGTTTCGAACTCATATGGAGCTCTTCATCAGGGGCAGCTATCCGTGCTGCTACGTGACTCGCGGCCCACTCAGTGGGCAATTTTGACGTGAGTTTATGCCGTTTTAATAATTACTAATTTGACTATTATTCCTGTCGAACCTGAACTATTTAATTATTTAATTACCGTCGTCAAGCTATCAGCCGAAAGATGTCCACTGCCGGACAAAGGTCGCACCCACGGTTTGTGGTATTTCATAGAACAGATCGTGCGCCGCCTTCGTCCAATGGTTTCCCGTGATTGTTAGACATCACTGACATCATTTACACGCTCATTCTGGCCATATCTGGTCATAGGCCGACTTTCTTCCTTTCTTCTCCCTAAGTCAGACGTTCAGAAAATTATATTACTATGACGGTGGCAAACAAGCATGCGGCCCGCTGATATTATGCAGTTACCGCCGCCTTTGGATGCTTGCGACGCCAGAAGCATCACACAAGGGTTGTCGACGTTCCATGTGGAGCGTTCACGGAAGGAAATTCCTCTGGAACCGCAAATTTCTCAACCATTTAGGCTCCAGTATGTGTGGATGAACACCCTGCCGATGGCAAGCAGTGCGATGGTAGAAAGTAGCCGTGGGCATCATGTTCATGTCAAGCAATTGCTCAGAACTCATTACACAGACGGTAGAACACACACCCTTTTTTTAAGAAGAAGAAGTACATTAATCATTCGTGACGTGACCATAGAACATAATAATTACATAAAGTGACAAATATTATAAATAAAATAAAACAATAAATAAATAATAATAATAATAATAAAACCCTTTTATTTCCCATAAACCATATTTACAACACACATTTTTCTTAGATCCTAGTGACATTAATTTACATATTTACAGGAATCCCTTGATAGGGTATAGGCCTCCTCCAATTGCTTCCATTTTTCTCGATCTTGTGCTGTTCTCATCCAGTTCCTTCCCACAACCGCCCTTATATCGTCCGTCCATCGTTTTTGTGGTCGTCCAACATTCCTTTTTCCGTATGGACCGATCCATTTTGTACTCTTAAGAGTCCATCTCTGGTCTGTATATCTCGCTACATGGCCAGCCCAATTCCATTTTAGCTTAAATATAACAATAGGCAACTATAATATTACTATGGCTGTGCCACGAAAAGGTCCCAACTCAGCATGATGCTTGCCCAAGAGCCAGCGCTGATCTTCCGGCGGGACCATAAGATGGCGCCACGGAGATCGCATTTAGGATGATTTTTCATCTTCCAGCAACACACGTCACGTCTTTTTTCAGGCTGCGGGAACGGCAAATACCTGAGCGTAAATCCGTCCGTGTATGCGGTGGGTGGCGACCGGTGCACGCGGCTCACAGCGCATGCGCGACATCACGACAATGAGGTCAGTATGAAAAGTAACTATTCCCCTTATACATTTGTGAAACACTAGAAGGCAACTTCGTACGCGTCCCTATTTATTTTAATACCGTAGGGATAGCTGAACATCCTAAGATACGCGACATCTTAGGATGTCCAGCTATCCCTGTACCAAAATTGCTTAAAATTTGTCTAGCCGTTTCGGCGTAATGTGAGGACAAAGGAAATTTTGAAAACAGATGGCGCCAGGCTGGTGTAGCGCCGCGCGCCCATACAGAACAAAATGACAATCAACAAACAAATGAAATCATGACTCCTCACCATAGAAATAATATGATTTGCTATGCAAATCTAGATTAGTAGAATAGTACCTATATATGTAATGTCTCATTATTTTTAATGTATACCTACACCACATTTTTTTTATATTGTACCATTCAAAAAATTTAATGCGTAACCTGGCAGAAGAGACCGGGAATCGAACCCGGTTCCTCTCGATTACCGGTCCAACGTGTTAACCCTTCCACCACCCTAACGCCAAATAAGCTTTCGAGTTTTTCCTTATGCTTTGTGTGTCGATCTTTGCATTATTTTGCGCCAGGTTACGCATTTCAATTTTTCTTTGTGCTTTGATCTTTCTATCAATGGTATGGTTGTCATAATTCTATATCGCATAATCAAAAAAAATAAAAATCTTCATCAAAAATTACGCTTATATTTTTTGACGTGATGACGACTAGAAAATCGATGAACGCCTGCTACTCGCATGAAAAAGCATGACTCATTGTCACGTTTCGCCTGAGCCGAGCGTGCAAGCGAGAGCGCGGAACAAGCGATAGAGGCACGATCGGCCTAAGCGTTCGGCTTGTAACGCATCTATCTCTCTTCCACTCCATCGATCGGCATACGTTATCACGTAAAATTATCGTCCGTAAACTGACTTTACAGACAACCAATTTTTTTTTGAGCAGTTTATATTCCATTGACCTGACTCCTTAATAATTTCTGTAATTTTCCAGGTGGTGGTCTGCGATAACCTCTGCCTCCCGTTCCGGGATGAATCCTTCGATGCCGTTTTGTCCATTGCGGTGGTTCACCACTTCGCCACCGTCGAGCGGCGAGCCATGGCACTGCGGGAGCTCGCGAGGGTCACCAGGATCGGAGGCAGACTGCTGCTCACCGTGTGGGCCATGGAGCATGAGGGACGGAACTTTCATTCACAGGTATTCATTACTCCTCTTGTCAAATGATTATCTGCGGGATATAATCAGAAGTCAGGAAGAACGCAGAACCAAAGTCACGGAAGTGAGGAGTCCATTGTCTTCTGAAGCCTAGTCACTAAGGTTAATAGAGTCCTCTGCTAGGCTTTCTGGTAGAGTTGAGTTGGCAAGAGTAGTGCCAGCAATCCTTCGCGCAAAATAGGCGCATTGCAAGTCGTCGAGTTGCGGAAAATCAGCCCGCGATAACCTATAACCTAGTGTCCTCTGAACAATAGATTTCAATAAACGGAAATTATTTTTGGTAGTTATAACCACTCCTAATTACGTCCTCCCACGAAGTTTAGGTAAACAAAACCTGTTCCGGGCTCTGATTATTAGTTAGCAGTAGTAACGATTAAGCTGCATTCGCGTACCTCATTTTGTTGAATACCAGGAGCTACATTTACCAGATTTAGATAAATGGATTATATCGCGTATATTAATTATTGAGCCTCCCTGTTTCGGTAGCTTTACAGTTTACCGCTGTCAAAGGTTGACTAAAAAACACTCAATTTTTCTCAGTCAAAGTTACATTTGTGTAAACTTCCCATTTTATAAATATGAATTAAAAATAAAGGTGTACATGTGCCAGAAGGGTATTAATTATTGTATTAATAAAAGATCTACCAGAGCGGTTCACTATAAGACTTACTGAGGAAAAAGAACCGCCGAAAGTAAGCTCCGAGATTGCTTTGTTATTAGGATATACTCGTACTTTTAAACAACTAGGAACTAGATAACCAAGACCCATGGATCGCTCTAAGGTTACGTCATTTTCCAGGATGTCCTGATCCCATGGCACCGGCCCGCGACCCTATGTCCACCGACACCGGCTCCTCGACGGTTCCTCTCCGTTGACCACGACCAGTAAGTAGCTAAGTCAAATTTGATCGTTGTATTTCATACTTAATTAAAAAAAATTGCGTTCACACCCCCCCACACGCGTCCACCCTAGTACTCCTACTTTCTGATTACTAACTCACCCAATTATTTGGTTTTCTTTCCAGTAATGCGGAACCGTGGAAAAGTCGAGACGGATCGCCTGGCTCCTCGTCGCTATCATCGCCCAATGAGACGTGTTATTCTTTCGTACGGCGAGCGCTGCAGCGGCTGGCGGGGCGTCGTTCCTTCCTGCCGTCCTGGGGGCTCGCAGCCGGCAGGATCCCGCCCAGACCCTGTCTCCGGCCCGAGCCACCAGCGGCAGATCTACCCATCGAACTAAGAAGGCTCGATGAGGTCCTCCCACCCAGACTCGTGACACAACAATCCGACGCCTCCAACACCACAAAGTCACGGAGCCTGACGGACATCGCTGAAATCGAACGCCGAGCGCTCGTCCGATCTCGCTCTAGCCTACCCAGTCTAGGACTAGAAGAGAACGTACCACCGCCCAAGGAGCCACCTCCACCTGAAACTGTTGAGCCAAGAAAGAAACCTAGACTCGTTAAACAAAAGAAATCTATTAACGAGGACGATGCTGATGAAGATTTAGATAAACCCACGGATATGAAGAGCCTGGTAGAAGAGATGCCTAATTTTAAAATTCACACGCATAGGTTATCATCGAAGAAGCCTGGAGTTTTTAAACAGACTTCTCTCAATGAAGAACTGATGTCGGTGGAAAGGTTACGGGAGAAAGAGCATTTGAGGAAAAATATTCAAAAGCAAGCGTCACTCAATGAGGAGTACTTGTACCGGCGACCGGGGGCGCTCGACTCGATACGTGACTCGATATTTTCCACGTCAGCGAACACGGCTAAGAAGTTTCAGTCGCTCAAAAATGGCCTCACAAGTAAATTCAAAACGTCTACAACGAATATAGATAAAGTAACCGTGTTCGTGCGAATGCTACAAGGCTGGAAGAATCACGGACCAGTGCCAGAAGTTCCTACACCGAGTGACAATAATACTGGGAGTGAGAAGAGCTATCCGGAGAGACGGCACTCAAAAGAAGATGGGTCGGATTCCTCGAAGGATAGCAGCCTGCAAAGTGATACTAGTGTTGATTCGGAAGATAGTTTCGCATCTGTGATTTATGTGCCCAAAGCTGATGGTTCCAGTGACCCTCTGTCTCCTACACCGTTGTCTCCGGGACCCACGTCACCTAGGTTAAAGGTGTCCTCTGTACCGACTTCCCCGAGAATGAAAAGCTCACCAGGCCTACCTTCTCCGAGAATAAAGCAAGCTTTTCCACTCATACGCCCACCGGCATCCCCCAGTGCTGTTCAAGCGCCAGTCAACAAAATACTAGTAGCCCAATACAGCCTTAAGAATTACACTACTTCTAGTGCAGTAGTACCTGCCCCTTTGAAACCGCAGTCAAAAAGTCAACCCAATTCACCACCGAAGTCAGAGTCAGATGAAAAACTTGCTAGTCCCAAACCAATAGTAACAATACCAACAATCCCCGAACCACAACCAATAATAAATGAAATACCACCACCAATAGAAATATTTGAAGAAATACATCCGATACCACCAATAGAAGAGGAAGAAGAAACAACACCTTCTGATGTGACTAAAGAACTACTGGCAGAAATAAGTAGAGACATAGAAGAGATTCACAAACTGACAGCCGAAAGTAATCAACTTAAACCACGAGTCGTTCTTCAGGATGTAAAACCTTATCCGAAAATAACGCTACAAACAGTCGCTGAGCTACCAGAAATCCCGCAATTCAAACCTAAAGAACCTCGGAAATCACCAACAAATGATAATTTAGATTCAAGGGCGACAGATCGAAAGCGAAAGGAAAGAATACGGCAAATAAAAGATATGCTCAATAAAGGAATCCCAGCGGCAAATGTCAGTAGGCGACAACCTTTCCCTATAGTCAAATGCAATAGAAAAGCAGAGGCTATAGCGAAAAGTCATCCTAAATTGATGTCGCTGGAACTGTTCAACCCGGCCACAGATGATGTTGACAGCGACTCGAGCGGCGTGTCGTCGCCAGATTCAGTCGATAGCGTCATAAGCGTTGTCCCAGAAGAGCTACGAAAGACTGCAACGGAAAAAGGTAATACAATAATCAACTTCTTGTAACTTTTACTGTTATATTATTATTATTATAATTAACATTTACTTCATCAGATTTTCATTAATTTAAGACCTTCACTTTTGTTTCTATCTTTTCAGACCTTCCAAACCCTTCGATTGTGGAACCTAAAAATGAAAAAGAAGAAAACAAACCCGAGAAATCCCCGTCCAGCTCGCCAGCGCCACAAAACCTTATAGAAGCGGCTGCGGAGGTAGCGCATTCTCTGGACGAAACCTGCGAAACTGCCATACAATCCAGCCCAAGGCCTAAGCGTAAGCATTTAGAAAAACTTGAAAGTACTGAGACAATGGCTATCGTACAAGGAGCATCGAGTAGCAGCAGCAGTAGCAATTGGAGTCTCAACAAGCTTTCTCCGGGCGATTTAAGGATTTTGGAAGACAAATCCCGGTCACATACTAATTCGAGCGGGAGCTCATCGAGTCTAGAACGTCTCTCACCTGGTCGGAGGTCTAAAGACCGCTCTCCAAAACTTGGAAGCACGAGCAACTCCACTTGGAGTCTAAACAGACTGTCTCCTAATAGACCCGAAGGACGCTCACTAGATGAAAATCTTAGCAAGAGCCACAGGAGTCCAACAAGGATACCTTACGATTCGGTATCGATGTCAAGTACAGACTCCGAAAAATCAATTTCGAAATCAGAGAGCTTTAATAGAATACAAAACGAACCCCTGATAACTTGCAAGTCCGACATGCTAGCTAAGGAAGAAGACTGGATGGCTAACCAGCCGGAACGTGGTCACCATTTAACAGAATTTGCTGAGAAGCTGAGTGAGAAATTGCTGCAAGAAATCGATCAATACTCAAAGCGGATCAACGAGGAAGATTTTGACTTGCCAAGTAGCAGTAGTAGCGAGAAGAGCATTTCTCTTAGGCTGAAAAGAGAAGAGGAAGACCGGAATACACAAAAGATTCTTGATGAGCTCTCTGACAGTTTACAGCATCTTGATGATCCGTATATTAGCAAAATAGGAACTGAAATGCAGGGGTTAAACAAACTGAGCGCCGAAATTCAAGTACGGCAAAAGTACATAGCATCACTAAACGACTCGCAAGAAACAGATATAAATAAACTTTTCCCGAAATGTGGAACTAAGACCAAAAGCAAAAAGAGATCAAAAGATGTCGATCCTATCATAAACAAATACAGGGAACTAAAGAAGAGCATGAAGGTGACAAGCGACGAGGATATTTACCTAAACAACTGTGCCAACATCCAATATAACGTAACAAAACCAACTACAGAAGACAAACTGCCTGATACTGAAACCAAAAACCCAGACGATGATAGTGCCATTTGCTCGAGCAACGGAAATCCGGAGATCACGATCGACTCGGGCGCTTACGACACCAGCCAGTCACTGGAGACTGGATATTCCCTTGAGTCGGAAATAAGCGTGGACTCGCTATGCACCAGCACCGACAAGAGATCTTCACTCAAAGTCGGACAATCGACTGACTCAAGCGACTTGGACAAGATGGAGATAAGTCCTGAATCGATCACATCGCGATCAAGCGCCAGTACAGCACCATTGAAATCTGGATTTTCGATCGAGTCTAGTGACACATACGCTGGCAGCGATTGGAGTCGACGCGACAAAACGGGCAGTACCGCTTCGCTCGGCTGCGCGAGTTTAGCATCGCTTCCTTCTTGTAGCGAATGTTCTAAGGATAGGAAGTTGTTGGAGACTCGGTCGTCATCGGAAGACACAGCCCCGGCGCCAGCCACATCCTCTCGGGCGATGCCTCACGCCCCTCTGCTGCCCTCCTTAAGCGACGGCTCCGACAGCTTACCATCTGAAGGGGGCGCGGTCACCTACCACAGGTATTACCACGTCTTCAAAAGGGGCGAACTGGACCAACTCATCGAACAGTACGTGGAGAGCCTCCACGTTGTCTCATCGTACTACGACCAGGCCAGCTGGTGTGTGATCGCAGAGAAGGTTCAAGTGTGGACTATTTAATGCGTTTTTTCCAGTCACATCGTCTCGTCTTATCAGTGCCTGAACTTTAACTGAATTACTTTATAGTGACATCCATCATTGCGTTGCTATCCAAGTGACCTTTATAACGAACTCTTAAGTGAGTGTTAGAGCGTTCAACCTCAATATGGACTTGTTCTTAAGGTGTTAAACCATAAGCGAAATTGCCAAAAGCAAAGCTTTTGTTTTTAATATACTTATTCTTAGTCGCTATAACGGTTTACTAGTTGATATCTATACTTTGTCTATCTCGCCCTGATGGTCGCTTGGGGTTTCCTCCAAGAAAAGGGCATTAGTATTCGGCGCGAGCCAACGACTCGCATAAAATGAAAACTAAGAGCTTTAAATAGTGAAAAATTAAATATAATATATTATATACTTCAGTGGCTCAATAACGTAAGCTATTCCATAGCTTATCTATATAATCCACCACGTATCTTGAGTCCTGTATGGGTTTACGACGTCGTCCGATATGTAATTAATTATCGAAATAGTAACAGTTTATAGTCATTATTATTACGACAATAACATAAATAGCAACGATCAGAAACCATCATCGTAGGTTCTGTGGACGGCGGCATAAAACCTCTAGTTCTTAGTCATGTAATACTTCGATTTTTATTTGTTTAAACAATATTGAACTGAGCTGGCCTCTCGTAGGATCGGGTGGTGATCGACTGAGGTCTATCATCACACCCGTATCGCTGATTCTATAAATAATTCTTATACTAAATTCGGACCATTTAGTGAGGTTATAGAGTCTAGTAATCGTAGTGGCATACGAACCCTTGCCTATTGTAATATCTACTCGAGAGTACAAAATACATGCTGAAACAAGTTCAATACTCAGTCTAAGTAATATAACATAATCCTTTAGATTTGCAGATTTTTATGTGTATATCCCACTTCTGATTACAACATTTTGTATATTCTTTTTTACACACTGATGAAAAATGATAAACAATACTTAAAATTAAAGAAGAGGAGGTAACTAATCGAGGAAAATGTAGTTACAGCTTAATTCACGTAAAATGGCGAACCTGCACAGTACACATTACTGCTGTGCAATAAGATTGACAGCGCTTTTTTACGTGAATTGAGCTATACTCTATAAAAGATTTATTATGACATTAAATTTGTGAAGTGATCAAGTGAAATATGCACTGACATATCACTAACACATCAAATTTGTATTGAGATTTCGATTTGATGGTCAAAAGACGAGAGTTCCATTAATTTTCTTGTATGTCATCAGTGTGTATTTAGGGATTAGTAAATAACTAGTCACTTATTTTTATCCGACTACGACGAATTCGCACAAAATCTGTATTGTGTTGTTGTCACCTCACTTTATTCAATGACGTCCCAAAGGCTTAGACTAGACATAGTCGAATTCTGTCGTAGTCCGGTTTTAGACAAATAATTTGCAATCAGTAATGTTGAATACGAATTTTTTTCACAAATATTAAATAAGTGAATAACGAATTTTAACGTTAATTTTTTATGACATACCTACTTATTAGTTGATAAAATATACATAAACTTAATTAGTGTGTAATCAAAATAAATACTGCGAAATTCAATATAAATAGCATTCATTGTCATTATTGTAAATGGCAACATTTATTTCCCATAGGCAGGAATGAGATGGCAACATTGGTCGCGTACATTTATGGAACGTATTCGGTATCTTTGTAAATAATCGCTATAAGTATAAAGGCTATTAGAAACTAATTATCAAGAAAATCAGTGAGATTAAAATTAAAATATTAGACTAGTCAATTTGTATTTTTCATATTTTTCCATAATAAAGAATCTCACTGTATCGTTGGAAAAATATGAAATGTGCATTGAATGTAGGTCTCATACTTCATTAGGATTGTATTACGCAACTAGTGAGTACTACTGAAGCGTAGAAATTAGGAGGGTAATATATAACATGCACAACCTTTACTAAGTTAATTTAATCTATGTACATGCATAAGTCTTCATTGTAAGTCGGTGCCATCGCTATTAACTTGGCAAATACAATCAAAGGACCTAATATATCCAAAAATGTATATCAAAAGGACGTCAAGTCTTCAATAATGTGTCATATTCTATTGTAAATAAAATCTGGATCGAAGGACCAAAACTAAATCACAGACTAAAATTTGATTGTGTTTGCCAATTTGTTACTCCACAGTATTCTCTAAATAAACATTTCATATCGGATAATCAATTAAAATTTGACAAAAAAATATCTGTTACTGTAAGTAAATAAATTTACTTTTGAATTTTTATTGTGCCTCAACGGCGTTAAATTTGTTTAATTGGAAGTTGTGAAGTTTTTGAACCATATCAATGCTTTTTGGGTATAGAAAAAGATTATAATTTTCCTATTTTTGTAATTTGTATTATGTAAGTTTAATTTTAGTATTAGTTGGGCGGGTGTCACTGATCCGGCGCATATTGGCACTTGGCAGATATTACGATGTACCTAATTCTCCATGTTTGTGACCAAAAGGACAAGCAGGTAGCAATAAGGCTGTATATAAGAGCTTATATAGCCATTATAACTCTAATTTGAGTATACAAGTGTGTATGCAGCCTATGTTGCTACTTGGGCACCTAAATTGTAAACCAGCGTGTGGCAGCGGCAGGCGGAAACAAAATCACAGCGATACATGAAGCACGCTACGAGACGCCGCGCGCGGTTGCCGCTCTAAGGGTGCGGCTCCACTGAAGTGGAGACTTGCAATCGACCAGTCACAAAAATGAAGCCGAGATACAGATTTCAACTCAGGTGATTGGTCTATTCCACACGTCTCCGCTCCACTCCACTTCAGTGGAAACGCACCCTATTTGTTCGCCCGCTCGCCGCTAAGACCGACGTGGCCGGGCTTAAAGATTACTTTTAAATAGGCCTTGAAGCTAGTCCGATCAGACAATGAATGGACAGTTCTCATCACCTTGTATGTACATATTTATATCCATTTTGTATTGCTGAAACAATGAGTGTTGGCTTAATCTGTGATATATAACTGATAGAGGAGACACAGGACCGCGTTGTTAACAATTTCACATTTTACTTATAAAGTTTTAGTTTTAATTTTAACTTTTGAATAAGTTTCCCCGGCTGTAGTCTTCGAGCAATACTTTAAATGATTTATTTTCTTCTTATAAAGCCCCTTAATTTTTTATTAGTAAACTAATTTAACAAACTGTTTGCTATAACTCGGGTAATTTCGAATGTCGGGGTGTTCCGCAAATTTCATGCTCACCTATTTGTATAGGTTGAAATGCAATAATAGAAACAGAAGGATATATGCGACCAGTCTTTGTTATAAAGCCTTTGTTCAGCAGCCGATGGTAAATTATGATATTAATAGAGGAAGAAGATGAACGTATACCATGGAAGAGAAAACACCTCGTCACATTATTCCTCTTCTTTTTATACATGGCAATAATAATATCAGTGTAAGAGTGCGGCCGTCGCGTACACATGGTCATTTTTAAGTTTATTTTGACATCTGAAAATAAATATTTTGATTTGATTTGAGTTGATATAATACTTTTTACGTCACCCTAAGCCGTCGAATTTTATTTTCGGGAGGAAAATCTCACTTCCCGGCGAAGACAAGACGTAAAATGTTAGACAAACCACGGGCGGTAATTCTCAAAGCCCCAGATCCCATATTGAACACGATTTCACCGCCCTAGGTAGGTATGTAATGTCCTAATGATTGAAACAAGAATAACTCGCGTGAACATTAGAAATGACTATTTAATTTTCCTTTCAGGGCATGATCAAATTATTATAAGTGAAATGTGAAATTGTAACACAAATGCTTCTTAACGGAACTGTGTGATATTAATTTTTACGACCGCTTGATATTCCGTAGGAAAGTTTTATTGCTATTTTTTTATAATTGGCAACATTTAGTGAAATTGTAATTAATCAATAAACAACGCATGTTTTAGATAAGAGTGACTTCGTATAGAATAATGGACAGTTTACTATCGTTTCCCTTTGTTTCACACCCGAGAAACGTATAATAATGAGCATAGTATTTCCTTCATATCACTACATTGTGGTTTGGCCATGGTTGTTATATCGGACAGTATAAAAATGCGGTTCTAACACTAACTACCCAAGATTAGGATATATTCTTCTGTTACGTCACATTGGTATAAATAACGGAGAATCATCTTGAATCTTTCGTCTATACACTGCATACGTATATCAATTTCAAGTATATATTTCTATTCCGGCTGCAAATACCAGCCTAATTCCGAAAGGTTTGCACCTACATGTCTTGCTCGCTCTCATGGTAAACAACATTTGCATGAGTGCGACAATATGATCATCATTTCTTTACACCAAAATCGCATTAAATTGAACCGACTCATCAGCCTAAGGGTTCTTTCTCACCACGCCTTCGCCTGTAATGTAAATGTAACAAAATAATGTATGACAATCTCGTCTGTTTGCAGTTACATTACGGGGGAATGATCGCGGTGAGGAAGCACCCTAATGACAAATTCGTGGCCAAACCACAACGACCGGCACCTCTAGCACAACTGTGACACGCGAGTATCTCGCGCGAGATATATTACGTGTCTCTATCTTCACAGTACTCTGAGAGAGTGACGGGCGGTGCTATATGTCGAGTCGCGAAGCCAAGTTGTGCTAGACGGTCAGAAATAGTTAAGTCGAATTTTTACTACGACATATTGTTCTCGATCCCACAAGTAATGTAACATAACACTAATGTAACAAGAAATACAGTAATACAATGTAAGCTTGTGTCGTACTGTATACATTATACTAGGTGAGAACCTTCACAATAAAATGAAGACTTCAATAACATATTTGTTTTATTTCAATCATTGGTCATAGAATGTAATGAATACGCGAAACTTTTAAGACTACATATTACTTTTCTGTATTCCGCTTTGAAAGAGGACGTAATCACTGTTTATATATTTTTCCTAGGATTACTAATTATTTTATTATTTATTTATTAAAAAAACTATGACACAATGGAAAGGTTGCTTTAGTCTGTCGTCTAATTAAAAAGCAAACGAATGACGATGAGCTTCCTCGCGGATAAGTCGAAGTCAAAAAACTACAACTCTACGCAGGCATAGTTGTCGTAGATTTTGGTTATTTTATGTATTTTCTTCTAGTTCTACATACAGAAAAATAAAATTCAAATTATTTCGTTACCATAAAGCGGTAGCAGTACTAATCAGTGACATAGAAAGTGTCACTATCTGGAGAGCCATACCTTATTTTATTATACCGTGGTTCGGTTATAACTGAGATACTGCTGATACGATATTTGATGACAGCTTAAATCAGCTACTCTTTATGAAATATCAAAAACGATCTATTGATATGAATTAACTTATAAATAAATAAATAGATAAATAAATAAATATCGGACAACCTCACACAAATCTATCTAGTCCGAAATTAAGCTCAAGAAGGCTTGTGTTATGGGTACTAGACGACGATATACGTACTTATATAGATAAATATATACTTAAATAACCATGACCCAAGCACGAATATTCGAGTTCATCACACCGGCCGGGATTCGAACCCGGGACCTCCGGCTCAGTAGGCAGGTGTCTACAAACCGAGCCAAACGCGTCGACAAAACTCATAATTGTACATGAACGACTGTAAATAATATGCCATACGAATAAATAAATAAGTAAGAACTTTCTATGAAGATACTGGCTTGTGACGTCATAAAAATCATTAGTCAAAACACATCTTATTTTTTAGTTTTTGTGCAAAAGTTAATAGTAGTTTATTAGGTTCCGCGTATTTTTGAATGTGTTTAGTGGTTTCAATGATATAATTTATTTTCACTAATTTATTTTAGCCAAATACCGTATTGGACCCTGTAACCAGTTATTTTTTCATCCCTGAAAATCATGACCTTTTTATCGTAGGTAACGTTTGAGAAAATAATAAAATATCAACTTAGTTAGAGTTCATTTATTTATCTTACGCTAAAATAAATACAAAAAAGTATCTAAGGTAAATAAACAATCTGACTTGATTGAAAACTTCGTTACAGTTATTGTAAAATTATTTTAGTCGCGAAACGCTTTAAACTAAGGTTACAAGTAAAGAGCTGCATTCTAATGGTTACATTTATTGAAATAATTTGACACTATAAAGATTCGATTTCGTGGGTCAACCACATTTTAGTATCGTTATTGAGGCTAGGTACAATTTTTCGGAAACTTTTAAATTGATTTTTTTTTCGATAGTCCTTGCTGTAGGATCTACAAGGTAAAGGTCATTCATTTTTCTTTACCAGAGTTTTTCTGAAATGTTTCTTTTTAATTGACCTTTGACAGTTCTCAATAGTGGCTTAAGGGATCTAAGCCTTCGAAACTTATTTTTTATTAAAGCAGTAACGTCTGCTAACGTAAACTAAATGTTTACAAATAAAGCGAAAATTGAAAAATTTAATGACTCGGACAGGATTCGAACCTGCGTTTCCAACGGCTTTCCGGGCCAACACTGGCGTCCTCCCAATTGGACCACCGAATCAGATGTCAGAGTCATTGAATTTTTTCAACCAGTTGCTTCGACATGCCTTTAGGGTGGCCTTCGAAACTTAATAAAAAAAAAAAATATCGTTTTGTAGATGGTTGAAATTTTGACACACGTCCGTGTCATTGCGGCTCCACACTACCTCGCGAAGTAGTCCGAAGTTGGGCGAATACGTCAGTGTGGAAAACCATACTTCGATACCAATCAAATTCTGACACATATCACTGTCAAACCGTTGAAATTTTGACATTGACAAGGTGTCAAGCATCGGCTATTTTTTTTTTTATTACGTTTCGAAGGTAAAATTCCTTCAGTCATTATTATTGAGAACTGTCAAATTGCCAATTGTAACCAAGAACAAAGATGACCGCAAAGGTAGGGGGGTGTTAGACGAAGTAGGCGGCGAGCTGCGCCATCTTGTCCTTGGGCTGCTTGTTGCGGTGCTTGTTGCCTACGACCTGGGGCCTTAGACCGACTGGGCCCCTAGGCCCGGGCCTTGTGGGCCTAGGGGTAGATACGGTACTGCGCAAAAGGGGGTGTTAGACGAAGTAGGCGGCGAGCTGCGCCATCTTGTCCTTGGGCTGCTTGTTGCGGTGCTTGTTGCCTACGACCTGGGGCCTTAGACCGACTGGGCCCCTAGGCCCGGGCCTTGTGGGCCTAGGGGTAGATACGGTACTGCGCAAAAGGGGGTGTTAGACGAAGTAGGCGGCGAGCTGCGCCATCTTGTCCTTGGGCTGCTTGTTCCGGTGCTTGTTGCCTACGACCTGGGGCCTAGACCGACTGGGCCTAGGGATAGATACGGTACTGCGCAAAAGGGGGTGTTAGACGAAGTAGGCGGCGAGCTGCGCCATCTTGTCCTTGGGCTGCTTGTTCCGGTGCTTGTTGCCTACGACCTGGGGCCTAGACCGACTGGGCCTAGGGATAGATACGGTACTGCGCAAAAGGGGGTGTTAGACGAAGTAGGCGGCGAGCTGCGCCATCTTGTCCTTGGGCTGCTTGTTGCGGTGCTTGTTGCCTACGACCTGGGGCCTAGACCGACTGGGCCTAGGGGTAGATACGGTACTGCGCAAAAGGGGGGGTTAGACGAAGTAGGCGGCGAGCTGCGCCATCTTGTCCTTGGGCTGCTTGTTGCGGTGCTTGTTGCCTACGACCTGGGGCCTAGACCGACTGGGCCTAGGGATAGATACGGTACTGCGCAAAAGGGGGTGTTAGACGAAGTAGGCGGCGAGCTGCGCCATCTTGTCCTTGGGCTGCTTGTTGCGGTGCTTGTTGCCTACGACCTGGGGCCTAGACCGACTGGGCCTAGGGATAGATACGGTACTGCGCAAAAGGGGGTGTTAGACGAAGTAGGCGGCGAGCTGCGCCATCTTGTCCTTGGGCTGCTTGTTGCGGTGCTTGTTGCCTACGACCTGGGGCCTAGACCGACTGGGCCTAGGGATAGATACGGTACTGCGCAAAAGGGGGTGTTAGACGAAGTAGGCGGCGAGCTGCGCCATCTTGTCCTTGGGCTGCTTGTTGCGGTGCTTGTTGCCTACGACCTGGGGCCTAGACCGACTGGGCCTAGGGATAGATACGGTACTGCGCAAAAGGGGGTGTTAGACGAAGTAGGCGGCGAGCTGCGCCATCTTGTCCTTGGGCTGCTTGTTGCGGTGCTTGTTGCCTACGACCTGGGGCCTAGACCGACTGGGCCTAGGGATAGATACGGTACTGCGCAAAAGGGGGTGTTAGACGAAGTAGGCGGCGAGCTGCGCCATCTTGTCCTTGGGCTGCTTGTTCCGGTGCTTGTTGCCTACGACCTGGGGCCTAGACCGACTGGGCCCCTAGGCCCGGGCCTTGTGGGCCTAGGGATAGATACGGTACTGCGCAAAAGGGGGTGTTAGACGAAGTAGGCGGCGAGCTGCGCCATCTTGTCCTTGGGCTGCTTGTTGCGGTGCTTGTTGCCGCGCGAGCGCCCGCCGCGGCCGCGCGGCGCCGGCGCGCGCATCGCCACGGCGCGGTGCTTCTCCAACTGGAACAACGGAAACCTAAAGTAGGCTTAAGTAGGTTAGGCTTTAGTAGATTTAACTGAATCGTTAAATAAAGATGTACAGACGTAAAAAAAAAAAAAAAGTCAGAAGGGATTAATGGATAGCACTACCGAAAGTGGATCTTGGCCTCCGACACCAGTTCACGCCACGTTTGACGATCCTAAGCCAGCTCTCGCCAGGTAAGGATGCCTAGGTCGCAAAGATATTTTTTGACTTCATCACTTCAGTGATATCTAGACTGTTCTACGGGCCTGCGACCCGGTTGTCCGATAAGCGTTATTGCGGCATGATCCTCTCCCATTCTCTCAACGTGCCCGACCCATTGGAGTCTGGACTGGACGCCTTGATTCTTCTTAAATCTCTTTGTTCTTCCTCATTCTCTAGCTTTCATTCTCACTTTGGGTCGAGCCCAAAATTCTCCGCAAGGTCCTTCTTTCCGCCACTAATAGGTTAGTTTCTTTTTACAAGGTCAAAGTCCAACCTTCGCAACCATAAGTTAAGATTGGTATTAAAAACGGTGATCTAGACGCTAATCTTAGCACATCAACATAGTGGATAGCAGCATGTGATAAATATGGGTAGTGGTTGGCGACCTTCCACGTGAACGCCTGTTCTTGGTATTGACAACGCTGGCAGCAGGGCGTTGCCGCTTTGTAAGGTTACCATCTCCTCTCTGCATTTGGTAGCCGAAGTAGGAAAGTATGCGTGTAGTGGATAGAGGTTAGAGACAACATAGAGCGAATAGACAGATGTCTTAAGCCGGAGCCCCGCTGCTGCGCACGGTCGAGCTACACACGTGGGTACAAAAACGCTGTGTATGAAAATGCAGGTAGATACTTCCACAATTGTGCACGAGCACGCTGCGCACGAAATGACGTCACTAGTACCAATATTATACCAATGGACCCACGTGGGCGGCGTGTATAGCGTGTCCGTGCGTAGCGTGCGCAGCAGTGGGGCTCCGGCCTTATTGTCAATACCTGTGTGGCGTCACAACGTTAGTGTCAGCAGTTTCGGAACGGGATATAAATAGAATACAGGCAGTCACCCGTGTCGCGCCGCCACGTCAAGTCCCCACCATAGGGTGTACAGTGGAGATAAATAAAATATCGAAATTAATAACTGACTTTATTTGATATCACCAAAGTGGTGACCCCGACGTGGGACTGTGTCACAGACAACCCCCACTAGACGGAGCATGTAAGGCGACCCGCGCTCACCAACGATATGGTACGGCAGAACATTAAAGTATGAACACGGCGGCCACCGTTTAGTTGCGTCCTTGTTTATGATCCATGCGTACGTCAACGAAAAAAGAAATTAAATAAATAACATGGTAAATTGCAGTGTTAAGTGGTGTAGAGAGACCTCATAAACATGAACGCAACTAAACGGTGGCCGCCGTGTTGATACTTTAATGTTCTGCCGTACCATATCGTTGGTGCGCGCGGGTCGCCTACGGGTCGCCTTACATGCTCCGTCTAGTGGGGGTGGTCTGTGGACTGTGTACTTTAATTAGGGTGTTCGTGTGGAAATCATGGCAGTTCCCGTTCCCCCAATGCAGCCATCAGGAGCTGGACTGGATATGGTATCGGTACAGATGAGGATCCCAGAGTTTTGGGTTGACATGCCAAAACTATGGTTCGCTCAATTCGAGGCTGTTATGGCACCGCAAAAGCAAGGCGACAGCGTGAAGTTCGACATGGTCATCGCCAAGCTAGGCAGAGACGCATTGAGACAAGTAGGTGACCTGATAGGAGCTCCACCGGAGTTGCGGCAGTACGAAAATCTAAAGAAGCGACTTTTAACGATCTATGAAGAAAGTGCCGACACACAGTTCCAACGCCTGGTGGGAGAAATGGAGTTAGGAACCCAGAAACCATCGCAACTGTTGCGAAAGATGGCAGGATTAGCAAAAAACTCGGACATACCGGATAGCGCTTTAAGAAGATTATGGATAAGTAGACTTCCCGCTAATGTAAGAGCAGTTCTCGCGGGAAGCGAAGACACTAAGCTGGAGAGGTTAGCAGTTATTGCAGACAGGATAGTGGAGAATATAGGCAGCAGTAGCGTGGCTGCCGTGTCTACAGAGAGGAATTCGGCAGTACAGTTTACCGAAGCGAAGGATGATCTGCAGGTCACGGTAATGAAGGAGATGCTCAGGGAACTCCAGGCAATGCGGATTGAGGTAGACGAGTTGAAGACCAGAGGACGCAGCAACAACAGGTTCGGTGGACGAGGGTTTAGGCCGAGGTCAGCTTCAAGGCCGAGGTCAACAGTGCGACGCTACCCAGGAGATCCAGAGTGGTTGTGCCGTTTCCACTACCGTTTCCGAGAGAAAGCTAGGTCGTGCGAGCAACCGTGCAATTGGGCTCAAAGAGCCACGCCGTCGGGAAACTAATGAAGGTGCAGCCGGTAACGGTGGCGGAGTGCACTTTCGGCAACCACCGTCTAAGTGTGAGAGACTTAAAAAGTGGAATAACTTATCTAGTGGATACCGGCGCTAATGTGTCGGTTGTGCCGTTAAACGCAGTTAGGTCAAAGGATCGGCGTGAATGTGAGTACAAACTATTTGCGGCGAACAATTCAGAAATCAAAACATATGGTATAACAACCCTACAGCTTAATTTGGGTCTACGTAGGATTTATGAATGGCCTTTTATAGTTTGCGATGTTAACAAGCCTATCATTGGAGCCGATTTTTTAAAAAAACATAAGCTGATTGTAGATTTAGCCAACGGACGTTTGATTGACGATTTGACTAAATTGGCAACGGCCGGGGCTATAATTAGCCACGTAGGACCGACCGTCACCAGTATACAAAATAATAATCCTTTTCGCGACCTTTTGGAAAAATATTCTAGTATTACTAAACCAGTGTCTTTTACGGAACCAGATAGCCATACTGTACGTCATCACATAGAAACCACCGGACCACCGGTTTTTGCCCGCGCAAGGCCGTTACATCCGGAAAGATATAAAAAGGTAAAAAATGAGTTTATGATGATGCAACAGCTGGGTATATGCAGACCGTCTAAAAGCCCGTGGGCGAGCCCCCTGCACGTAGTGCCCAAAAAAGATGGTCAGATCAGACCTTGTGGGGACTATCGGGCCCTGAATGCCGTCACTAAGCCAGACCGGTACCCCATTCCGCGACTACAAGACTTTACGTACATATTGGCAGGTAAGAGGATTTTCACGCGTTTAGATATTAATAGGGCATATCACAACATAGCAGTGGCAGAGGACGATGTGGAAAAAACAGCAATCATAACACCGTTCGGGTTATACGAATTCCCCAGGATGAGTTTCGGCCTCCGAAACGCGGCACAAACATTTCAACGTTTCATGGATAACACGGTACTTCCAGGTATTGAGTATGCGTTTTGTTATATCGATGACATTATAATTGCTAGCGAGGATCACGTACAGCATCGGCAACATCTAGAAGAAATTTTTAGTAGGCTACAAAAATACGGGTTAACAATCAATATGGTTAAATGTAGTTTCGGTCAATCAGAAATAGAATTTTTAGGATACAAAGTTACAGCACAAGGAATTAGCCCGCTTGAAAGTAAAATTGAAGTTATTCAAAATTACCCCAAACCCGAAACAGTCGAACAACTGCGAAGGTTTTTAGGAATGGTCAATTTTTATCGCTCACATTTAAAAAATGCAGCGGAGCAACAGGCCATATTAAATAATTTTTTACACGGCGCAAAGAAAAAGGACAAGACAAAAATTCACTGGAGCAAAGAGGCTGATGTAGCGTTTGAGCAATGCAAAATCAGCCTACAGAACGCGGTAACATTAGTTCATCCGACGGATACCGGTTCATTGTCTATTATGTGTGATGCGTCAAGTACTTGCGTAGGAGCAGTCTTACAGGTAGAAATTGATGGTAAAAAACAACCGATGGGATATTTTTCCAGGAGGCTCTCAAACACGGAGCAGAGGTACAGTACATATGATAGGGAACTATTGGCTATATATTCGGCGATAGTTCATTTCCGTAGATTGGTAGAAGGTAGAGATCTAACAATTTTTACAGACCACAAACCTCTTGTATATGCGTTTACAAAATTAGGTACGGATCGTGAAACGCCTAGGCGAACGAGGCAGTTATTATACATAAGCGAATTTACCAGTAACATTCAACATGTAAGCGGACTCAATAACGCAGTTGCTGACGCGCTATCTCGGGTAGTCGAAACAATAGTTTGTTCAGCAGGAATAAATTACGACGAACTGAGCCAAGCGCAGGAAGGAGACGATCAAATGTCACGTATGCTATCGGGACAACAGGGCAGTGTTAGAATTAAACAAATTAAAACTCCGTTAAGTAAAAAACATATTTATTGCGACGTGTCGCAGGGAGACGCGAGACCGTACATTCCAGTACAATTCAGGAAGGCGGTGTTCGATGCATTGCATAACATCAGCCACCCGGGAATAAGGGCGACTAGGAAATTAATTACGAAGAGATTTTTTTGGCCAGAAATGAACAAACAGATAGGCGTATGGGCTAGATGTTGTATTAAGTGTCAAAAGGCTAAAGTACATAGACACACGGTTTCAGATTTAGGTAGTTTTTCGCCCACACAAAGGTTTCAGCATATCCATGTTGACATCGTGGGAGCGCTCCCAACTACACGGGAAGGGTACAGATATTGCGTAACAATAATAGACCGTTTCACACGATGGCCTGAGGCGATACCCACAACAGATATAAAAGCAGAAACGATAGCAAAAGCGGTATATGAGGGATGGGTTTGCCGATTCGGCATCCCGGTAACGCTGACTAGTGACCAGGGTCGACAGTTTGAAAGTGATATTTTCGCAGGGTTAATGAAAATGTTAGGAGTAAAAAAAACTCGTACTACTGCATACCATCCCCAAAGTAACGGAATGGTAGAGAGAATGCACCGTTCTTTGAAAGCAGCTATTAAGGCACGGTTAATAGATAATCACTCATGGGTTGACGAATTACCAACAGTTTTGTTGGGACTTCGAGCAGTTCAAAAAAGTGATAGCGGAATCAGCGCGGCAGAACTAGTCTTAGGAAAAGTATTAAGCCTACCGGGAGATTTTTTCGCGGAGTCAGAGAGTCCACAGTCGAACGATTCTACTTACGCAGATAATTTAAAACAAGTAATTAATAACATAAAACCCAAGTCACGAGCGAGTAGCGACAAACGGAAAATTTTTGTACATAGGGATTTACATACCTGTAGTCATGTTTTTATCAGAAATGATATGGTGCAGGCACCACTTACACCTGCTTATAGTGGGCCATATCAGGTTATAAGTAGAAATCCTAAATATTTTAAAGTCAAGTTAGAAAATCGTCAGTCAAACGTGTCAATTGATAGGCTTAAACCGGCTTATATACTGGACACACCAGTTTTTGATCCCCCGTTATCAACACAAAACGATGTACATCAGCCAATTGAGGAGCCAATTGTCAACAATTCAAAAACGCTACCGCTTGTGCCTAAAACCACGCGCAGTGGTCGAACTGTTAAGCCACCGGTGCGTTTTCTTTGTTAGTAGGTTAAGTTCTTAAAATATATTGTAATTTAATTAAAGCATTATCATTTCTGTTCTACCTCTCGGTTAATAACGTTTTTGAAGAAAACAAATATCATTATGGGCTGGGGACAAAGTAAAGAGGAAGTAGCTAACAAGAACATCGCCATAGCGGAAGTACAGACCATGTCAGGACAAGTTGAATCAAAATTGAATTGGGTTGGCATTGGACTCGTCATTATTGCAAGTATTTTAGTAGTATTACTCTGCTATGGAATTCGAGCAAGGTGCAAACAACGCGCGAAATCGTGGTTGAGGAAGGCCGTGGGCGATTTGCCACCTACGGCAGTGCGGGTACAAGGTGCACCGCTGCAGACAACACAACAACCAACAGCATATTAACGTCGCGTCGTGTGTTTCATTTCTGTATACGGTTCAGAAGGTGGAACGGGGTTGATAATATATTTTTTTTCAGTGGTCATAGTATAAGTATTAGTTAAATGTTCAATGTTCAATGCGGTACAATTATAAGTGATATGGTCAAAGTGTTAAATACTAGATTTTTTTGTTTTCCTGTTAACCGAAAAATATATCTTTGTAATAAATTTATGCAAGTTCAATTAAAATACTGTAATAGTATCTGTAGCAGGCGTGGGGCTACAGTCACGTAGGCATGTTGCTTAATAATTTGTTTATACAGCGTCAGCTGAAGTATCGCGTATGTAATGAACAAAGAGTAAGTTGAAACAGATTGGACATTTCATAATAGACTTATTGATTTCGTTTTAAATTAAGTATAAGTCTCTTCATTGTTTATATTCCTTTTATTTTTTTGTAAAAAGGGGGGGAATGATGTGGCGTCACAACGTTAGTGTCAGCAGTTTCGGAACGGGATATAAATAGAATACAGGCAGTCACCCGTGTCGCGCCGCCACGTCAAGTCCCCACCATAGGGTGTACAGTGGAGATAAATAAAATATCGAAATTAATAACTGACTTTATTTGATATCACCAAACCTGTGTGCTGAAGGCCGGCTCGCAGTACAGACAGCCGGTCATCTCGGTGAGCGCGGCGGGCAGCGGCGTGCGCTCGGGCCGGTACTCCGCGGTCACGAGCTGTGTCTATATAGACACTGCATCGTGTGCTATACCTGTGTGCTGAAGGCCGGCTCGCAGTACAGACAGCCGGTCATCTCGGTGAGCGCGGCGGGCAGCGGCGTGCGCTCGGGCCGGTACTCCGCGGTCACGAGCTGTGTCTATATAGACACTGCATCGTGTGCTATACCTGTGTGCTGAAGGCCGGCTCGCAGTACAGACAGCCGGTCATCTCGGTGAGCGCGGCGGGCAGCGGCGTGCGCTCGGGCCGGTACTCCGCGGTCACGAGCTGTGTCTATATAGACACTGCATCGTGTGCTATACCTGTGTGCTGAAGGCCGGCTCGCAGTACAGACAGCCGGTCATCTCGGTGAGCGCGGCGGGCAGCGGCGTGCGCTCGGGCCGGTACTCCGCGGTCACGAGCTGTGTCTATATAGACACTGCATCGTGTGCTATACCTGTGTGCTGAAGGCCGGCTCGCAGTACAGACAGCCGGTCATCTCGGTGAGCGCGGCGGGCAGCGGCGTGCGCTCGGGCCGGTACTCCGCGGTCACGAGCTGTGTCTATATAGACACTGCATCGTGTGCTATACCTGTGTGCTGAAGGCCGGCTCGCAGTACAGACAGCCGGTCATCTCGGTGAGCGCGGCGGGCAGCGGCGTGCGCTCGGGCCGGTACTCCGCGGTCACGAGCTGTGTCTATATAGACACTGCATCGTGTGCTATACCTGTGTGCTGAAGGCCGGCTCGCAGTACAGACAGCCGGTCATCTCGGTGAGCGCGGCGGGCAGCGGCGTGCGCTCGGGCCGGTACTCCGCGGTCACGAGCTGTGTCTATATAGACACTGCATCGTGTGCTATACCTGTGTGCTGAAGGCCGGCTCGCAGTACAGACAGCCGGTCATCTCGGTGAGCGCGGCGGGCAGCGGCGTGCGCTCGGGCCGGTACTCCGCGGTCACGAGCTGTGTCTATATAGACACTGCATCGTGTGCTATACCTGTGTGCTGAAGGCCGGCTCGCAGTACAGACAGCCGGTCATCTCGGTGAGCGCGGCGGGCAGCGGCGTGCGCTCGGGCCGGTACTCCGCGGTCACGAGCTGTGTCTATATAGACACTGCATCGTGTGCTATACCTGTGTGCTGAAGGCCGGCTCGCAGTACAGACAGCCGGTCATCTCGGTGAGCGCGGCGGGCAGCGGCGTGCGCTCGGGCCGGTACTCCGCGGTCACGAGCTGTGTCTATATAGACACTGCATCGTGTGCTATACCTGTGTGCTGAAGGCCGGCTCGCAGTACAGACAGCCGGTCATCTCGGTGAGCGCGGCGGGCAGCGGCGTGCGCTCGGGCCGGTACTCCGCGGTCACGAGCTGTGTCTATATAGACACTGCATCGTGTGCTATACCTGTGTGCTGAAGGCCGGCTCGCAGTACAGACAGCCGGTCATCTCGGTGAGCGCGGCGGGCAGCGGCGTGCGCTCGGGCCGGTACTCCGCGGTCACGAGCTGTGTCTATATAGACACTGCATCGTGTGCTATACCTGTGTGCTGAAGGCCGGCTCGCAGTACAGACAGCCGGTCATCTCGGTGAGCGCGGCGGGCAGCGGCGTGCGCTCGGGCCGGTACTCCGCGGTCACGAGCTGTGTCTATATAGACACTGCATCGTGTGCTATACCTGTGTGCTGAAGGCCGGCTCGCAGTACAGACAGCCGGTCATCTCGGTGAGCGCGGCGGGCAGCGGCGTGCGCTCGGGCCGGTACTCCGCGGTCACGAGCTGTGTCTATATAGACACTGCATCGTGTGCTATACCTGTGTGCTGAAGGCCGGCTCGCAGTACAGACAGCCGGTCATCTCGGTGAGCGCGGCGGGCAGCGGCGTGCGCTCGGGCCGGTACTCCGCGGTCACGAGCTGTGTCTATATAGACACTGCATCGTGTGCTATACCTGTGTGCTGAAGGCCGGCTCGCAGTACAGACAGCCGGTCATCTCGGTGAGCGCGGCGGGCAGCGGCGTGCGCTCGGGCCGGTACTCCGCGGTCACGAGCTGTGTCTATATAGACACTGCATCGTGTGCTATACCTGTGTGCTGAAGGCCGGCTCGCAGTACAGACAGCCGGTCATCTCGGTGAGCGCGGCGGGCAGCGGCGTGCGCTCGGGCCGGTACTCCGCGGTCACGAGCTGTGTCTATATAGACACTGCATCGTGTGCTATACCTGTGTGCTGAAGGCCGGCTCGCAGTACAGACAGCCGGTCATCTCGGTGAGCGCGGCGGGCAGCGGCGTGCGCTCGGGCCGGTACTCCGCGGTCACGAGCTGTGTCTATATAGACACTGCATCGTGTGCTATACCTGTGTGCTGAAGGCCGGCTCGCAGTACAGACAGCCGGTCATCTCGGTGAGCGCGGCGGGCAGCGGCGTGCGCTCGGGCCGGTACTCCGCGGTCACGAGCTGTGTCTATATAGACACTGCATCGTGTGCTATACCTGTGTGCTGAAGGCCGGCTCGCAGTACAGACAGCCGGTCATCTCGGTGAGCGCGGCGGGCAGCGGCGTGCGCTCGGGCCGGTACTCCGCGGTCACGAGCTGTGTCTATATAGACACTGCATCGTGTGCTATACCTGTGTGCTGAAGGCCGGCTCGCAGTACAGACAGCCGGTCATCTCGGTGAGCGCGGCGGGCAGCGGCGTGCGCTCGGGCCGGTACTCCGCGGTCACGAGCTGTGTCTATATAGACACTGCATCGTGTGCTATACCTGTGTGCTGAAGGCCGGCTCGCAGTACAGACAGCCGGTCATCTCGGTGAGCGCGGCGGGCAGCGGCGTGCGCTCGGGCCGGTACTCCGCGGTCACGAGCTGTGTCTATATAGACACTGCATCGTGTGCTATACCTGTGTGCTGAAGGCCGGCTCGCAGTACAGACAGCCGGTCATCTCGGTGAGCGCGGCGGGCAGCGGCGTGCGCTCGGGCCGGTACTCCGCGGTCACGAGCTGTGTCTATATAGACACTGCATCGTGTGCTATACCTGTGTGCTGAAGGCCGGCTCGCAGTACAGACAGCCGGTCATCTCGGTGAGCGCGGCGGGCAGCGGCGTGCGCTCGGGCCGGTACTCCGCGGTCACGAGCTGTGTCTATATAGACACTGCATCGTGTGCTATACCTGTGTGCTGAAGGCCGGCTCGCAGTACAGACAGCCGGTCATCTCGGTGAGCGCGGCGGGCAGCGGCGTGCGCTCGGGCCGGTACTCCGCGGTCACGAGCTGTGTCTATATAGACACTGCATCGTGTGCTATACCTGTGTGCTGAAGGCCGGCTCGCAGTACAGACAGCCGGTCATCTCGGTGAGCGCGGCGGGCAGCGGCGTGCGCTCGGGCCGGTACTCCGCGGTCACGAGCTGTGTCTATATAGACACTGCATCGTGTGCTATACCTGTGTGCTGAAGGCCGGCTCGCAGTACAGACAGCCGGTCATCTCGGTGAGCGCGGCGGGCAGCGGCGTGCGCTCGGGCCGGTACTCCGCGGTCACGAGCTGTGTCTATATAGACACTGCATCGTGTGCTATACCTGTGTGCTGAAGGCCGGCTCGCAGTACAGACAGCCGGTCATCTCGGTGAGCGCGGCGGGCAGCGGCGTGCGCTCGGGCCGGTACTCCGCGGTCACGAGCTGTGTCTATATAGACACTGCATCGTGTGCTATACCTGTGTGCTGAAGGCCGGCTCGCAGTACAGACAGCCGGTCATCTCGGTGAGCGCGGCGGGCAGCGGCGTGCGCTCGGGCCGGTACTCCGCGGTCACGAGCTGTGTCTATATAGACACTGCATCGTGTGCTATACCTGTGTGCTGAAGGCCGGCTCGCAGTACAGACAGCCGGTCATCTCGGTGAGCGCGGCGGGCAGCGGCGTGCGCTCGGGCCGGTACTCCGCGGTCACGAGCTGTGTCTATATAGACACTGCTTCGTGTGCTATACCTGTGTGCTGAAGGCCGGCTCGCAGTACAGACAGCCGGTCATCTCGGTGAGCGCGGCGGGCAGCGGCGTGCGCTCGGGCCGGTACTCCGCGGTCACGAGCTGCGCGCCGCACAGGCTGCACTGCTGCTCGCACACCGACACGCGGACCGCGTCCTCGAACACGTTTATGATCACGTCGCATCTGTATCAAACACGAAGTTTAATTAGTACAAGAAAATGCTGGTCAAGTTTCGAAAACATCGGAAATACGCAGCCGCCGTGGCGCTGCGTATACAAAGGAGAAAATAGGACTCCGATAAACTATTCGAATTGATTCCTGCCGTATCTTTCCGCCATCGTTCTACGCGACAATCCTTTAAACTTCACCACTTAGATAGTTGGCAATCCACAACTGTGCGTTTTTACTAGAAAATTCCTGCCTCGCACGACTGCATTGTTAAGACTACGCTGAGCGAAATGTGAAAAATAGGCAGTTGCCGTTAAGTAGACAACGTCAACACTAGTTGTTTAATCCATTTCTAAACTATATATGTAGCACTTCGAAGAATGTGTTAAAACTTCTCCGTGGAAAAATTATAAGATTATTAATATTTTACCCTAGAAAACTAAGTAAAGTTGGACGAAAATTGTAAAATCGTAAGCAATTTTTAAGTAGTTTTTTATACTTTAACAATGGAAATCTATTTTGATTTTCAGTTAAAAAAAAAGATGAATGTTTACATTACAATTTGTCCGCATCAAATATTTCAATTATTGTTTGGTATTAAAGTTCCAGATTTATCAAAAAGTGCTTGGTTCAGTCGCTAACACTCGGCGCAGTCTTAAATGAATTGTCGCTTGCGGTATTTCCGGACCTTCAAACTTTTGAAAAGCGTCCAGTTGATATCAAAAAGAGTAAATAAATGTTTGTAAACATGGCATCTTCCTTAAAAACAGTGTATTATAAACAAGCGTGATTCATAGCATCATAGATACTACATGATTCATACGATTCGCGTGGCGTTCAAGGTGAAGTGACGTCATACGCCGGCTAGCGATTGCAATTTTGAAGCGGCCGCGTAGCGACTCGTTAGCTCAGTAGGTGAGAGCGCCGATATATAAATTTACTTGACCATCGGAGGGCGGAGGTTCAAATCCTTCACGAGTCAGTTTTTTTTTTTTTTTTTTATATCATAGGGGGCAAACGAGCAAACGTATCGCCTGATGGAAAGCGATTACCGTCGCCCATAAACACCTGCAACACCAGAGGTGTCACAAGTGCTTGCCTACCCGGAGGACGAAGATAGAATGCCTCTATGCTAGTAATTTCACCGGTAACATAATTTTTTTTATTTCAACTACGACACCAGTTTTTGTAACGACATACTCGTTCTCTATATGTTCCGCAAACTTTTGAGCTGGGTACACAAATG
Organism: Apotomis betuletana; assembly: GCA_932273695.1. Taxonomy (NCBI): domain Eukaryota; kingdom Metazoa; phylum Arthropoda; class Insecta; order Lepidoptera; family Tortricidae; genus Apotomis; species Apotomis betuletana. The sequence continues at coordinate 7,377,452 of OW026312.1, forward strand.
CAGATTTTTAACTAACCGAAGTACTACGAGTTTTTAGCGCAATGTGTACCTAAGAATACTGTTTAACGGTTTGATCACATCTCTTTTTATAGTTCACTTTTTTGTATGGTTATAGTTTTCTACGTTTTAGAGGTATAGATTCTAAAAATGCCATTGATTTTGGTTTTGTTAAATGGTGTTTTTAGGGTTCCGTACCCAAAGGGTAAAAACGGGACCCTATTACTGAGACTTCGCTGTCCGTCCGTCCGTCCGTCCATCCGTCCATCCGTCCGTCCGTCCGTCTGTCACCAGGCTGTATCTCAACAACGGTGATAGCTAGACAGTTGAAATTTTCACAGATGATGTATTTCTATTGCCGCTATAACAACAAATACTAAAAATAAAATAAAATAAATATTTAAGGGGGGCTCCCATACAACAAACTTGTTATAGATTATATATATATATATATATATAGGTACGGAACCCTTCATGCGCGAGTCGGACTCGCACTTGCCCAATTTGTTTTTTTAAGCGTTGTTGGTATCATTTCTCAGGATTTTTTGAGGTAGATTTAAAAAACTATTGTGTATTACAAGATGGCTGACAACGCATTTTTAACCGACTTCAAAAAAAGGAGGAGGGTTCTCAATCCGACTGTATATTTTTTGTTACCTCAGAACTTTCGACTTTGTGAACCGTTTTTAATGATTCTTTTTTTATTTGAAAGCTAGTGCTGGTATGGTCCCATTTAAATTCAGTCCAGTTCTGACAAAGACATCCATGAGAAAATTATATAGTCATCATACAGATGCCGCGCAAGTTTACGTGAGGTTTGCCACCGACTTCAAAGGTGATTCATATGTAATCTGTACATGATTGGGTTAGTTTTGGCCCGTGAGTTTTTTTTGGAGATGGTTCTTTATTGTTGGAGCGAAGCTCCCATGGATCGACTCGAATGGACTTTGTGACAATGCGCAGATCTCAGCGAGTTCTCAACCGATTTTAGAAATTTTTGTTTTAAAATGCACAAATTAAATTTCGCTAGGTCGTGACGAAGAGAAAATTTCGAAAAAAGAAAAAAAAAACTCCGCTCCAATCTATGGTGCAAGCCGGTGGCTGACTCTGCATCGACCTAGTGTTATTTTTTTTTTGTGAATAACTTCCGGGCCACGACTACCTGCGACGGCGACGGCAAACGGCGAGCGGTCAAATCAAAATCATAGCGATATATAAAGTCGCCATGAACCACCGCGCGCGGTTGCTGCTTTATTTTTTCCCCGGCCGCATCGCTGCCGGTCGAGCGAGTGTATGAATGTGTTACCTGTTGCAGGCCAGCCCGACACGCGGGTCGAGTGTGTGAGTGTGTTACCTGTTGCAGGCCAGCTTCCACTTGGGCGCGGCGGGGTCCAGCACCAGCACGCCCGCCTCGCACTCCACGCAGCCCGACACGCGGGTCGAGTGTGTGAGTGTGTTACCTGTTGCAGGCCAGCTTCCACTTGGGCGCGGCGGGGTCCAGCACCAGCACGCCCGCCTCGCACTCCACGCAGCCCGACACGCGGGTCGAGTGTGTGAGTGTGTTACCTGTTGCAGGCCAGCTTCCACTTGGGCGCGGCGGGGTCCAGCACCAGCACGCCCGCCTCGCACTCCACGCAGCCCGACACGCGGGTCGAGTGTGTGTGTTGAGAATCGATAGGTTTTTGCCCACTGGCCACACAATCAGTTAGTTTATTTTTCTGTCACGGCGCTGCGAGCGCGCGCGCGGTCGCCAGCGGACGCGAGCCGGCGCCATTGGTAATATTGGTTTCTATCGTAACGGCTCTTGAACATTATAACCTCCGTGGTTTGGGAGATATTTTGGAAGTTTTACGCTTTAACGGAAAGTGTTGAAATACGGCACAATTCCTTGTACGGTGGGCTGCTTCGGGCGCCCCAAGGATTGTTATTTAGAGTGATATAAGGACTACTACAGTGTGAATTGTGTTTGGCGTGTTTGCTGACGAGATCGGGGCGGCGGCGGCGCAGACCGGGACGTCGTTTATTGGTGCAAGTAAACATACATACACTTTACACAAAACAGAAACACAACCTTGCAGCCAGGAAGATATTCGGCTGAACTCCAGGTTAGCAAAGTAGATCAAGTTAGGTTAAGTACATAGGGCGCGTATCGCGTCCCATTGTTTCGCGCTAGGCAAGATTGCTTTGGTAATTTGTTCTTACATGGGCCCGGGATAAATTCAATTTGTGTCTGGCGCAAACAAATTTTGGTAGCAGAGCGTGGTTCATATCCACAGAAAAGATATTTGTTTCATTTACGTTCGGATAAGTAATTTAGTTAGCATCAAAGTCATAATTGAAATTTGAGGGTGGATTGCGCTTGGTTCGCATTCCAATCTATTAACGTTAAGTTGCATTTGCGTAATTAAGACTAACTAAATTATAAGAATATTAGTTATTACTTTCAATTGAAATGTTAGTTGAGTGAATAAAGTAAATATAGTTGCGTTTCGATACGGAGAAACGTATTAATAAGTAATTAATAATTGGGGTTCCGCTGAACTATTATTCACTCAAAATACATTTAATTTAAAATAAATTTAGTGTTGTTTGCCGTTGCGTAATATATTGGTGTTGGGTGAATAACTTTGAAGTTGTCGCGTTTGGTACGAAAAATAAAAACGGATTGTTATTGTCGAAAATCGGGGTTCCACGGACAAAATTATTCACCCAAATTTATTAATTTATTTTAAAAATTTATTTTATTGATCCGCGTTATCGAGGTTGGTACCATGGCTCCATCAGTAGTTAAAACGGTCGCGTCAAGGGTCGAATCGGAATTAAGATGGTTTTCATTAGTCGTTACGTTAATTGGTCGTACGGATCGCGAGGACGCATTATTGTCACGCGCGCGACAGGTAGATGAAAGATATGACGCGGTATTGAAATTGCATGCCGAATATTTGGCCCGTATTGACGAAGAGGAGACCGGGGAAAGTCGGACCCAGGCTGTTGAAGTGGTGCAACGCAATGTAGACCAGTGCGGTGATATGGTGATGAGTATCATCCAAGCGGCAGCGGATATCGAGCGCGCCCGAAAAGGGGATGTTGGGGTAAGGCGTGCACCCAGTGGTGTGGCACTAATGGCGCCGTTGCCACCAGTGAATGTCCCGGAATTTGGTGGTGAATATGCCGACTGGCCGAGGTTTCGCGACATTTTTAACAGCGTGGTGCACTCGCGCACGGATTTGACCCCCGCGTATAAAATGGCGCAGTTGATGGGGAGATTACGCGGTGAGCCTCACGATATTTTGACTCATTTGGAGATTACGGATTCCAGTTACGAGACGGCATGGGGCCTATTAATTGACCGATATGATAATCGGCGATTAATTATTGATGGGCTCATCGAAAAAATATTTAGTATATCGAAGGTCACTAATGTACACGAAATACGGTCGAAAATCCTTAATCCCGTCACGGTGGCGGTGAATACGCTGGAGCGACTCAAGTTGTCACTAGGGGACAACAAGTACATTGTTGTGAACCGGGTTTTGCGCAAGTTACCTAGCGAGGTGGTGGCGCGGTTTGAGCAGTTACATGGGGGTGATTCATCGAGTCACCTCCCAACATTTGACGAATTGAGGGCGTTCCTGGAGGGTGAGTGCAGGCGGGCGGATTGCCAAGGGGCAACCACGCCGCAACCCCCCACGTCACCCCGGCGTACGGTTGGGCCCAAACCGGTGGAGCCCCGTCGGGGAGGACAGCGGTACAACGCCCTTCAATCGGAAGTGTGCCCCTTCTGCCGGAAGGGGGGACACGCGATCATCGCGTGCGCGGATTTTGGAGCACAGCGGGTGCAGAGGCGCAGGGGGGTGGTCAAGCAGCGAAACTTGTGCTTCCGCTGCCTAGGCGCACACTATGTGCGTGAATGCAGTAAGACCACCAACTGCCGAGTATGTGGAGGAGCCCATCATGAACTTCTCTGCCTGGCTGAGAGTGGGGAGCGGTACGGGGCCTCATCGGGAGGCCATCCTCCCTCTCCTAAGCCAGCCTTGGGTGGACGGTCGCCCCCCCACCGGGGAGGGGGGTCACCCAGAGACCAGCGGTCGCCCCCTCCTCGGGGAGGGGGGTCATCGAGGACTCCGGAGTACCGCCGGATGCCGCAGTCTCCTCCGCGGGGGGGGGGATCGGCGCCGAGATTCGGGCGGGTGCTCGGAGATGACCCATGGGGAGTCGGGTTACGCGACTTACTCGGCCGCGCTGGGGGGCAGGTTGCCGCCCCCGAGTAGTCGCTTCTCCCCACCCCTCGCAGAGCGCCCACGCTTGATGGCGCGTCCGCCGCAGATGGGACGGATGCCGATGGGCTATTACCAGCCGGCGCGCATGGCACCGATGGGTCGAGGGGTGTACTACCCGGGGTGGGACCCATACCTGGGCCAGGGGCCCTCTCCCCCTCCAGCAGAAGGGGAGGGAGGTGCCCCCTGCTAGCAATTAGCAGTCTGTTCATCCGTCGTGCCCACCCCACCAGTGACGGTGTTATTACCGACGGCTAAGATTACCGTCAGGGGTACGGATGGACGGCCAGTGCCAGTGAGGTCACTCCTGGATTCGGGGGCACAAGGTTGTATCGTGTCCAGCCGCCTAGTGGCCAGGCTGGGCCTCAGGTTGGAGCCATCACGGGATGGCGCAATAGGTATAGGTGGCAATCAGGTGCCTCACATCAGGGGTCAGACGGACCTCCTGTTTGAGATGGGTGACTCGGCATCGATCACGCGGGTGAAGGCCACGGCTATTGTTTTAGATGAAGTGGTCGGGGTTCTTCCTTCGGTACGGTTACCGCCTGCGGTAACGAAGCTGACCAAGGGATTGGAGTTGGCCGACCCTCACTTCGCAATTCCCGGACGGGTGGACGTCTTACTTGGAACTGACGTCCTCGGGAAGCTGCTGCGGAGCGGTAAGCGGGAGCTGCAACCAAACGGGTTGGTGGCCGTGAGTACCGCAGGTGGGTACGCATTATTGGGCCCAGTACGGGGACCACAGGACGCAACGGATTATAGCAACATATACTACGGCAGCGTGTTATCGGAGGTCCTGCAAAGGTTCTGGGCAACAGAAGAGCCACCCACAGCTCCCAGGACAAGCCCACTGGACGAGGAGTGCGAGACATTTTATCAGTGCAACACGGTGCGCCTCCCTTCGGGCAGATTTCTGACACGGCTGCCGTTCCTATCGACGCGACCTCCGCTGGGGAGCTCCAGGGGCCTGGCTGAGAAACGGATGATGGCCATGGAAAGGCGCATGAAACGGGACTCCAACTTTCGGCGAAAGTATGTTGAGTTCATGCGTGAATATTTGGCTTTGGGTCACATGTCGGTATCCAGGGTAGACTGGCGTCGTGAGGAGCACTACGTATTGCCTCATCATGCAGTCCTGAAGACACCTGACTCCAAGATCAGGGTCGTGTTCGACGGGAGCGCGGCGACATCTAACGGGGTGTCTCTGAATCAATGCCTGCACGCTGGTCCTAAGTTGACCAGAGACATTGCAGACATTCTAACGGACTTCAGGAGACACCAAGTGGTCTTCGTTACGGATGTGAGGATGATGTTTCGCCAAACGGAGATCCATGCGGATGACCGTCGGTTCCAGCTGATATTGTGGCGAGAGAGCCCAGAAGAACCGATGATCACGTATGAGCTGAACACGAACACGTACGGATTAAAGCCCAGCCCGTATGTAGCGATGCGGACGCTACGAGAGCTGGCTGACCAGGAACGGCTGCGCTTCCCTCGCGCAGCTGCAGTCATCGACCGGGATGTCTACGTGGATGACATTTGTACGGGCACGGACAGCATTGAGCAAGCGCTCATCCTAAGGGATGAATTGGTGGCGCTCATGGCCTCCGGTGGCTATGAACTCAGGAAGTGGCTGTCAAACTGCCCAGAGGTGCTGGCAGGACTACCAGCTGAGCACCAACAAGACCCGCATTTGTTTGAGGACTCGGATAATCCTCATGCGTTGGCAATTTTGGGGGTCCAGTACCGACCGACTCAGGATGTCTTCACATACAATTGTGAGGCCGAATTGCTGTCGAAGACCTGGACCAAGCGATCAGTCCTTTCGACTATCGCACGAACGTTTGATCCAAACGGTTGGATCTCTCCGGTCACGTTCATGGCAAAGTTCTTCATGCAGAAGCTTTGGTTGGCCCAACTAGGCTGGGATGAGCAGCTCACGGACGAGCTGCTGCACGAGTGGACGGCATTCGTGACCACATTGCCGCATATTAAAGAAATTGAGATCCCGCGCAAACTGCTCCCTCAGGCGGGAGCCAGGGTGACCCTGCATGGGTTCTGCGATGCTTCTGAGAAAGGGTACGCGGCCGCGGTCTACCTGAGAACAGGTGAGACTGCTGGCGAGGGCGTTGTACGCTTGGTCATGGCCAAGAGCAAGGTTGCGCCTGTTCGGACCCGGTGGACGATTCCGAAGATGGAATTGGCGGGTGCCGCGCTCCTGACCCGCCTCCTAAACCATGTGGCGCAGAACCTGCGTGGCACGGTGGATCTGAATGACACGGTTTACGCATGGACGGACAGCCAGATCGTGTTGTGCTGGCTGCGGACTTCGGTCCATACGCTTGAGGTATTTGTGGCCAACCGAGTGTCACAGATAAATAACTCGGAGACTCCTCTGGTCTGGAGACATGTTCCAGGTGAAGTTAACCCGGCAGACTGCTCGAGTCGCGGCTGCCCGGCGCCTGCTCTGGTTGAGCATTCTCTCTGGTGGGGGCCTCAATGGCTGGAGCGGCCACATACGGAGTGGCCTTTCAATGACTGCGGACGCCAGCCACTACCCCCTGACCAGGGTCTGAGAGTCAATGTGACTACAGTGGAGTCTGTGGCAGTGGACCACACTCTTTTGGAACGGTATAGCTCACTAGGGAAGCTACTTCGAGTCACGGGATGGATAATGCGGTTTTTCCATAATTGTCGAAGCCCTGCGGCACAGCGCAACCTGTCACCTGTAATGGGACCTGAGGAGCAGCAAAGGGCTCTCTCACGTTGGGTGGGGGTCATTCAGGGGAATGAGTTCCAGGATGAACTTAGGACCTTGCGGACTAGCGTGGGCAGAATGAAGAAGAGCCTTGTCCGCCTCAACCCGTTTATTGATGAGCACGGAATGCTCCGGGTGGGAGGCCGACTACGGAATGCCGAATTGCCCTATTCAGCGCGGCATCCTTTAATTCTTCCCAAGAAGGGAGCTCTGGTGGAGCTGTTGGTTTGGGACCGTCACATCAGGAATTCACATGCAGGCTGCAACACACTGCTGGGCATTTTGCAGCGGGAGTTCTGGATTTTGTCGGCACGGAGAGTGATACGGAGCGTTGTGTTTCGTTGCTTGCCTTGTTACCGGCTCAAGGCAGCCACAATGCAGCCACAAATGGGAGATCTCCCGCCCGACCGAGTTACGGAAGCTCGGCCGTTTGCTGGTGTGGGGACAGACTTCGCGGGGCCTTTCATGGTCAAGACATCACGCCTTCGCAACGCGAAGTCGGTTAAGGCATATTTGTGCGTCTTCGTGTGTCTGGCGACCAAGGCCGTTCATTTGGAAATGGTAGCTGATCTCTCTACGGAGGCTTTTTTGGCAGCGCTGGACCGATTCGTTTCTCGGCGGGGGATACCGGCCTTGATACGGTCGGATTGTGGTACCAACTTCAAGGGCGCCGATCGTTTTCTAAAGGAAATTGTATTATTTTTAAGTCAAAATGAGCGAGAGATCGGCACGGCCATCGCCAGTCGGGGCATTTCGTGGTATTTCAGTCCACCTGGATGCCCCCACTGGGGTGGAATATTTGAGGCAGTGGTTAAGTCTGCCAAGACTCATTTGTATCGGGTCATCGGCTCAACGATCCTCTCCTTTGAGGAATTGTCAACGGTGTTCTGCAAAATTGAGGCAGTTTTTAAATTCGCGCCCCTTGTGTCCGTTGAGCGCTGACCCGAATGACCTGGAGGCCATTACCCCAGGTCATTTTTTGATTGGCCAACCACTTAACGCCTTGCCGGAGTATCCGTATACGGATGTTAAGTTGTATAGGTTGTCACGGTATCAGATGCTGCAGCAAATGACTCAAAATTTTTGGAAGCGATGGTCGCTTGAGTATTTGCACATTCTTCAGCAACGCGTTAAGTGGACGGACAGGACGACCCCACCGTGCGTTGGAGACCTCGTACTGGTTAAGGATGCTAACCTATCACCGTTGTGTTGGCGACGGGGGCGCATCGTTAACTTGATAGCGGGCAAGGATGGGTCTCCACGGATCGCAGATGTACAAGTGAGGGACTCGATCCTTAGACGGGCGGTTTCAACGCTATCCCGACTACCGGGAGTTTGAGCGGACCGACGACGGGTCGGTCCGGGGCGGGTGGTTGTTGAGAATCGATAGGTTTTTGCCCACTGGCCACACAATCAGTTAGTTTATTTTTCTGTCACGGCGCTGCGAGCGCGCGCGCGGTCGCCAGCGGACGCGAGCCGGCGCCATTGGTAATATTGGTTTCTATCGTAACGGCTCTTGAACATTATAACCTCCGTGGTTTGGGAGATATTTTGGAAGTTTTACGCTTTAACGGAAAGTGTTGAAATACGGCACAATTCCTTGTACGGTGGGCTGCTTCGGGCGCCCCAAGGATTGTTATTTAGAGTGATATAAGGACTACTACAGTGTGAATTGTGTTTGGCGTGTTTGCTGACGAGATCGGGGCGGCGGCGGCGCAGACCGGGACGTCGTTTATTGGTGCAAGTAAACATACATACACTTTACACAAAACAGAAACACAACCTTGCAGCCAGGAAGATATTCGGCTGAACTCCAGGTTAGCAAAGTAGATCAAGTTAGGTTAAGTACATAGGGCGCGTATCGCGTCCCATTGTTTCGCGCTAGGCAAGATTGCTTTGGTAATTTGTTCTTACATGGGCCCGGGATAAATTCAATTTGTGTCTGGCGCAAACAGTGTGAGTGTGTTACCTGTTGCAGGCCAGCTTCCACTTGGGCGCGGCGGGGTCCAGCACCAGCACGCCCGCCTCGCACTCCACGCAGCCCGACACGCGGGTCGAGTGTGTGAGTGTGTTACCTGTTGCAGGCCAGCTTCCACTTGGGCGCGGCGGGGTCCAGCACCAGCACGCCCGCCTCGCACTCCACGCAGCCCGACACGCGGGTCGAGTGTGTGAGTGTGTTACCTGTTGCAGGCCAGCTTCCACTTGGGCGCGGCGGGGTCCAGCACCAGCACGCCCGCCTCGCACTCCACGCAGCCCGACACGCGGGTCGAGTGTGTGAGTGTGTTACCTGTTGCAGGCCAGCTTCCACTTGGGCGCGGCGGGGTCCAGCACCAGCACGCCCGCCTCGCACTCCACGCAGCCCGACACGCGGGTCGAGTGTGTGAGTGTGTTACCTGTTGCAGGCCAGCTTCCACTTGGGCGCGGCGGGGTCCAGCACCAGCACGCCCGCCTCGCACTCCACGCAGCCCGACACGCGGGTCGAGTGTGTGAGTGTGTTACCTGTTGCAGGCCAGCTTCCACTTGGGCGCGGCGGGGTCCAGCACCAGCAAGCCCGCCTCGCACTCCACGCAGCCCGACACGCGGGTCGAGTGTGTGAGTGTGTTACCTGTTGCAGGCCAGCTTCCACTTGGGCGCGGCGGGGTCCAGCACCAGCACGCCCGCCTCGCACTCCACGCAGCCCGACACGCGGGTCGAGTGTGTGAGTGTGTTACCTGTTGCAGGCCAGCTTCCACTTGGGCGCGGCGGGGTCCAGCACCAGCACGCCCGCCTCGCACTCCACGCAGCCCGACACGCGGGTCGAGTGTGTGAGTGTGTTACCTGTTGCAGGCCAGCTTCCACTTGGGCGCGGCGGGGTCCAGCACCAGCACGCCCGCCTCGCACTCCACGCAGCCCGACACGCGGGTCGAGTGTGTGAGTGTGTTACCTGTTGCAGGCCAGCTTCCACTTGGGCGCGGCGGGGTCCAGCACCAGCACGCCCGCCTCGCACTCCACGCAGCCCGACACGCGGGTCGAGTGTGTGAGTGTGTTACCTGTTGCAGGCCAGCTTCCACTTGGGCGCGGCGGGGTCCAGCACCAGCACGCCCGCCTCGCACTCCACGCAGCCCGACACGCGGGTCGAGTGTGTGAGTGTGTTACCTGTTGCAGGCCAGCTTCCACTTGGGCGCGGCGGGGTCCAGCACCAGCACGCCCGCCTCGCACTCCACGCAGCCCGACACGCGGGTCGAGTGTGTGAGTGTGTTACCTGTTGCAGGCCAGCTTCCACTTGGGCGCGGCGGGGTCCAGCACCAGCACGCCCGCCTCGCACTCCACGCAGCCCGACACGCGGGTCGAGTGTGTGAGTGTGTTACCTGTTGCAGGCCAGCTTCCACTTGGGCGCGGCGGGGTCCAGCACCAGCACGCCCGCCTCGCACTCCACGCAGCCCGACACGCGGGTCGAGTGTGTGAGTGTGTTACCTGTTGCAGGCCAGCTTCCACTTGGGCGCGGCGGGGTCCAGCACCAGCACGCCCGCCTCGCACTCCACGCAGCCCGACACGCGGGTCGAGTGTGTGAGTGTGTTACCTGTTGCAGGCCAGCTTCCACTTGGGCGCGGCGGGGTCCAGCACCAGCACGCCCGCCTCGCACTCCACGCAGCCCGACACGCGGGTCGAGTGTGTGAGTGTGTTACCTGTTGCAGGCCAGCTTCCACTTGGGCGCGGCGGGGTCCAGCACCAGCAAGCCCGCCTCGCACTCCACGCAGCCCGACACGCGGGTCGAGTGTGTGAGTGTGTTACCTGTTGCAGGCCAGCTTCCACTTGGGCGCGGCGGGGTCCAGCACCAGCACGCCCGCCTCGCACTCCACGCAGCCCGACACGCGGGTCGAGTGTGTGAGTGTGTTACCTGTTGCAGGCCAGCTTCCACTTGGGCGCGGCGGGGTCCAGCACCAGCACGCCCGCCTCGCACTCCACGCAGCCCGACACGCGGGTCGAGTGTGTGAGTGTGTTACCTGTTGCAGGCCAGCTTCCACTTGGGCGCGGCGGGGTCCAGCACCAGCACGCCCGCCTCGCACTCCACGCAGCCCGACACGCGGGTCGAGTGTGTGAGTGTGTTACCTGTTGCAGGCCAGCTTCCACTTGGGCGCGGCGGGGTCCAGCACCAGCACGCCCGCCTCGCACTCCACGCAGCCCGACACGCGGGTCGAGTGTGTGAGTGTGTTACCTGTTGCAGGCCAGCTTCCACTTGGGCGCGGCGGGGTCCAGCACCAGCACGCCCGCCTCGCACTCCACGCAGCCCGACACGCGGGTCGAGTGTGTGAGTGTGTTACCTGTTGCAGGCCAGCTTCCACTTGGGCGCGGCGGGGTCCAGCACCAGCACGCCCGCCTCGCACTCCACGCAGCCCGACACGCGGGTCGAGTGTGTGAGTGTGTTACCTGTTGCAGGCCAGCTTCCACTTGGGCGCGGCGGGGTCCAGCACCAGCACGCCCGCCTCGCACTCCACGCAGCCCGACACGCGGGTCGAGTGTGTGAGTGTGTTACCTGTTGCAGGCCAGCTTCCACTTGGGCGCGGCGGGGTCCAGCACCAGCACGCCCGCCTCGCACTCCACGCAGCCCGACACGCGGGTCGAGTGTGTGAGTGTGTTACCTGTTGCAGGCCAGCTTCCACTTGGGCGCGGCGGGGTCCAGCACCAGCACGCCCGCCTCGCACTCCACGCAGCCCGACACGCGGGTCGAGTGTGTGAGTGTGTTACCTGTTGCAGGCCAGCTTCCACTTGGGCGCGGCGGGGTCCAGCACCAGCACGCCCGCCTCGCACTCCACGCAGCCCGACACGCGGGTCGAGTGTGTGAGTGTGTTACCTGTTGCACGCCAGCTTCCACTTGGGCGCGGCGGGGTCCAGCACCAGCACGCCCGCCTCGCACTCCACGCAGCCCGACACGCGGGTCGAGTGTGTGAGTGTGTTACCTGTTGCAGGCCAGCTTCCACTTGGGCGCGGCGGGGTCCAGCACCAGCACGCCCGCCTCGCACTCCACGCAGCCCGACACGCGGGTCGAGTGTGTGAGTGTGTTACCTGTTGCAGGCCAGCTTCCACTTGGGCGCGGCGGGGTCCAGCACCAGCACGCCCGCCTCGCACTCCACGCAGCCCGACACGCGGGTCGAGTGTGTGAGTGTGTTACCTGTTGCAGGCCAGCTTCCACTTGGGCGCGGCGGGGTCCAGCACCAGCACGCCCGCCTCGCACTCCACGCAGCCCGACACGCGGGTCGAGTGTGTGAGTGTGTTACCTGTTGCAGGCCAGCTTCCACTTGGGCGCGGCGGGGTCCAGCACCAGCACGCCCGCCTCGCACTCCACGCAGCCCGACACGCGGGTCGAGTGTGTGAGTGTGTTACCTGTTGCAGGCCAGCTTCCACTTGGGCGCGGCGGGGTCCAGCACCAGCACGCCCGCCTCGCACTCCACGCAGCCCGACACGCGGGTCGAGTGTGTGAGTGTGTTACCTGTTGCAGGCCAGCTTCCACTTGGGCGCGGCGGGGTCCAGCACCAGCACGCCCGCCTCGCACTCCACGCAGCCCGACACGCGGGTCGAGTGTGTGAGTGTGTTACCTGTTGCAGGCCAGCTTCCACTTGGGCGCGGCGGGGTCCAGCACCAGCACGCCCGCCTCGCACTCCACGCAGCCCGACACGCGGGTCGAGTGTGTGAGTGTGTTACCTGTTGCAGGCCAGCTTCCACTTGGGCGCGGCGGGGTCCAGCACCAGCACGCCCGCCTCGCACTCCACGCAGCCCGACACGCGGGTCGAGTGTGTGAGTGTGTTACCTGTTGCAGGCCAGCTTCCACTTGGGCGCGGCGGGGTCCAGCACCAGCACGCCCGCCTCGCACTCCACGCAGCCCGACACGCGGGTCGAGTGTGTGAGTGTGTTACCTGTTGCAGGCCAGCTTCCACTTGGGCGCGGCGGGGTCCAGCACCAGCACGCCCGCCTCGCACTCCACGCAGCCCGACACGCGGGTCGAGTGTGTGAGTGTGTTACCTGTTGCAGGCCAGCTTCCACTTGGGCGCGGCGGGGTCCAGCACCAGCACGCCCGCCTCGCACTCCACGCAGCCCGACACGCGGGTCGAGTGTGTGAGTGTGTTACCTGTTGCAGGCCAGCTTCCACTTGGGCGCGGCGGGGTCCAGCACCAGCACGCCCGCCTCGCACTCCACGCAGCCCGACACGCGGGTCGAGTGTGTGAGTGTGTTACCTGTTGCAGGCCAGCTTCCACTTGGGCGCGGCGGGGTCCAGCACCAGCACGCCCGCCTCGCACTCCACGCAGCCCGACACGCGGGTCGAGTGTGTGAGTGTGTTACCTGTTGCAGGCCAGCTTCCACTTGGGCGCGGCGGGGTCCAGCACCAGCACGCCCGCCTCGCACTCCACGCAGCCCGACACGCGGGTCGAGTGTGTGAGTGTGTTACCTGTTGCAGGCCAGCTTCCACTTGGGCGCGGCGGGGTCCAGCACCAGCACGCCCGCCTCGCACTCCACGCAGCCCGACACGCGGGTCGAGTGTGTGAGTGTGTTACCTGTTGCAGGCCAGCTTCCACTTGGGCGCGGCGGGGTCCAGCACCAGCACGCCCGCCTCGCACTCCACGCAGCCCGACACGCGGGTCGAGTGTGTGAGTGTGTTACCTGTTGCAGGCCAGCTTCCACTTGGGCGCGGCGGGGTCCAGCACCAGCACGCCCGCCTCGCACTCCACGCAGCCCGACACGCGGGTCGAGTGTGTGAGTGTGTTACCTGTTGCAGGCCAGCTTCCACTTGGGCGCGGCGGGGTCCAGCACCAGCACGCCCGCCTCGCACTCCACGCAGCCCGACACGCGGGTCGAGTGTGTGAGTGTGTTACCTGTTGCAGGCCAGCTTCCACTTGGGCGCGGCGGGGTCCAGCACCAGCACGCCCGCCTCGCACTCCACGCAGCCCGACACGCGGGTCGAGTGTGTGAGTGTGTTACCTGTTGCAGGCCAGCTTCCACTTGGGCGCGGCGGGGTCCAGCACCAGCACGCCCGCCTCGCACTCCACGCAGCCCGACACGCGGGTCGAGTGTGTGAGTGTGTTACCTGTTGCAGGCCAGCTTCCACTTGGGCGCGGCGGGGTCCAGCACCAGCACGCCCGCCTCGCACTCCACGCAGCCCGACACGCGGGTCGAGTGTGTGAGTGTGTTACCTGTTGCAGGCCAGCTTCCACTTGGGCGCGGCGGGGTCCAGCACCAGCACGCCCGCCTCGCACTCCACGCAGCCCGACACGCGGGTCGAGTGTGTGAGTGTGTTACCTGTTGCAGGCCAGCTTCCACTTGGGCGCGGCGGGGTCCAGCACCAGCACGCCCGCCTCGCACTCCACGCAGCCCGACACGCGGGTCGAGTGTGTGAGTGTGTTACCTGTTGCAGGCCAGCTTCCACTTGGGCGCGGCGGGGTCCAGCACCAGCACGCCCGCCTCGCACTCCACGCAGCCCGACACGCGGGTCGAGTGTGTGAGTGTGTTACCTGTTGCAGGCCAGCTTCCACTTGGGCGCGGCGGGGTCCAGCACCAGCACGCCCGCCTCGCACTCCACGCAGCCCGACACGCGGGTCGAGTGTGTGAGTGTGTTACCTGTTGCAGGCCAGCTTCCACTTGGGCGCGGCGGGGTCCAGCACCAGCACGCCCGCCTCGCACTCCACGCAGCCCGACACGCGGGTCGAGTGTGTGAGTGTGTTACCTGTTGCAGGCCAGCTTCCACTTGGGCGCGGCGGGGTCCAGCACCAGCACGCCCGCCTCGCACTCCACGCAGCCCGACACGCGGGTCGAGTGTGTGAGTGTGTTACCTGTTGCAGGCCAGCTTCCACTTGGGCGCGGCGGGGTCCAGCACCAGCACGCCCGCCTCGCACTCCACGCAGCCCGACACGCGGGTCGAGTGTGAGTGTGTTACCTGTTGCAGGCCAGCTTCCACTTGGGCGCGGCGGGGTCCAGCACCAGCACGCCCGCCTCGCACTCCACGCAGCCCGACACGCGGGTCGAGTGTGTGAGTGTGTTACCTGTTGCAGGCCAGCTTCCACTTGGGCGCGGCGGGGTCCAGCACCAGCACGCCCGCCTCGCACTCCACGCAGCCCGACACGCGGGTCGAGTGTGTGAGTGTGTTACCTGTTGCAGGCCAGCTTCCACTTGGGCGCGGCGGGGTCCAGCACCAGCACGCCCGCCTCGCACTCCACGCAGCCCGACACGCGGGTCGAGTGTGTGAGTGTGTTACCTGTTGCAGGCCAGCTTCCACTTGGGCGCGGCGGGGTCCAGCACCAGCACGCCCGCCTCGCACTCCACGCAGCCCGACACGCGGGTCGAGTGTGTGAGTGTGTTACCTGTTGCAGGCCAGCTTCCACTTGGGCGCGGCGGGGTCCAGCACCAGCACGCCCGCCTCGCACTCCACGCAGCCCGACACGCGGGTCGAGTGTGTGAGTGTGTTACCTGTTGCACGCCAGCTTCCACTTGGGCGCGGCGGGGTCCAGCACCAGCACGCCCGCCTCGCACTCCACGCAGCCCGACACGCGGGTCGAGTGTGTGAGTGTGTTACCTGTTGCAGGCCAGCTTCCACTTGGGCGCGGCGGGGTCCAGCACCAGCACGCCCGCCTCGCACTCCACGCAGCCCGACACGCGGGTCGAGTGTGTGAGTGTGTTACCTGTTGCACGCCAGCTTCCACTTGGGCGCGGCGGGGTCCAGCACCAGCACGCCCGCCTCGCACTCCACGCAGCCCGACACGCGGGTCGAGTGTGTGAGTGTGTTACCTGTTGCAGGCCAGCTTCCACTTGGGCGCGGCGGGGTCCAGCACCAGCACGCCCGCCTCGCACTCCACGCAGCCCGACACGCGGGTCGAGTGTGTGAGTGTGTTACCTGTTGCACGCCAGCTTCCACTTGGGCGCGGCGGGGTCCAGCACCAGCACGCCCGCCTCGCACTCCACGCAGCCCGACACGCGGGTCGAGTGTGTGAGTGTGTTACCTGTTGCACGCCAGCTTCCACTTGGGCGCGGCGGGGTCCAGCACCAGCACGCCCGCCTCGCACTCCACGCAGCCCGACACGCGGGTCGAGTGTGTGAGTGTGTTACCTGTTGCAGGCCAGCTTCCACTTGGGCGCGGCGGGGTCCAGCACCAGCACGCCCGCCTCGCACTCCACGCAGCCCGACACGCGGGTCGAGTGTGTGAGTGTGTTACCTGTTGCAGGCCAGCTTCCACTTGGGCGCGGCGGGGTCCAGCACCAGCACGCCCGCCTCGCACTCCACGCAGCCCGACACGCGGGTCGAGTGTGTGAGTGTGTTACCTGTTGCAGGCCAGCTTCCACTTGGGCGCGGCGGGGTCCAGCACCAGCACGCCCGCCTCGCACTCCACGCAGCCCGACACGCGGGTCGAGTGTGTGAGTGTGTTACCTGTTGCACGCCAGCTTCCACTTGGGCGCGGCGGGGTCCAGCACCAGCACGCCCGCCTCGCACTCCACGCAGCCCGACACGCGGGTCGAGTGTGTGAGTGTGTTACCTGTTGCAGGCCAGCTTCCACTTGGGCGCGGCGGGGTCCAGCACCAGCACGCCCGCCTCGCACTCCACGCAGCCCGACACGCGGGTCGAGTGTGTGAGTGTGTTACCTGTTGCACGCCAGCTTCCACTTGGGCGCGGCGGGGTCCAGCACCAGCACGCCCGCCTCGCACTCCACGCAGCCCGACACGCGGGTCGAGTGTGTGAGTGTGTTACCTGTTGCAGGCCAGCTTCCACTTGGGCGCGGCGGGGTCCAGCACCAGCACGCCCGCCTCGCACTCCACGCAGCCCGACACGCGGGTCGAGTGTGTGAGTGTGTTACCTGTTGCAGGCCAGCTTCCACTTGGGCGCGGCGGGGTCCAGCACCAGCACGCCCGCCTCGCACTCCACGCAGCCCGACACGCGGGTCGAGTGTGTGAGTGTGTTACCTGTTGCAGGCCAGCTTCCACTTGGGCGCGGCGGGGTCCAGCACCAGCACGCCCGCCTCGCACTCCACGCAGCCCGACACGCGGGTCGAGTGTGTGAGTGTGTTACCTGTTGCAGGCCAGCTTCCACTTGGGCGCGGCGGGGTCCAGCACCAGCACGCCCGCCTCGCACTCCACGCAGCCCGACACGCGGGTCGAGTGTGTGAGTGTGTTACCTGTTGCACGCCAGCTTCCACTTGGGCGCGGCGGGGTCCAGCACCAGCACGCCCGCCTCGCACTCCACGCAGCCCGACACGCGGGTCGAGTGTGTGAGTGTGTTACCTGTTGCACGCCAGCTTCCACTTGGGCGCGGCGGGGTCCAGCACCAGCACGCCCGCCTCGCACTCCACGCAGCCCGACACGCGGGTCGAGTGTGTGAGTGTGTTACCTGTTGCAGGCCAGCTTCCACTTGGGCGCGGCGGGGTCCAGCACCAGCACGCCCGCCTCGCACTCCACGCAGCCCGACACGCGGGTCGAGTGTGTGAGTGTGTTACCTGTTGCAGGCCAGCTTCCACTTGGGCGCGGCGGGGTCCAGCACCAGCACGCCCGCCTCGCACTCCACGCAGCCCGACACGCGGGTCGAGTGTGTGAGTGTGTTACCTGTTGCAGGCCAGCTTCCACTTGGGCGCGGCGGGGTCCAGCACCAGCACGCCCGCCTCGCACTCCACGCAGCCCGACACGCGGGTCGAGTGTGTGAGTGTGTTACCTGTTGCACGCCAGCTTCCACTTGGGCGCGGCGGGGTCCAGCACCAGCACGCCCGCCTCGCACTCCACGCAGCCCGACACGCGGGTCGAGTGTGTGAGTGTGTTACCTGTTGCACGCCAGCTTCCACTTGGGCGCGGCGGGGTCCAGCACCAGCACGCCCGCCTCGCACTCCACGCAGCCCGACACGCGGGTCGAGTGTGTGAGTGTGTTACCTGTTGCAGGCCAGCTTCCACTTGGGCGCGGCGGGGTCCAGCACCAGCACGCCCGCCTCGCACTCCACGCAGCCCGACACGCGGGTCGAGTGTGTGAGTGTGTTACCTGTTGCAGGCCAGCTTCCACTTGGGCGCGGCGGGGTCCAGCACCAGCACGCCCGCCTCGCACTCCACGCAGCCCGACACGCGGGTCGAGTGTGTGAGTGTGTTACCTGTTGCACGCCAGCTTCCACTTGGGCGCGGCGGGGTCCAGCACCAGCACGCCCGCCTCGCACTCCACGCAGCCCGACACGCGGGTCGAGTGTGTGAGTGTGTTACCTGTTGCAGGCCAGCTTCCACTTGGGCGCGGCGGGGTCCAGCACCAGCACGCCCGCCTCGCACTCCACGCAGCCCGACACGCGGGTCGAGTGTGTGAGTGTGTTACCTGTTGCAGGCCAGCTTCCACTTGGGCGCGGCGGGGTCCAGCACCAGCACGCCCGCCTCGCACTCCACGCAGCCCGACACGCGGGTCGAGTGTGTGAGTGTGTTACCTGTTGCACGCCAGCTTCCACTTGGGCGCGGCGGGGTCCAGCACCAGCACGCCCGCCTCGCACTCCACGCAGCCCGACACGCGGGTCGAGTGTGTGAGTGTGTTACCTGTTGCACGCCAGCTTCCACTTGGGCGCGGCGGGGTCCAGCACCAGCACGCCCGCCTCGCACTCCACGCAGCCCGACACGCGGGTCGAGTGTGTGAGTGTGTTACCTGTTGCACGCCAGCTTCCACTTGGGCGCGGCGGGGTCCAGCACCAGCACGCCCGCCTCGCACTCCACGCAGCCCGACACGCGGGTCGAGTGTGTGAGTGTGTTACCTGTTGCACGCCAGCTTCCACTTGGGCGCGGCGGGGTCCAGCACCAGCACGCCCGCCTCGCACTCCACGCAGCCCGACACGCGGGTCGAGTGTGTGAGTGTGTTACCTGTTGCACGCCAGCTTCCACTTGGGCGCGGCGGGGTCCAGCACCAGCACGCCCGCCTCGCACTCCACGCAGCCCGACACGCGGGTCGAGTGTGTGAGTGTGTTACCTGTTGCACGCCAGCTTCCACTTGGGCGCGGCGGGGTCCAGCACCAGCACGCCCGCCTCGCACTCCACGCAGCCCGACACGCGGGTCGAGTGTGTGAGTGTGTTACCTGTTGCACGCCAGCTTCCACTTGGGCGCGGCGGGGTCCAGCACCAGCACGCCCGCCTCGCACTCCACGCAGCCCGACACGCGGGTCGAGTGTGTGAGTGTGTTACCTGTTG
The DNA here is from genome assembly GCA_932273695.1 of Apotomis betuletana. Lineage (NCBI taxonomy): Eukaryota > Metazoa > Arthropoda > Insecta > Lepidoptera > Tortricidae > Apotomis > Apotomis betuletana. Next base: position 7,396,633 of record OW026312.1, read on the forward strand.
CACGCCAGCTTCCACTTGGGCGCGGCGGGGTCCAGCACCAGCACGCCCGCCTCGCACTCCACGCAGCCCGACACGCGGGTCGAGTGTGTGAGTGTGTTACCTGTTGCAGGCCAGCTTCCACTTGGGCGCGGCGGGGTCCAGCACCAGCACGCCCGCCTCGCACTCCACGCAGCCCGACACGCGGGTCGAGTGTGTGAGTGTGTTACCTGTTGCACGCCAGCTTCCACTTGGGCGCGGCGGGGTCCAGCACCAGCACGCCCGCCTCGCACTCCACGCAGCCCGACACGCCGGTCGAGTTCACGCCGTACGAACAAGTCGGATGGGTGCAGGAATTGCAGCCGAAGCCTTTCTTCATGTCCCTGAAAATAATACAAAGGGTTTACCATGAGTACAAGGATCAAAGCTTAAAGAAAAATTGAAAAAGGAGCTACCTGGTACCTTTTTCAATGTTTCTTTAAGCTTTGATCTTTGTATTCATGGTTTAAGTAAAAATTGTGGTGTACCCACATTAAAAAAAAAATGAGACATTACATGTTTCATAAATTTATAATACTAAGGGTTATCTATACTATTATAAAATTGTATTAACAATCAACTTTCCATGGAGAGAGATCATAAATTCAGAAAAAATCTTAATATCGCGTTGCAGCTTTTGTGTGGGCGCGCGCTGTCATTCGTACACAGTGCCATCGGTTTGTACAAAGGATAGGCCGTGTAAGTATGAGGAATCGGTCGCAGACGTCAAATTGATTGCCGTTTTACAGATTTATTTGCCCAGATATATGGTGCTTCTTCACCAAATATTAAGCCTAAAATGCCCCAGTTTAGCGGGAAAATTTAAAGAAGAATCGTTTGTATTTATTTTTTGCTATAATTACTGTACAGTACTTTTATCTCACGAGCGCGGGTGAGCCATGTTTGTGTGAGTAGATGTACATGCACATTGGCTCTGTGTGGGTGAGCCGGCACTGAGCGCTCCCGAGCTCACCCACACAGAGCCAATGTGCATGTACATCTACTCACACAAACATGGCTCACCCGCGCTCGTGAGATAAAAGTACTGTACCGATTTTTTAAAACTTAAATAGGTTATGTACAATTTTTATTTAATGATATATATCAAGCTTTTTTATTTATTATATTATTTTTAAACACCTACCGATTTTGGTTATTATATGCATAAAGTAATATTCTATTACATATTATGACGACATTTCCTTGCCTGTTTGAGAAAATATACAAAATGACGTCACTAACCTGAACGGCGGATGGTTGTAGCAGTAAGGGCACAGCGGGAAGCTCTTCCCTTTAGTCCCCGTAGACCACGACAGCAGTTCGAAATCATCTAGTGGGCACTTAAGTTCCCGGTAGATGCGGACGGTCCCGTTCTGGGGCAGTCCGTAAGTGTCGTCGCAGTGGGAGCAGTGGAGACGGGTTGGTTTCGCCTGGGATTAAAAGTAAGTGATAAATAAATGGGTCAATCAACTTTTCTCTGTAGCTTGTTGCCATGGTGATGTCCCCTGGGTTACTCTTTAAAACTACGATTTTCGGCGGCAATATTCAACAAAAATGTTGTAATTGCAGCAGTTATAAGCCCATTCTTATTTAGAATATCTCTTGAAAATACCAATATTATAAACAGAGGTCGGAATTCTCGTATCATTTTTGAGCTATCATAGAGACTTCTCGTTTATCGACTTCCGATTATACATATGTATATCGATAAATAGAGAATACAATATATGTAAAATATGATTACGAGTAGAAGTAATCAACATGCAGTCTTATCGCGATTGAGCGATCTCACTTCTAGGAAATTATAAATAGAAGTTAAAATAATAATATTTTATTGTTAACAGAGTTTAAACATGAAATTAATAAATGTTAAAACATTGAACTTAACTGATTCTATTTAAAATTGTTAACTATTAACTTTTCATTGTTTTCATTGCAAATCTCTATATTTAACAGATTTCAGCCACTCAAAAGTTATCTAAAAGAGATCGCTCTTTAGCGGTAAGACTGCCTGTTGTTTACCTCTACTTTTAATCTTGTTTAATTTGTTGTGTTTTATAATTTATCGATATAATTATGAATATCGGTAGTCGATAAAAATGAGAAGTCCCTATGACAGCTAAAAAATGCTACGAGAATTCCGACCTCTGATTATAAATTATCAACGCTTTTCTAAGAAGTTTAATCACCATTCTTTCCTGGGTGACGGGAAAAAAATAACAACAAGAAAAAGTTGATCCACCCAAATATCGGACCTCAACCTTACATCAACCGATCTAGTCCCTCAGTAAGCTCCAGTAGGTTTGTGTTATGGCCATATATGATAAATACATACTTAAACACATAGAAAACATATATGACCCAGGAACAAATACTCGAGTTCATCACTCAAATGGCTGGCCCTTGCCAGGATTCGAACCAATCCGCTCAGTAGGCAGCTGCGAGTACTGCGATCTCATCGTCTAACGTCCAAGAAATTTAGTCATTTCATCACATTCATTAATTTCATTACCCACGCATTACATGAATCATTAGAGTCTGGCTAGCCAAATAATGTTGACAGATATTCCCTTGTGGTATCACCAATTGTCTATGATTTAAACAATTTAGTAGGTGGATAAGTGGTGAGATAAGTGGAGTGGGAGCCTCTATAAATAATTTTGATACTTTATGTACTAGTTCTAACATTCCGATTGAGTTGCAATTTGGCATAGTAGTCATGTAATTTTTTGGTGATGGATCAATATTATGGATTATGGTGTTATCGAGCTAGGTCCTTTTTACACTACATTTAATTTTTCTCCTTGTATATGCTTAAAAAGTGTAAACATAATACGTGTTTGTCGTTGACTATACTGTACATAGTGGTAGAAATTATATAAACTGACTATTAGTGCACATCAGCATACCTATATTTAGATTATTTCCTTAGGTACCTTACCGCTTAAAAAAATTTTCTAGTATCAAAACTATAATTCCTACTACACAAAGTGTGACCAGTCGCAGGGTTTTTAAATTTCCCGCCAAAACTTTGAGTAATATTTCATTAGCCAGACTATAACAGTGATCGGCCCATGCAACGTCGCGGTATTATGCGTAAGAAAAATACGATATATATAAATTTAACAATATTATATTACACTCAATAGAACATATTTTTTCAATCGAAATCGCGGTATTATAGTTCACATTAAAATTACTATAGTAAACCCGCGGTGTTGGACGGGCCGTGCCGATGACTGATGATTAAGTACAAACGTCACAATTTATGTCAAAAATTATCAAATTAGACTTATGTCTAAAAATTAACGGATTAATAAGGAATGCAAATATAAGACTTACCTGAATATACCTCATGTATCGCCTGCACTTGCCGCAACGCGACAAAGCTTTACCGCTTGCCTTCAGTGACGAGAAATTAACCTGGAAGTCAATTAAAAATATAAGTTACTATTAAAAATATCAAATTGCATACAGTTCAAAGTACGGTGGTTTGATAAGATAGTTATCAAATCAAAATCATTTATTCTCAGTAAACTATGGCCTATAGACAAATACCTTATTTGAATCACTCACTCACGAACAACACGCCTCTAATACAAAATCGGAAACGATTTATTGCGATAACGACACTAATTTTGTAGGATCAAATTGACAAGATATAGTAACTTTTTAAGACTACAATTTTATTACTTTTCTGTATTCCGCCTAGAAAGAACACGTAATCACTGTTCTTATATTCTTCCTAAGATTACAAATTATTTTATTACACATTTATTAAAATTTACTTATTCTAAAATGTAGTAACTCCAAACTGAGTACTATGACATAACGGAAATGATACTTTAGTCTGGTGTCTAATAAAAAAAAAACGAATGACGTTGAGCTTGACTTTATTGAAAGCTTATTTCTTTTCGCAGACTCTATGCAGGTATAGTTGTCGAATATATATTTCGCTTATATTACGTATTTTCTTATATTTCTTTACACACACAAAAATTGATTCAAATCTTTTTTTAGGGTGTACAGCAAAGCTATGTCGATTTCTTTATTAATTTTCACCTGTTAGAATTAAATGAAATGTTGACAATTAAGTTACCTCGAACAGCTGATCCATGCCTTCTATGGAGCGCACGAAGTACTGGAACTTTCGCCTGAAGATTTCAGTAGTGTGGGAGAGGACCGCCTGGAAGTCTGCTCTTCCCAACGCGATCAGGTTCAGTTGCTCTTCGACGGCTGATCGCATGGTTGGCAGGACCAGTTCTGGGTCAATCTGTGGAAATAACGAAACTTTAATACAACCGGCCATCTTTTCCCGTTTCATCTGCGACTCAGCTTGTGAATTGGATTGTTATCTGTTTATTGGCTTGTGATTTTGAACTATAATGGCAAATTCACCAACTAAAATCAGGCGGAGGAAGCCTTTTTCTTCACATGATAAAGTCATGATAAGAAACTTGTATTTTTTTTTCTCATAGAGACTCCAGACGCCTTACACAATGACATTGCGAAGTCTGTTTCCTCGTCATTAGGTGTTCATTGGTACCAAAATTATGGGAGAAAAAATCCTTTAATATCGTAAAAAAGAATGTTTAAAAAATATATGTTGCCAATTATGTTTTTAAATTGTAAAGTGACAATAAATCAATAAAATTAATACTAAATTAGTGTCCTTTTTAGGATATCAAAACCGTACCAAAAATGAAAGGAATATTAAAATAAATATTCCGAGCGACGGCGTGTAAGCCGAGTCTGACAGTTGTACCGTTGTACGTACATGTATTATTATTTTCTACCAAAATACCACTTACCTTTTTATTAAAAAGTGAATTTCATAAATATAAATATTTAATTACATCCTAGTAGTATGAATAATAATTATTGAAATATAAAGTATACTCAATAATATATATTACATTTACATACAACTATTTACATACTAAAATAAAGAACAAGTATGTTTCCTAATTGTATCGGATCGGTTGAACCTCGCACTCGGGATCTCTAAAATCAATAATGAGCGCGCGGCGATAAGGCCGCGCGAGCGCGGCCAGCACAGACAACCCCCACTAGACGGAGCATGTAAGGCGACCCGCGCGCACCAACGATATGGTACGGCAGAACATTAAAGTATCAACACGGCGGCCACCCTTTAGTTGCGTCCTTGTTTATGATCCATGCGTACGTCAACGAAAAAAGAAATTAAATAAATAACATGCTAAATTGTAGTGTTAAGTGGTGTAGAGAGACCTCATAAACATGGACGCAACTAAACGGTGGCCGCCGTGTTGATACTTTACTGTTCTGCCGTACCATATCGTTGGTGCGCGCGGGTCGCCTACGGGTCGCCTTACATGCTCCGTCTAGTGGGGGTGGTCTGTGGCGGCCAGGCAGTCCGGCCGGCGCATTAGCGATATTCGTTTCGAAGCCGGCGCACGTCACTTGTTTGGTACGGTCTCTGATACGGAATATAAAAGTAGTTCTCGTAACCGTAACCGCTGTGTTCGTCACTACGCGTCCCTCGAATATGTGAAGGAAACTTATCCGCAACAATAGTGGTGTTTGCTGAGTGTTATTACAAAATCTAAAACCCCAAATTGGGTAAGTGGTGCAATATCATATACATTATAGTTTTAAGTACTGTTAAGATGTAATAGTTTCAGATGCAGATTTCTACTCATTTCATAGTGCCGTATTGTGATACATTAAATTTCTTTTACACGTTTCCATCTATGCAATAGCCCTTCAGTTAGATTTAATGCCGTTATTGCTGTCTTAAAGCTACCTTCAAATTAATTATAACACTTCTAATTAAATTCATTTTCTTACTGGTTGTAACCTCCGTATCTGATTGTGAACATCCACGGTAGCACCGCTAAGTTAGTACTTTTCTCCTTTGGTCGCCGTAGATGTTCACGGGAGTTTCTGGACGATTTTCTAACGCTACTGATGGCGCGTTCCAGGGTTTCAAGTTCGGGCCTACTGTCCTGGCCCTTTTTGCCTGCTTGGGTGCCACGTACCCTGATTGCCTGTGCACCCGGACCTACTGCGAGCAGCCTACTCTTCTGGCCAGAACACCTTGGCGTCACGGACCCCACCTACGGCCACACCCAGGAGAGTACTCGCTGAGAGAGGAGGGTAGAATCAGAAACCTAGGAATAGCATAAAAAAAAATAGAACCTACGAGAGACTGAGCTAGTTTAATTATATACAATTTAATTTACCGTACAACTTCTTTTAATTTCACTTCCCGTAGATTAAGTGTTTAGGAAGGTACGTGACGGGACACAGTGAGGTGCAATTGTTGACGCCCACTGCCCTTTTTTGTCCTTTTCATTTGCATACAAAAATGCAACAGAGATACCGCTATACTAGCTCGCTAACGTAGACCAGCCCGTCTAGCACAACTAAGGTTCGCGTCTCATGTCGCGCGACATAGCATCACCCGTCACTCTCTTACGATACTGTACAGAAAGGGATAGGTAGCATATCTCGCGCGAGAAAGGGTCGCGTGTCAAAGTTGTGCTAGACAGGTATAGTCATAGTCTCCAGTTACCTTCTGAAAAAACCAGTTCCTACCAGAGGTTTAGTTAAACAGATTTAAAAAATAGTAGACATTACATATTTCATAAATTTTGAATTATTGTTTAAAATCTAACTAATAATTTTATTACACGAATCGATAATAAAAAAACGGTTGCTATTAAAATACTTACATCGAACGAACTTTATTTTAAGACATCGCTAAGAACGCTGTTCGCCTTTTTGTTTTCTTGACAGTTCCCGACGGTCACGTAGTTGCGCTGCAGATGTTGTTGATGTCGGGGATGGACGCGTCACTAGACAGTTGTGGTTACCTTCTGGTAGCCGTGCACCAGCACGATGCCCAGGTTGGTGGGCACGAGGCGGCGGCCGCTGCCGACGGTCACGTAGTTGCGCTGCAGATGTTGTTGATGTCGGGGATGGACGCGTCACTACACAGTTGTGGTTACCTTCTGGTAGCCGTGCACCAGCACGATGCCCAGGTTGGTGGGCACGAGGCGGCGGCCGCTGCCGACGGTCACGTAGTTGCGCTGCAGATGTTGTTGATGTCGGGGATGGTCGCGTCACTACACAGTTGAGGTTACCTTCTGGTAGCCGTGCACCAGCACGATGCCCAGGTTGGTGGGCACGAGGCGGCGGCCGCTGCCGACGGTCACGTAGTTGCGCTGCAGATGTTGTTGATGTCGGGGATGGTCGCGTCACTACACAGTTGAGGTTACCTTCTGGTAGCCGTGCACCAGCACGATGCCCAGGTTGGTGGGCACGAGGCGGCGGCCGCTGCCGACGGTCACGTAGTTGCGCTGCAGATGTTGTTGATGTCGGGGATGGACGCGTCACTAGACAGTTGTGGTTACCTTCTGGTAGCCGTGCACCAGCACGATGCCCAGGTTGGTGGGCACGAGGCGGCGGCCGCTGCCGACGGTCACGTAGTTGCGCTGCAGATGTTGTTGATGTCGGGGATGGACGCGTCACTACACAGTTGTGGTTACCTTCTGGTAGCCGTGCACCAGCACGATGCCCAGGTTGGTGGGCACGAGGCGGCGGCCGCTGCCGACGGTCACGTAGTTGCGCTGCAGATGTTGTTGATGTCGGGGATGGTCGCGTCACTACACAGTTGAGGTTACCTTCTGGTAGCCGTGCACCAGCACGATGCCCAGGTTGGTGGGCACGAGGCGGCGGCCGCTGCCGACGGTCACGTAGTTGCGCTGCAGATGTTGTTGATGTCGGGGATGGTCGCGTCACTACACAGTTGAGGTTACCTTCTGGTAGCCGTGCACCAGCACGATGCCCAGGTTGGTGGGCACGAGGCGGCGGCCGCTGCCGACGGTCACGTAGTTGCGCTGCAGATGTTGTTGATGTCGGGGATGGTCGCGTCACTACACAGTTGAGGTTACCTTCTGGTAGCCGTGCACCAGCACGATGCCCAGGTTGGTGGGCACGAGGCGGCGGCCGCTGCCGACGGTCACGTAGTTGCGCTGGCAGATGTTGTTGATGTCGGGGATGGACGCGTCACTACACAGTTGTGGTTACCTTCTGGTAGCCGTGCACCAGCACGATGCCCAGGTTGGTGGGCACGAGGCGGCGGCCGCTGCCGACGGTCACGTAGTTGCGCTGGCAGATGTTGTTGATGTCGGGGATGGACGCGTCACTACACAGTTGAGGTTACCTTCTGGTAGCCGTGCACCAGCACGATGCCCAGGTTGGTGGGCACGAGGCGGCGGCCGCTGCCGACGGTCACGTAGTTGCGCTGGCAGATGTTGTTGATGTCGGGGATGGACGCGTCACTACACAGTTGTGGTTACCTTCTGGTAGCCGTGCACCAGCACGATGCCCAGGTTGGTGGGCACGAGGCGGCGGCCGCTGCCGACGGTCACGTAGTTGCGCTGCAGATGTTGTTGATGTCGGGGATGGACGCGTCACTACACAGTTGTGGTTACCTTCTGGTAGCCGTGCACCAGCACGATGCCCAGGTTGGTGGGCACGAGGCGGCGGCCGCTGCCGACGGTCACGTAGTTGCGCTGGCAGATGTTGTTGATGTGCACGGGGATGGACGCGTCCGTGCCGATGCCGTGCTTCTCCATCAAGGTGATCACCTGCGACACGTACTAACTGTTAACATCTATATCTATACGATTCGGATCTAGGCGATTCGGGTTTGGATGAAAACTGAGGTTTCCTTCTAGATCGCGTAAGAGCGAGCAAGACAGGTACCACAGACAACCCCCACTAGACGGAGCATGTAAGGCGACCCGCGCGCACCAACGATATGGTACGGCAGAACATTAACGCTATTTCAGAATGTAGGTCAAACGATGCCTCGAACATAGTCGCACGTCACGGCGCGCGGAATGCATCCGTCAGCGACATCGCTGTTGCTGATGTAGCTGTAGATGTTGCTGATTTCGTCGCGTCGCCGGCTGACCCGGCGCCGCTCACCCCGCGTCCCGCCGATCACCCGCCTGCTATAGAAGTGAAGGCGAGTACGTCACGTGTAAGCACTGTGACCCCTCAACGTGCTTATGCTGAGATCGCCGCAAAAAGTCCCGCTGTTTCAAGATCTAAGCAGCGGGCATCAAAAGGGGTGCAGAACCGGTGTGAACCCGTTCACAAGGATCTGCCGAAACCGGCTCCTCGGGAGTCAAAATGTGACAAGGATGGCTTCATCAAGGTGGAAAGGAGGAAGAAGCCGGCTTGCCGAAATCAGTGCGGTACCGCACCGACTGGGCCCAAACACCTGCTGCGTCCCGCCCTGCCGACGACGCAATTGTATGTGTCCCGTCTACATTACTCTACGAAGGCCGAGGAGATCGTAGAGTATGTACGTGTGAAGACCGGAATTATCCTGAGGGTCGTGAAGTTGGAATCTCGCCACAAAGTGAATTTTAATTCTTATGTGTTGGGGGTTCCAGCTGACCAACTAACGACCTTCATGAAGGAATAATTTTGGCCGAAAGGTGTTTTATTCCGGCGTTTCCGCGGTCGGCTATCCAACACCATGGACTCAACTCAACACATCGTGACCTAGTTATTTTAATATTTAATATGTATGTTAGATTGTAAGGTATTTATCTATGGGCCTTTGATGCCTGAAATAAACGAATTATTATTATTAAAGTATCAACACGGCGGCCACCGTTTAGTTGCGGCCATGTTTATGAGGTCTCTCTACACCACTTAACACTACAATTTACCATGTTATTTATTTAATTTCTTTTTTCGTTGACGTACGCATGGATCATAAACAAGGACGCAACTAAACGGTGGCCGCCGTGTTGATACTTTAATGTTCTGCCGTACCATATCGTTGGTGCGCGCGGGTCGCCTTACATGCTCCGTCTAGTGGGGGTTGTCTGTGACAGGTACACAACGCGAATCGCATTCTAGTGCAAATTTAAGTGCCACCGGCTGTAAAACTCAAAATGCTCTGCTCCCACTGCGGCGATTCGAAGGAAATCCATAGATCACTAGTTCATATCCGGCTCGGAGGACCAACAATGTGAAAGGTAAAGGTGTGAAATAAATCGACGTTCTAATAATTGAATAAACACGTAAATTCGGTAAATTAGAACAATGCAAATATCAACACAAAAGCATAAGGAAAAATTCGAAAGGATATCTATTCGTTAGGGTGGTGGAGATGTTAACACGCTGGACCGGTAATACAGAGGTACCTGATTCGATTTCTGGTCTCTTCAGTCAGGTTACGCATATTTGTGCAATTTCGCTTTGTGCTTTGATCTTTGTATCAATGGTTTAATATAAAAAAATGTGTTGTATCCATAAAAAAAAAAAAAAAAAATTTTTTTTTTATTCAATTTAATTACACAGTATTGCAGTATAAACCAAGGCACTGTGAACTACAAAATTTGATATGAGATATTACAATATGTTTCATAAATTTAATCAGTATTGTCCCCTGGGTCACGGTACAGAATAACAAGGAAGAAGTTGATTAACCCATATAAGTGATTTTAAAATCGTACCTCGGACTCGGTGAGGTAGTCGGGCGGCGACGTCTGGCACTCAAGAAGACGGTGGTCGTGCGCGCGAAGCATATCGTCCACGGCCAACAGAGGCACGAACTCATCTTTGCCGAACGCCTGAAAAATAATAATAATAATAAGTTTCTGTCAAAAATGACATTTTAGTGGCAAGCTTTTATAGCCTTCCTTCGTCATCTCACACTCTATTCTAGAGTGTGGGGAGGCCTTTTCTGTGCGATGCACAATAAGGCTGCGGCGGGTTCGCTGCCCGTAACGACGGGCAGGTCTGTCTGCTGACTCTTATAGAGTCATTTGGTGCGGCGGGTATCAAATCTTTTATAGCCGACTGTACTTTTCTTTGGATATCCATCAAATGCTCACTGAGACGATTCTAAAGAGCCCAAGCTCGGTAGGATTGCTTTTTTTCTATTATAGAGTTCCTATGGCCACCTTCCGGCTCCATCATCAGATCAGCCCCATGGTACCATATTATTGTATTGTCATCAAAGTTAAGTAAGTATGCAAAATTTCAGCTCAATCGGTTGACGATATCTGCTTCAAAATTGAGTTGCAAGATTTCACCCGAACATACATACTTTAAACATACCATGCAAGTTAAATAAAAGCTTTAAATAAATAGGCGTAGGGATGTGACGACCCCATCGCCCGCTGGTGTTACCAGCGCAGTCAGTCACGCAGAGCAGCTTATGGCGAGCTGTTGGGGGGTAGCGACCCCACGTGCCTGAGTGCTCCTGGGGGATCCTGACGGGGGGTGATGGGTCGGGGCCTCCGCCTCTGTCTAGCCTTAAGAGGCCTTATTCCTTTTAAAATTTATTTTTTTCATATTGTGACAAATATATTGATAATTTCAACCAACTTTTTGACGTGAATAATACTTTTCACCGAGTTCTAGGTAGTAACATAGCTATTTCCTAATTTTATTGCGTGCAGTCGAAAATAACTTGAAAAAACTAATTTTCTGCGTGAATTTAGTCAATTTCGAGTAGTTTTTGAAACAAAAATTATCAATGAAAAATTCAAACTGTAGGTTTCAAATATATACCAATAAATCCCAATAGCCCTGTTCTAGGTAGTAACATTAATAATATGTGAAGGAACATGTTTGATCATGATCATAGAGAAAAATGTCTAAAACAATCAGCATTTTAAAGGAATAAGGCCTCTTAACCGGCCGGCCAGAGTGGAGTCGCGAGAGTTGCGGCTCGGGGGCGGATGTGGAAACGTAAGGGGTTAGTTGGCTTCGGTTTAAAGCCCAGTATTACACCTCTCCGCCCTTAGCCTTCCGCACTGGTGTTGCCCTTAGGCCACTCTATGTGTCGCTTTTTATGGGGGCCCATCTAGCGGGAGGCGAGTCATCGTCTACCAGTTTTTTTTGCTATGAGACACTTTTCTTGGTAGACGTCCGGCTGTCTCAAACAATAGCCCAGTAGTTAGTCCATCGCATTTCATGTAATAGCCTAGTACCATGTTTAGACTCCATACAACCACAATAGTTTTTACGTCTTGCGGGTGCTGTCTCTGTGTGCGTCCCATGACACAGATAGGGACAGCATCCGCGCGGTGTACACCTTACATTTCATTAAATTGTCGAAAGGGCCTCTACGCGTCGGGTACGGCTCCGCGCATGTCTCCCAAAGTACCGGGACGCTATTGTTCTGTGAGCGGGTGCGACATACAGGCATTATTAATAAATGATAAATATCGGACAAGCTCACACAAATCGATCTAGCCCCACAGTAAGATCTAGTAGGCTTGTATTATGGACAATATACGACGATAGACATACTTATATAGATAAATACATACTTTAATCCGGATAACATCCATGGCCCAGGTACAAATATTCGAGTTAATCACACAAACATCAGCCCATTCCGGGAATTTGAATCCAGGACCGCCGGCTCACTCGGCACAGTAGGCAACTGCTTTATCACTGTGCCAACCGCGTCGTCAAACATTAAGCATTAGTATTTAAATATATATAATCACCCTGATATCAATACCGCTAAAATTTGGAATATAATTAGGGGCCCCCATTCCTACGTTGCTCCAGAGCCTCAACACCTGCAAATCCGTTCCTACCAACTATGGTAAATAAATAAATAAGCGGGCAAAGTTGCGAGCATCTTCCAAGATTATCCGTGCTATAGTGCACCAGCAGTAGCTACAAGCAATTTAAAGGCTTTGTTGGAGTTCGTGGAGGAGTTGGGTTTTTTTTTTTTTTTTTTATGTCATAGGGGGCAAACGAGCAAACGTATCGCCTGATGGAAAGCGGTTACCGTCGCCCATAAACACCTGCAACACCAGAGGAGTCACAAGTGCTTGCCTACCCGGAGGACGAAGATGGAATGCCTCTATGCTAGTAATTTCACCGGCTATCTTACCCCCACACCGGAACACAACAATGCGAACATTGCTGTTTGGCGGTGGGTTAGCAGGCAGTTTTTTATGTTATAGAGGGCAAAGGAGCAAACGGATCGCCTGATGGTGCGCGATTACCGTCGCCCATAGACACACACACAAATAGACACCAGCAACACCAGAGGAGTCACAAGTGCGTCGCCGGCCTTTCAGGTGCGAGTACGCTCTTTTCTTGAAGATTTCAAGGTCGTATCGGTCCGATAGACGACTGCATTGTGGAATGAATTGTCGCTTGCGGTATTTCCGGACCGATACGACCTTCAAACCTTCAAGAAAAGAGCGTATTCCCATCTGAAAGGCCGGCAACGCACTTGTGACTCCTCTGGTGTTGCAGGTGTCTATGGGCGACGGTAACCGCTTTCCATCAGGCGATTCGTTTGCTCGTTTGCCCCCTATGACATAAAAAAAAAAAAAAAGAGTGTCGCTACCTCTTTTCACGCAAAATATGCTAAAAACTAGCTAATTAACTAACCGTGCTAAAGTGTCAACTGACCTGCCAATGCATGACCTCCGTATATCCAGCATCGACCAATGTATTCCCGGTGTAGCTGAAGGTCTCAGTCCCGATCTTGAAAGTGATGCTGGTGGAAAGGTACTTGCAATCGCGCGACAATGTGGCGATGAAGTGGCGGGTGACGTAGTCGTAGATCCGCCACATGTCGCCTTCTAGCTCCGACTCGGCTGTGGAGAAATAGTACATTATTTTCGAAGCGAGGGAATTAGGCAATTGCTGGCGTTGTATTAATTTTAAATGGACGACCTTGGTAGTCTGTTTAATTTAATACGCAGTGGCGGCTTTAGGGGGGCGGGGTAGGACGCCACATCGCCAAATAATGAATAACTCGCTTCGGGCTAAGGCCGGCCAAATTTTTCTTCCGAAAACGGCATAACCTATTAGAGGCAACTAAAACGTCGCGATTAGTCGTAGCTAGGCGTTTTCCAAAAACCCGAATCCCTGTTTCTTCCAGAACTTGACGTTAGGCTTCATCTAACTGAGAATCGATAGCATAAATAAATAAATATAAATAAATAAATATCGGACAACCTCACACAAATCAATCTAGTCCCACAGTCAGCTCTAGTAGGCTTGTGTTATGGACACTAGACGACGATAAACATACTTATATAGATCAATACATACTTAAATACAAATAACATCCATGACCCAGGCACAAATATTCGTGTTCATCACACAAATATTTGCCCTTGCCGGGATTCGAACCCAGGACCGTCAGCGTCGAGCATAAAAAAAAGTGTCCTAAATTTGTCCGTCACGTCACGTTTTAATATGAACTTTTTTATTTACGCGTTACGTAGTGGAAACTAATATTCCCATACAAATTTTGCGACACTTCTTTTTTATTCTTCACATTGAAAATGCTATCTATTCTGAGTAGGACCCAAAAACGTATGGAAGAACCAGAGATTCGGGTTTTTTTTTTGGAAACCACTCAGCTACTAATCTTCCGTGAGTTAACGTTAGTTGACATGGTCCCGTGCTTCATGAGTCATGACTTTTAATACTTACAGGCTAACCAAGGGTAGGGCTGCCATCCGTCCTGGTTTCCCCGGATTTGTCCTAGTTTGGAGGCCGTCCGGAACCGTCCGGGGGATGTCAATGTCAAAATGAATGAAAAATAAAGCGATTGTTTTTTAATAATATTATTTTCAAACACGTCCGGGGAATATAGCGATTTATGCCAAGTGTCCGGGTTTTTTTAAGTCTTTGTCCGGGTTCATCGAATTGAGAGATGGCAGCCCTAACTAAAGGTAACTGTGTAATACTTACAGGCGGGTCTCAGTGATGGGAGGATGGTCGGCGGCGTCGTGCCCCTTCTTCGGTTTGTTGATCCCGTTGGCCACCAGCGCGCGCGCCTCGCTTGCTGGAGTTGTGCTGCTGACGTGGAGTATATATAATACTTACAGGCGGGTCTCATGGGAGTGATGGGAGGATGGTCGCCGGCGTCGTGCCCCTTCTTCGGTTTGTTGATCCCGTTGGCCACCAGCGCGCGCGCCTCGCTTGCTGGAGTTGTGCTGCTGACGTGGAGTATATATAATACTTACAGGCGGGTCTCATGGGAGTGATGGGAGGATGGTCGCCGGCGTCGTGCCCCTTCTTCGGTTTGTTGATCCCGTTGGCCACCAGCGCGCGCGCCTCGCTTGCTGGAGTTGTGCTGCTGACGTGGAGTATATATAATACTTACAGGCGGGTCTCATGGGAGTGATGGGAGGATGGTCGCCGGCGCCGTGCCCCTTCTTCGGTTTGTTGATCCCGGTGGCCACCAGCGCGCGCGCCTCGCTTGCTGGAGTTGTGCTGCTGACGTGGAGTATATATAATACTTACAGGCGGGTCTCATGGGAGTGATGGGAGGATGGTCGCCGGCGCCGTGCCCCTTCTTCGGTTTGTTGATCCCGTTGGCCACCAGCGCGCGCGCCTCGCTTGCTGGAGTTGTGCTGCTGACGTGGAGTATATATAATACTTACAGGCGGGTCTCATGGGAGTGATGGGCGGATGGTCACCGGCGTCGTGCCCCTTCTTCGGTTTGTTGATCCCGTTGGCCACCAGCGCGCGCGCCTCGCTTGCTGGAGTTGTGCTGCTGACGTGGAGTATATATAATACTTACAGGCGGGTCTCATGGGAGTGATGGGAGGATGGTCGCCGGCGTCGTGCCCCTTCTTCGGTTTGTTGATCCCGTTGGCCACCAGCGCGCGCGCCTCGCTTGCTGGAGTTGTGCTGCTGACGTGGAGTATATATAATACTTACAGGCGGGTCTCATGGGAGTGATGGGAGGATGGTCGCCGGCGCCGTGCCCCTTCTTCGGTTTGTTGATCCCGGTGGCCACCAGCGCGCGCGCCTCGCTTGCTGGAGTTGTGCTGCTGACGTGGAGTATATATAATACTTACAGGCGGGTCTCATGGGAGTGATGGGAGGATGGTCGCCGGCGTCGTGCCCCTTCTTCGGTTTGTTGATCCCGTTGGCCACCAGCGCGCGCGCCTCGCTTGCTGGAGTTGTGCTGCTGACGTGGAGTATATATAATACTTACAGGCGGGTCTCATGGGAGTGATGGGAGGATGGTCGCCGGCGCCGTGCCCCTTCTTCGGTTTGTTGATCCCGGTGGCCACCAGCGCGCGCGCCTCGCTTGCTGGAGTTGTGCTGCTGACGTGGAGTATATATAATACTTACAGGCGGGTCTCATGGGAGTGATGGGAGGATGGTCGCCGGCGTCGTGCCCCTTCTTCGGTTTGTTGATCCCGTTGGCCACCAGCGCGCGCGCCTCCGCGCCCCACTTGCTGGAGTTTTGCTGCTGACGCAGAGTACCGCTGCAGATTTCAATTAATTCATTCATTAATATCGGACGACCTTACACAAATACAAATCGACGTAGTCCCAAACTAGACTAGAAGGCTTGTGTTATGGGTACTAGACGACGATATACGTACTCGTATATAACTACATAGTATAAAACAAAGTTGCTTCCATCTGCCTGTCCCTATGTATGCTTAGATCTATAAAACTACGCAACGGATTTAGATGCGGTTTTTTTTAATAGATAGAATGATTAAAAAGGAAGGGGTATATTGTTCTCAGCATTGCATCCGTGCGAAGCCGGGGCGGGTCGCTAGTAAATATTAAAAGGCAATCTTACACAAATCGACCTAGTCCCAAACTAAGCAAAACTAGTTCTATGAGTACAAACGAAGATGCATTTAGGTAACTATACACCCATAGACCTTAACGCGGACTAGAGTTTATAATAGTTTACAAATGTACAGTTATCAATGTTTTCGATCGTACTAGACGACGATATAGATAACATATATAAATAACATCCATGACCCAGGAACAAAATTCGAGTTTATCACACAAACATTTGCCCTTGCCGGGATTCGAACCCAGGACCGCCAGCTCAGTAGGCAAGTGCACTACAAACTGCGACAACCGCGTCGTCAAACCTACTATTATACTACTGCTACTATTCCTACTGACCTTACGACCTCTGCTGTGCCTCTTTAGACGCACTATACTATTATAGATAATGACCACTGTATGTCATAATATAACTAGTAAATAACGAAAAACTTACATCAAATCGAAGTTTTCAGAGTAACTTGTGGTTTCGGTGCGCGGGTACGAGATGTAACCTTGAGTGTACAAGCGCTCGGCCACCTAAAAAAACACAATTGATTATTATCATGCTCAGTAGTGTGGCTAGGCAAGATAATTGATTCAGCGATTAAAGGGTTAGAGCTTAGGACCCTATAAAACGCTTTGGGGGGGGCGCTACTACGCTTGGGAATTTTCCCGGTAGCTATGTCAATACAATGATTTATTTTTGATTTATTTATCTTAAACATTGCAATGCTAAGGAAGAATTTTTTTTTTCCTAACATGGCGTCTGTTTTCTTTAACCTTTTGACCGCCACAGTCGGCTGTGGCCGTCAACAAAAAATCGTGCCCCTGACGCCACGTCGGCCACAGCCGTCCAAATTTCAATGATCAAAAACTTTGTAATTCTAACCGCTACAAGTATTTTTCAATCCCTGTTGATTTTGGGGCACATCTTTTTTTTTTTACTCTGGCGTCAGTGGCACGGTAAATTGCTAGACCGCTTGGCGGTCAATAGGTTAACAGGCTAAACAGCTGAATTATGTTATTTTTGGGTTGTGTATTTTTTATATAATTGCATATGTTTGAGAAAAGCACTAAACAAGCCTAGCCGTGAAAAGGGCTTTTCATTTTCATTTTCTTACCCGGCCCTTTTTTTCCGGCGTCTGCAGTAATGTATTATTATTAGTATTGTTCATTTGTTAGGCATGTAAATAGCCCACAGACCACCCCCACTAGACGGAGCATGTAAGGCGACCCGTAGGCGACCCGCGCGCACCAACGATATGGTACGGCAGAACAGTAAAGTATCAACACGGCGGCCACCGTTTAGTTGCGTCCATGTTTATGAGGTCTCTCTACACCACTTAACACTACAATTTACCATATTATTTATTTAATTTCTTTTTTCGTTGACGTACGCATGGATCATAAACAAGGGCGCAACTGAACGGTGGCCGCCGTGTTGATACTTTAATGTTCTACCGTACCATATCGTTGGTGCGCGCGGGTCGCCTTACATGCTCCGTCTAGTGGGGGTTGTCTGTGAAATAGCCGCATTGCTTTCGAACCTGTCGTGTATGATCCGACTTCCACAATACACACCTAATGTGGAAGTCACTGTTAAATTATTTTAATTGTAGAAACTTTCCTTTTCGTACATAAAATATTCCTATTCTTATACTTATGCCACATAAGTTACCTGCATGGCCTGATGGGGTGACATCCCTAAGCCCGAACTGGCCACTCTCATCAGCTCTACAGTGTTCAAAGCCGTGGGCCGCGGCTTAATCTTCTCTTTTGCTTGGACTGCTACCACTCTGTTGAAAATTAAGAAATAACAACTATTAAAAACAAACATGGAATAAACCAATCTAAATATGATGTCTTCATTTAAAAATCTTGTACTTCTCGTCTTACACGTTTATGGCAATCGTATTTGTGGCAAAGATATATATATTAGTTATTATAAGCCTTTGTCTACAGTCATTGACTGTCTTGCTTTTCAGCATAGGCCTCCCCAAGATTTTTCCAAGCCGATCTGTCTCTTGCTGTTCTCATCCATGTTGTTCCTGCTATTTTCTTTATATCGTCTTCCCAATACCGGAGGTGGGATATATTAGTTACTTGTTATTAAACTTAGATTATTTTGTGTTTTAAGACTTATTTGGTAGATCCGTATCAATAAATTCCGGCCACAAAATTAAGGGGCTATTAAAAAATATATAATATTGACTGGTTACAAGGCTTACCTACTAGTCATATCATAGCAAAGAAAACTTTCATTACTTGTTTTTTTTCAACTGTAAATAAATACTTAAAAAATAAATTCAAACTTACTGAGCTTCTTTTATCTCCTTAATCCCCGATAAGAACATATTGGCGATGTCCTTATCAAAGCTCCTCACTCTCTTCCACTCCAAAGGGAGTTCTCGGCCCTCTGACGTGGAAGCGGTCACCCGCAGCACCCAGTATGTCTCCGGTTTGAAGGTTTGGATTTCGTCATGCCGTTGGACACAGAAACCGAGAGTAGGGGTCTGGCATGGTCCGTAAGAAATAAGGGATGCATCTAAATCGCCATATCTGCCTATAATTAAAAAAAAAGATAGGTTTATTCTTATGGCAACAAATCATATTTTACAAGTAACATACTCATATGCGCATTTAAATCTTCATTTTACATTTATGCCTCAATAGCAAAATCCAAATTCTTATCATCTATTTATCATTGGTACATCTATTTATTTTTAAAGGGCAAAACAATGCATTTTAGTACTGTTTGGAAAAAAAAATTTTTTTTTTACCAAAAATCTTAGTAGTCAGCAAAATTTACTTTTTAGTCAATTCACTAAATACAATGTTAGGTTTATTATTTAGGCTATTCTTCCTTGTCTTATCCAGGAGACCCTTGAACCTTCAAACTTCAAAATGTGCTTTTGGTATCAAAACCAACAGTTTTTTCATTAGAAAAGCAGATTAATGTATAAAATAGAGAATGCCATATGCAAAGTAATAATTGAGGTTTGTCTTCTTCTTCTGGTCAATCGCCATTTGAGAATGAAGAAAAAATTCTTCAGCATTGCAGTTAGATGAAACTGATTTACATTTAGGGTAAAACAGTGTTTGCCAAATATAGCAATACATCTAAGGGTAGATGGCTAAATCAATAATTCAATTCAAATCTTACCCTGAAAATATTTTGTTTGGAAACGAGTAAATGCACAACCAATACGCAAATCTAGCTCCTGCCGGGCATCAACACTTCGGGATTCATTCTCATTGGGCCGAACCAGATTCAACATGGCTGCCTTTATATCCTTGTCGGTGATGGCTGAGAACCGAGCTCTGTATGTCACGTTTGGGGAACAAACGTCACCTTTCATGTATGTTTGTACACAGTTCATAACCTGCAACAATAAAAAATTCAATATTACAATTTAAATGCCTAAGAAATGTTTGTTTAAACCGAAATAAGAGCATATATATAAAAAAAAAATTTTTTTAATTTGAACCTTGACACGGGCCATGCTAATGAGATCAAAGTTATTATCTGCCATATATGGCTTAGTATGCAGTAAGTTAGTATTTTATATTATCCTTCATCTATCATATCTTCAGAAAAAAACTAAACCAATTTTAAACAGCCAAAAAACAGCAGCAGTATTTCTCATAATAAGAATATGGTTGCAGCAAAAATAATACTAGCATGACCCTATTGGTAAGAAACCGTACTTTAGCAATAAATACACCTGCAATATTTTTTTAAATGAGCAATTAACATGTATAATGTTCACAACAAACCTCAAAACAAATGTTTTCACCCTCTTTATCACAATCCAGCCACAACACAAGATAGTCACACCCCCGGGACTCCTGAGCTAAGAAAGCCGGTATCCTCAACCTAGGCATCGCTTCCTTCTTCTCCGTGCTACAACTGAACAGCTCCACCGGGTCCACTTTATCCCAATTATTGTACTTCCCAGTAAAATCTAAACTCATCACATGGCCGCAGACCGAAGTCATTTTATAATGAACAAGTTCATTTTTAAAAGTGCCGTTCCACTCGTGGACAGAACATGCTGAGTTTGAACCTGGAAAATGAGACTTAATTAGAAATTTGTTGGATAAATATTGAGAATATACAACGAACCTATACAAATACCTTTATTTGTGTTGCATTTTCCGTTGCTCAGTATATTCGCCAAGTTCTGAGCCAACGATGGCTTTTCAGCCACCATTAAAACAGATTTCATTGTGTTAATTTTTAATACTTCCCACACGGATAGTTTCAAATATGCATGCTGTTTTTAGTTTCGCCGAGTTCCTGACAATGACAAAACTAGTGTAGTGTCCGCCATCAATCGGTTTTGACATTACAGAGGCATTTTACCTCTGCGATTTGCCGCAACCAGGCAAAGAAGGCATGCCTATCTCTTATATACTGTATAATGTTCGAGTAGGATGGCAATTGTGAATCGTTTACGAATCGTCCCTACTCAGCGAGAGTGAAATTGAAGAATGTTACAGGGACCAAAAATTGATAAGATTTTTTTTCAGTAGCAATTTAGTCACAATATTGACGTTTTAGATAACACGTTCTAAATACTCGCTACATATTAACTTTCTTCATTATTTGCGACTAAATAAAAATTATACTACATATATTTCATTATTTTTAGAAAATAATGCAATATAGTAATAAACTTTTCTGTACTTATGACTTCAAAGTTGAAAGTAATAAGTAAAATTTAGATAATAATTAAAGTATAGACTATTTTTTTTTACAAACTGCTATTTGAACGGCACTGCTCTGACTGAGTACACTGATTAGTTGGACAGAGGTGTTTGGCTGGCTATTCTACATAGTTTTGTGAATATAAAAAATATTCAAGTCCTAAAACATCTTCTAGTGCGTACAAAAATTATCCGTGAACCTATAGTGCTTGTAAGAGTTTAAGTTCTTAACCGTTTTGCCGCATGTTCGACGATAACAAAATGGTACGCGATCGTTCGTGACGAGTGTGATACTTTATTTATGTAACTTGTTTGCGTTCATTATGTGACGTGAAATGGTTAATATTTTACAGAACCATCCTCGAGGGGATAACATATGTCCGCCGGCGCATTTAAGAGTCATATTGCCGGCGTCAATAGATTCCAATATGCCACCGCCTTTTATTGATATGAGTAAGTATTTTAACAGTTCATTTCCTATTTTTCTTATCAATGTTTTAGTGCTTGTAAGTCGATAACGATTATAGATTTTCCAACAAAACGCGTAATGTATGTTTACGTGACTCACATATTTAGTAAACATAGGAACATTAATATTTGATAACATTCAATCACAATAAAATGTCTACAATACAATGACATTCTCATTATTCACTCTGAAATCAATTCTTTAAAATTTATAATTACGAAATAAAAACATGAAAGGGGATAACTGATTTGACTACTGTATGTGATTATTATAATAAATTGTTTTCCAAACATTGTTTTTCACTTGATTGTGAATCCAGATAGCATGGCCTTGTTGAAACGTTTGATGACAGTTGAACATCATTTCAAGGTTTTATAAGTTTAGAAACCTTTTTTATCTTTGTAGATCAATAACATAAAGGTTGTCCTTGTTTGTTTTGAAAACAACAAACCCTCTGTTCAAAACTGGTAGAACTGGAGAAATACTTTTATTTTGAATTTATTTTTTTATTTCTGTTAAAACTTCCATGACCAACCCGCCTGGTGGACACTTGTAACTTCTACTCAGCTGCACCCATTTCGCCGGGTGGACTGTACTATGAAAGCACCCATCTGGAGGGCTCTGTAGGTGGCGGTGGTGGAGTTGCGCCCACCAGGTGGGCTCTGTCGGTTTCTGGGGTAGTTTTAACTTTTTTAAACGATTGTGAAAGTGTCAATGATATTTATGTGTTCTTATGTTTCTACTACTAACTTTGAAAGTGTAATAAAGGTCAATTTGTGAAAGCCATATTAATAACATCATCATTTACATCATCAGAAATTTAAGAGCTTAGCTCTTGTCGGTGGAGCAACTTCCATGTTTCTCTATCTTCAACTTTCTTAACAATTTACACTTGGTACTAAATGAACATAGGCCTATGTTCAGCAGTGGACGTCCTATGGCTGAGATGATGATGATGATGATGATGACTAAATGAAACTGTGTTCAATCCTTGTTGCATCTAAATAATCTTCAATATTCTGATCAAATATAAAATACAAACCTTGCATATTGAGAAACTTTTTCATAAATTAAAATCCATTTTATTCTGTATGCAAGTATATGGATATGAAATTATAAAATAATATTTGTTTATTTATTATTTAATGTTTTTCTTCCTGATATCTATACCTATTATAAGTTGTGTTATACTTGTTTGACATTGGGTCACTATCCGCTTAGCGAATATGCTTGTATGAAGCATTCACGTGTTAATCAAACACAGCCATTATTTCTAATGAACAAGCACAAAGCAATATTTTTGCATGAGTCATTGTCATGCTGTCATGATATTTAATAATGATCTGTCATACATGGTCAACTGGCTTCACAATGGATCAATTAATAATACCATGAATGAATACTGTCTGTATACTGCTTTGTTTTAAAATGGTAAGTATAATATTATTGAGCAAGTCTTATCAATCAGATATACAGTCTGTGAGCACTAGAGTGGGCCTCGTACTCATTTTCCTATACAAATCTAGTACCGAGATTCATATAGGAAAGCGACAGGGAATTCCCAGTCCTCGTCATAAAAAATCAGAACCGGTAGAATACCCCAGTGTCAGTGAGCACTAGGAATGAGATTCTGGTTTCAGAAAGAGAATTCTTTGATGATGACATACAAATGTGATATTGCTATTCTGCTTTCCGAATGACAGACAAAACTTATTAAACATAAATGTTAAAAACTGAACAAGAATTTAAAATAAACCCTATTTTATTGTTATATTGATATTTTTAAATACCATAACATTATTTTCAGTATATTTATTTCAATGGTTTAATATTTGTTTTTATAAATATTGATGTATTTTTACAAAAATGTGATCTGCTACAATGGAAGCAGGACTCAAACCTCCGACCCTACGTTTCCGGCGTATTGCTCTCCCAGCTGAGCTATTCGATCGTAGTAGCTATTATGTCGATATTTATAAAAATAAAAATGTGGTACGGTAAATCGCCAATTACTGGCCACCATATATACAATAACTGGCCACCTTATACTAAAAATGAACTATGTTTACCTACAAAGAGATTTAATTTTAGTATAAAGTGTTAATTACTGGCCACCCTTCAATAACTGGCCACGTTATACTAAAATGTATTCTGTTTGTAGGTTAACAGAGTTCATTTTTAGAATGAGGTAGCCAGTTATTAAACGGTGGTCAGTAATTGGCGACTTACCGAATTTCCACCTAAAAAAAAAACTAAAAAATATTCCGTAAAAACATTTATTTATTTTTATTCCTGCTGTGTTTCTTCCAGATAACACGCAAGACATACCACCGCCCCAGGCTGACTTCTCAGCTCCTCCGCCATACGATGTGGCGGCAAACTCGAAGCTGCCCACATACGAGGAGGTCCAGAGAGAGAAGCAAATGGAAGGAGAGGGGCTACCACAGGTATATTTGATTTCGTAAACAGTACAGAATTATACAGTTTTAGGATGCTGATACAGTTTTTGGAGTAGTAAGGCCTCGTGCAGGCTCCGTCCGGATTGTTACTACCGTCTTGCCTGCTAACCCACCGCCAAACAGCAATGTTCGCATTGTTGTGTTCCGGTGTGGGGGTAAGATAGCCGGTGAAATTACTAGCATAGAGGCATTCTATCTTCGTCCTCCGGGTAGGCAAGCACTTGTGACTCCTCTGGTGTTGCAGGTGTTTATGGGCGACGGTAATCGCTTTCCATCAGGCGATAAGTTTGCTCGTTTGCCCCCTTTGACATAAAAAAAAAAAAAAAAAAAAGAATAAGCATATTTAGCTGATATAATTTAATTGATTTGGTGTCAATCTGAGAGCCATTTGTGTGATGAACTCGAATATTTGTTCATGGGTCATGGATGTTATCTATATAAATGTACGAAGCTGCCCACATACGAGGAGGTGCAGAGAGAAGCAAATGGAAGGAGAGGGGCTACCACAGGTATATTTGATTTCGTAAACAGTACAGAATAGGCATAGTTAGCTGATATAATTTAATTGATTTGGTGCCAATCTGAGAGCCCTTTGTGTCATGAACTCGAATATTTGTTCATGGGTCATGGATATTATCTGTATAAATGTACGAAGCTGCCCACATACGAGGAGGTGCAGAGAGAAGCAAATGGAAGGAGAGGGGTTACCACAGGTATATTTGATTTCGTAAACAGTACAGAATAGGCATAGTTAGCTGATATAATTTAATTGATTTGGTGCCAATCTGAGAGCCCTTTGTGTCATGAGCTCGAATATTTGTTCATGGGTCATGGATATTATCTGTATAAATGTACGAAGCTGCCCACATACGAGGAGGTGCAGAGAGAAGCAAATGGAAGGAGAGGGGTTACCACAGGTATATTTGATTTCGTAAACAGTACAGAATAGGCATAGTTAGCTGATATAATTTAATTGATTTGGTGTCAATCTGAGAGCCCTTTGTGTCATGAACTCGAATATTTGTTCATGGGTCATGGATGTTATCTATATAAATGTACGAAGCTACTCACATACGAGGAAGTGCAGAGAGAAGCAAATGGAAGGAGAGGGTTTACCACAGGTATATTTGATTTCGTAAACAGTACAGAATAGGCATAGTTAGCTGATATAATTTAATTGATTTGGTGTCAATCTGAGAGCCCTTTGTGTGATGAAGTTAAAAAGCAGCCGAAAAAACCTCGCGTGATTTGTGCACAAGCCCTTACCTTAGAATGGAATATTATCGGGAACCGTTTAAGACCGTACCCATATAAATGGTGTATTTAAAAAAAATGGGTAAGTGCGAGCCCGACTCGCGCATGAAGGGTTCCGTACCTATACATATATTATATATAATCTATAACAAGTTTGTTGTATGGGAGCCCCCCTTAAATATTTATTTTATTTTATTTTTAGTATTTGTTGTTATAACGGCAATAGAAATACATCATCTGTGAAAATTTCAACTGTCTAGCTATCACCGTTCTTGAGATACAGCCTGGTGACAGACGGACGGACGGACGGACGGACAGCGAAGTCTCAGTAATAGGGTCCCGTTTTCACCCTTTGGGTACGGAACCCTAAAAATGTTTAGTTTCAGAGAAAAATAAATCGCGGAAAAAAAAACAGTCCTTATTGTTTTTTTTGTTACAGATGCAGGGTCCGCCTCCTCACCACCCCACGTTCGCCGCATTCGTGACCGTGGAGCCGACAGAGGGCGCCGGTGAGCCGCTCGACCCTGAGAACAGCCTCCTGGGGACTGACATTATGTTCCTCACTTCATTCTTCGGTGAATATTATTACTAATTACAATTACGAACATTCGTGACCGTGGAGCCGACAGAGGGCGCCGGCGAGCCGCTGGACCCCGAGAACAGCCTCCTGGGGACTGACATTATGTTCCTCACTTCATTCTTCGGTGAATATTATTACTAATTACAATTACGAACATTCGTGACCGTGGAGCCGACAGAGGGCGCCGGCGAGCCGCTGGACCCTGAGAACAGCCTCCTGGGGACTGACATTATGTTCCTCACTTCATTCTTCGGTGAATATTATTACTAATTACAATTACGAACATTCGTGACCGTGGAGCCGACAGAGGGCGCCGGCGAGCCGCTGGACCCTGAGAACAGCCTCCTGGGGACTGACATTATGTTCCTCACTTCATTCTTCGGTGAATATTATTACTAATTACAATTACGAACATTCGTGACCGTGGAGCCGACAGAGGGCGCCGGCGAGCCGCTGGACCCCGAGAACAGCCTCCTGGGGACTGACATTATGTTCCTCACTTCATTCTTCGGTGAATATTATTACTAATTACAATTACGAACATTCGTGACCGTGGAGCCGACAGAGGGCGCCGGCGAGCCGCTGGACCCTGAGAACAGCCTCCTGGGGACTGACATTATGTTCCTCACTTCATTCTTCGGTGAATATTATTACTAATTACAATTACGAACATTCGTGACCGTGGAGCCGACAGAGGGCGCCGGCGAGCCGCTGGACCCTGAGAACAGCCTCCTGGGGACTGACATTATGTTCCTCACTTCATTCTTCGGTGAATATTATTACTAATTACAATTACGAACATTCGTGACCGTGGAGCCGACAGAGGGCGCCGGCGAGCCGCTGGACCCCGAGAACAGCCTCCTGGGGACTGACATTATGTTCCTCATTTCATTCTTCGGTCAATATTATTACTAATTACAAATATTACAATTAGGAACCTTTGATCATGATTGGTTGAGACGACGCGATTGGCGCAATGGTAAAGCAGCTGCCTACTGAGCTGGCAGTCCTGGGTTCGAATCCCGGCAAATATTTGTGTGATGAACTCGAGTATTTGTGCCTGGATCTGGTATTTTGGCCTGAAGCAGAGCGGTGAAAATGAACCAATCAGGTTGCGTCTTTGCAAAGGACAGAATAAGTTCATTTAAATTTGAGGAATGTGATTGGTACATTTTACACATCTCCGCCCTGGTGGACAGCATTCTTCACAATACCTTAATAGCGTCAAAATAATAGGGTATTTTTTTAAGACTTGATTTTGTTCTAAGTACATAAGGAACTGGAGCTGGTGAACTTTTCCTCGCCATGATTTGTCCATAATATTTTTTTTTACTTTTCTACATTATGTTTGGAAAGCCTTTGGAGACGCTGGTTCGAATCCTGCCTGAACCATTAAATTTTTCAACTCGATTCATTGTAAACATTTATTAAGATGAATTTATATAATTTATTTATTTAAACTATTGCACGATACAACAAATACGTACAAATGGCGGACATAATGCCTTAAGGCATTCTCTAGCAGTCAGCTACTGTGTTAAACTGGGTTAATATGAAGATTAAAATTAAAGTAAAATGCGAATTTAAAACTAACGTCGACGTAAGCCACCATGTTGCCGCAAGGTTTCAATTCACGTTATCGTGCCGTGAATCGCAAAGTTTTACTTCACGACTATGCACTAGACTTTTACACGTAAAAATACGATGATGTTAAATGAATAAGGCGTTACCTACTTTGCGGAAATACAACCAAAATGGTAATATTGCTTTGCTAATCCGCGATACAATAACGTGCCATTTATGCATGCATTTATGCATGAAAAATTACGCAAATAAGTATAACGGGTTAGCACAAATTAACTAGCTCGTTATTGTATCGCGGATTAGCAAAGCAATATAACTATTTTAGTTACGATGATGTTGATTATTCGTTTTACCGTCCGTTGCCACGATGATCTGTTTGCCTGAAACCACTTGAGTCAACACGAATTTCAATGTATTTGTCTTTAATTTATACTAGTTAACAACTGTGGCTATTGATATTATTATGATGATTACATGAAATATCAACTCTGACGGATCTCTAATAAGACACAGACATGATTAAAAGTTATTAAAATGAACTCGAAAGTTGTTCGCTGATTAACCAGAGAATATGTTAATTTTAGGTAATAGAAGAAATAAAATACAGTATTCAAGATTCATCTGATGTAAATATAATTTTTACTGGTACAAAAAAAATACTAGCTACAAAAATCCGTAAGTATATGAACGTACAGTTGTGTTGACGATTTTACAATAAAAAAAAAAACAATGAAAAAATTACTTCTCCGTGCAAAATTCTTCTTAGGAAGCAGTTCTTTTGTAACTCTATAGAAAGCAGTATTTTTTTTTACTTTTAATAAGTAATAGTATAGCTAATTATTGTATTAAGCGGTTTACACTCACGTGAAATTATCAGGAACGGCCCGACATGTTTCGATCTCGTAAGTAATAGAGCGGAGCGTCGGTCAAAAACAGTGACGAAGTTACCGCGCCGCTGTACGGGTAGCAGTCCCTGATGAGGAGCTCCATACGAGTTCGGAACATGTCGGGCCGTCCCTGACAATTTCACATGACGGTGGGTTTAGATTAAACGAGCGAATGCTCATTCTATCCCCTTGCTACCAAATTCTCTTTGTGTTTTGGATGTTCTATACTAGTTCTGGCTCTTTGTTTATTTGGTCTAAACCCACCGTGAGTGTAAACCGCTTAATACAATAATTAAATATGTCTCACGATAGTTTTAATGGGGCTTAACTCCTTACCGCATATATAATTTATTTTTCGAATTTGAACTTTAACCCATGACAACAAGGTCGAAATTATTATCTGTCATATATGGCTTCGTATGCGGTAAAGGGTTAAAATAGTAAGCTAAGCCATATTAATCACCGATAATTTTCCAGTGGCATTCCTCTTCAATTGGATCGGTTTTCTCCTTCTGATGTGCTTCTGCCACACGGTGGCCTCGCGCTACGGGGCGCTCTCGGGCTTCGGCCTCTCCCTCGCCAAGTGGACGCTCATCGTGAAGCACTCCACGGAGCTGGCCTCGCACGAGAACTCCTGGCTGTGGTGGCTGATCATGGCATTCGGTAAGTGTTCCTCCATTAACTGCTTATTTATTTCTGTGGCCTCTTAATGTAAATCGATCTACGAGAATGGCCTCGCACGAGAACTGGCTGTAGTGGCATCATGGCATGTGGTAAATGGTTAAATTCTGTTCCATTGTTAGATAGTCTTACATTGTTCATAATTCTTGCAAATATCACCCTGTTAATCAACTATTTGTTTTATAACAATCCTAAATAGTTTATCGTCTCAGAGAAAAATGTTTTTCACAAAGTGACTCTACTGCGAAATGTTACATTCGACGAAACTTAATTCGGCGAATAGGCAATGAACCTCCTACGGAGCTCATTTTAACTTCGGCCTCTCCCTCGTTGCCTGTCAAAACGGACGCTCATCGTGAAACAATCTACTAAGTTGGCCTCGTACGATAACTCCTGATTGTGACATTCTATGAGTACTTATCATTGTTTCTATAGCAGTAGCATAGCAACAAGTAAGTTCCTATAGCAGTAGCGTACTATTAAGAAAGCCGTAGGTAAACCGGGTTCTCTAGCACAACTTGGCTTCGCGACTCTTGTCGCACGACATAGCATCGCCCATCACTCTCTCACAGTACTGTGAAGATAGAGACAGGTAATATTTCTCGCGCGAGTAAGAGTCACGTGCCACAGTTGTGCTAGAGGTGCGGTACAGATTCAGCCCTGCGGTACAGGTCCCTCGAGTCTTGACTGACTTGACTGACTCGTGTTTTGCATGGTTTAGCCTAATGGCAATAAAATGAATTAAGATGCATTAAAGGTTTCAAGGGCCAAAAGTTGGCATCCTGGATGGATTGGCTTCCGGCAACCTTAACCAAGCCTTCTAAGCACTACACATGTTGATATACGTTTACTATTATTTACTAGAGGCCCGTTGCGGCGTCGAACCGCCGCTAGAATATGGAAATTCGGTAGTGTTACAGAAAATAACTACTTTATCAATAAGAAGTTTTTGGCGAACGAAGAATAAATACTGTAAAAAACCACGTTTAAATGATGTTTTAAAAACGTTAAAACATGCCAGGCTAGTGCTAGGCCTGATAACCAACTGCCGGCTTCATCGTGACAACATTTTCAACTCTTTTGTAATAATAACTTGTGCATTAATGACATGTCACAATTGTCACATGTGATCTGCTGATCTGTTTCACAAATAAAATGCATATTATTTTTTATGGAAAAATTTAATTCATAAAAATAATCCCATATCTTAAAAAAAATTGACATATTTTCATAGGACCGAACATAAGATTGGTAGAATTTTAATTTGTTGTTATTTCTTCAGGAAAGAAGAATTTATCGATTTGATCGATTTCTATCAATTTCCAGAAATAGCACATGAATCGAAACGACAGATTTGGGCACTCACTACGCAGGTTTTTAAAAGGAAATCATGTAGTGCGTAACTGTTTGTGTATTCATTTATACCTAATCGTAAATACTTAAAAATAGTGATGGTAAAAAATGTTACATAAGCTCAATTGTATGAAATAGAGAGTATAAAACGTTTATAGATACACGAAAAACCTATATTATCAATGCTTGTTTTTTTAATGAAATTCAATAGATCGTGCACATTTTCTTAATATGGGTGCTGCCATGTCATCATCATGAATCATTTATTCAATAACAATTAGGTACACATTGTGTTTGAAATTCTTACGCTAGGTATACTTAATGAAAAAAGAATATTAAGACATATTTTTTTCAATAAATTTAGAGCTGAAGGCCTAATTCCTGAATTCCAAATTCAAACTTTCGTCTTTCCTCTCATTGAAATAGTGTCTGACAGAAGAGTGAGGGAGATGCTATCTATACTCTCAAGTCTATGATATACACCTAATTTTAGGGTTCCTTACCATAGTCGGTAAAAACGGAAGCCTTATAAAATCAATTTGTTTTGTTGACAGCAGAATTTGGCAAATTTTATTTTGAATGAGAATAAGAATGATCAGCCAGACGTCATTAATTCAAATATGATTTATTCTTGAGAGCGTCGATTTTTTGAAATTTGCATCAAATGTAGGTTATTTCTACCATCAAGTTTCGCATGTTAGGGAAACATGTAATTATTCCACATTGCCAACTCGTCCACAATGTCAGCTCGTCTATATTCCCATCTGGGTCACAATGCCAACTTGTCCACACACCCAACACGTCCACATTGCCAACTCGTTCATACACCCAACTCATCTGCATTGCCAACTCGTCTATATTACCAATTCGTCTCCATTGGCAACTCGTCCATATTCCCAATTTGTCCACAATGCCAACTCGACCATATTGCTAACTCGTCCATATACCCAACTCGTCCACAATTCCAACGCCTCCATATTGCTTACTCGTCCACAATGCCAACACGTTCACAAATACAACTCGTCTACATTTCCAACTCGTCCATATTTCCAACTCGTCCATATTTCCAACTCGTCCACATTCCCAACTCGTACACAATGCCAAATCGTCCACATTGCCCACTCGTCCATAAACCCAACTCATCTACAATGCCAACTCGTCCATATTACCAACTCATACATATTCCCAACTCGTCCACAATGCCAACTCATCCATATTGCTAACTCGTCCACATTTCCTACTCGTCCATACACCCAACTCATCTACATTGCCAACTCGTCTTCATTTCCAACTCATCAACTATACCAACTAGTCCATATTGCTAACTCGTCCACAAATACAACTCGTCCACATTTCCAACTTGTCCATAGGCCCAACTCGTCCACAATTCCAAGTCGTCCACATTTCCAACTCGTCCATATTTCCAACTCGTCCATATTTCCAACTCGACGATACACCCAACTCGTCTATACAAACTCGTCCTTATTATCAGCCCGTCTTTATTGCCAACTCGTCCAAATTCCCAACTTGTTCATTTTGCCAACTCATCCACATTCCCAACTCGTCCATATTCTCAACTCGTGCGTATTACCAAGTCGTCTTCATTGCCCACTCGTCCGTGTTCCCAACTTGTTCATTTTGCCAACTCATCCACATTGACAACTCGTCCATATTACCAACTTGTCCGTATTACCAACTCGTCTTCATTGCCAACTCGTCCATAATGCGAACTCGTCCACAGGTGTGCAGGTGTCTATGGGTGACGGTAATCGGTTTCCATCAGGCGATTCGTTTTCTCGTTTGTACCCTAAATCTATCATAAATTTACTTATTTGAATGACGTTTAAATTAGTTGTATTTACTACATTTTTTCTGCTTTGATTTATTGTAAAACTCGCCTATAAAAATAATCTATTCTTGAATGACGGTCAGTTTTTCTAGTCTTGCGAGCCCCAGTCCAACTCTCACTTAACCGGCTTTTTCCTCCACATTTTTAACAGGTATGCGAAAAGAGTTATCATATCAACATTTTAAAAAGAAAAACATTTTGGCAACTCAGATCATTGACATAATAGCCCCTAATAAAAAATACATTAAAAGTTGTCAGAATATGGTTACTGTAGCTGTCATGTTCATTGTCAACAAACTGTAAAATTATTTTTGCATATTCGTAATTTCGTACATGTTTTAAGTGTTGCGGATATTATGTTGCCGACTCAAAAATAATATTTCATCATACTGAACAACTTACTACAGGTTTGTGAGCAAATCATGCTTATTATTATTTGGTCATGTTATGTCAAAATAGGGATCACAGGTCACGTGGTCAAAGTCACGTGGTTAGCGCACAGTAGTTTTTTCAAATCCATTTTTCAGTACTTTTTCAGGAAAACATTAAAAATCCAAGAGTTTTATGCACATCTCCAGCATGAGACGAATCTAATGACGTATCATTTATGAAAATCGGACCATAACTGTAGATCTGATGGGATGTACAAAAATCGGCCTCGCGTAATATATATATAGATTACAATTAGTTGTAATAAATAATGGTAAACGTGTCTTATGTTATGTCTAATGTTATCTTATTTTATCTCGTGTTGTTATTCTTGTGTTATTCTTCTGGTGTTATTAGATATTACTGTTTTTACTTTTATTTTTATTGTTATCTCGTTTTATGTTTAAGTACCTAACTGTGTTTCTGTTTATGTACCATACAAATGTTTTGATCATGTGTACTGTGAATTTGTATGTAATGAATTAAATAAATAAATAAACAACTTTTACCTTAATTGGGCGCTGTCAGTCTCCTGTCCTAAATATTGAAGATTTGGTTCACACTATTACTTTAATTTCACAAATTACATATAACAAATACTGCGAGTATCTCATTAATATTATAAAGGTGACTTGTCACTTCTTCACGCTCAAACGGCTGGACCAATTTTGATACATTTTAGTATGAAGGTAGCTGACACCCTGGATTAACACATAGGCTACTTTTTATCCCGAAAAATGTAGTGTTCCCGTGGGATGAGTGGGTAACACCGCGCGGCGCAGCTAGTAGTATAAATTATTATAAAAAAAATAACCCTTGAGAAATTCTCATTTGTAGAAATTAATTCTTAATTCTCAAACTTTATTCCAGGTATCCTAATCTGTGTCCGCGCAATCATCCAATACCTGAACATCAAGCGCGGCTGGCGCCTCCTCTCGGGAACGGCGCAAGAACGTCTTCTCTTCTTCTACTAGCGGTGAACACAGAGCATAGAGATGTTTCCTAGATCGCACATTCAAATATTATGAAGGTAATAAAAAAGAGAAAGGGTTCATTCTCGAATAACTCAGTCCATCGGCACATGGATGCATCGTGAATCGGCCTGCAGTAACTATTGATATCAAAGGCACGTATAATCCTTTCTTGGGCATTTCTCTGTTTCAACCGCTGTCAGTCCCCTGTCCTACCTATTGAAATTTTTTGTTAACACTAAGTTTAGTTTCATAATGAGAAAAACTACGAGTATAGTATAACGTTTATGAAAGACTAATACTTTATGTAACATCTTATTTCGTTAAATATTTCAGACAGGGGACTGAAATATAAGCGGTTAAAATGACCCGAGAAATGCCCTCTCCGTGAAGAGTGTTATTGACGTTATTGTATTACTTCTTTTCGCTCTGACTCGTCAATACAAGTCCAATAAACAAGCGAGCATGAAGCTTTTTTATGCGTTACGCAATTGTATGTCTTTGAGCAGTGAAGTAGGATTTTTTGGAGCGTAGCGACTGGGAAATATTACTTGGAGCGTGTTAAGTGATATTCTTGGTTCGGGAAAAGCGTCGTAAAATTATGGACACAATGAACCGTATTGTATATTTTTTACAATTTGGTTTTGACGTACAAAACAATATTATCATATTAGATTTTAATAACTGCGCTCTTTTCATTTTATAGCACTTATTATATCAAAACCAATCTGTGAAAAATATAGATACATTCATTGTGTGTTTATTAACAATTTTTCCGAGTTTAGACACATTAAGATGCTGAAAAATTCTAACAGCGATTTGGCTCTGTTTGAATAGATTGCTTTCAGCATTAAGTCCACTATTTCAACTTTATTGCAATAAAGTATAAAATAATAAGTGTACATTATTATATGAGGAATTTTGCTATCCATTGTCGTCAATATGATTCTAATAATGATTCTCAATCATCTTTGACAGTATTTCATACTTCTTTCTAATAAGTAGGCAAATCTTGTGAAATGATTCAACCAACGATGCGATGTACAAATTGAGTGTATTAAATTTTTAGCTATTTGGGTAAGGATAAGGTCGTAGTCACAGTATAACCAGTAGTGAATCATCGAACAAAGTACACCGTGCGGTTTGTGTGTGCGTGCCGCGTATTACCGCGTGTACGTACGTACGTGCTCGGCCAGCGTCACAGTGACTGTTACGTACAGATGTGAAGTTGGTTTTGAACGGCAAGCGATAAATTAA
Organism: Apotomis betuletana; assembly: GCA_932273695.1. NCBI lineage: Eukaryota > Metazoa > Arthropoda > Insecta > Lepidoptera > Tortricidae > Apotomis > Apotomis betuletana. Next base: position 7,431,730 of record OW026312.1, read on the forward strand.
TTCACTGTGCCCTAAACGCTACAGCAAAAATATATAGAAGTGCTCCAATATCAATAATAGATTTAAAAATACTAGTAGTGGGGTGAATAAGTGATGGTTCGAATCACGGCAAGGGCAAATATTTGTGTGATGAACTCGAATATTTGTGCCTGGGTCATGGGTGTTATTTGTATTTAATTATGTAAGTCCATAACACACAAGCCTACTAGATCTTCATGTGGGACTAGATCGATTTGTGCGAGGCTGTCCTATATTTATTATTATGAATATTATTTATTATTTAAATTTGGACGTCATTTGACGACTTTGGCGTCTGGGGCACAGCTTAACATCGACGTGATTTGCCGTGATTTGATTTGTCGTGATAAAAACCAGCTTACTTAATCAAGTTAATTCGTTTACATGTGATGCGGGCCGAATGCGTACGTACACAGCGTGCACACATACAAACCACTCGGTGCACTTTTTTCGAAGATTTACTACTGATTGTAATTATACTGTGGTTTAGTGAAGTAGGTCATATATCAGGTGATGCAAGTTTTCGTCGAATCACGTGGCCAATTTTTCAGAATCAAACATACAATTTTCCAGATTAAAACTGTAGGTAGATTTTTAATACAACAAAAAAAAAATAAAGCGATGATTTGCTTCATTCGCAACGTCGCCATAATAAAAGAAAAACTATAATTAGAGCGTTTGATTCTTAAAAATGGCTTACATAAATGTATGTTTCTTGTTGTCAAAGCGTTGAGGCTATTCATCATTTTAATCAGGATTCTCCCTCGCAAGCATTTGCCTGTAATGAAACTAAAAATATATGAAATACTCGTTATTTTTTTGTTACATTACCGGCGAATGCTCGCGGTGAGGGAGCACCCTTAAGCTAATTTAGAGAAGGATAGCGTTACATTAAGCGTGTTGCGATCTCTGCAAGTTAAGTGACTAATCGTTATGTCAAAACTTAGACCACCTGGAAAGAAAAATCAACGATAGAGGTATTCCGCCAGAAGGTCGGGAACGTGCCGCCATTTTCATACTTCTCAGAAAGTTAGGAAAACGATTTTTGTATAACTTGGCTTTTGTATTGATAGTGAATTCTTGGACTTTCTGTATGTTAAAGAAAGCTGCCATTAGGTGCCCGACAAAGTAGACGTTAGTCTTACCATGGGTTAATTCTGTATGTTTTAAAGAAAGAAAGTGCCGGACAAAGTAGACGTTATGTTGTCTTACCATGGTTTAATATGACTGCACTCGCTAGGGACAGCGTGAATGATTCGTATGGAAAATAGTACATCGCCACTAGTGGTTACTTTGTAGAACTACAATTCTCCATATAAGGGTGGAATGCCTCACAATAATAGTCACTTCGGGAGGTCTCGACTCTCCGAGTTCGTCCAATTCGACAGCCATTTTAAAGGTATACTAGGTCGATGCAGAGTCAGCCACCGGTTAAGCTTGCACCATAGATTGGAGCGGAGTGTTTTTTTTTTTTTCGAAATTTTCTCTTCGTCTCGACCTAGCGAAATTTAATTTGTGCATTTTAAAACAAAAAATTCTAAAATCGGTTGAGAACTCGCTGCAGAGATCTGCGCATTGTTACAAAGTCCATTCGAGTCGATCCATGGGAGCTTCGCTCGCTCCGCTCCAACTATACCTATAAATTTGTTTCTTAGACACTTCCTTACATTGCTATTTTTAGTTCGATATCTTTTGGCATCAAATGACATCTAAACTGGTCTAATTAGTTTTCTTTATCATAAGAATGTGAATATAAGTAGATGGTAGATAAATCAACATATTAACACACACGACCAGATAAAAATAATAAAACAACCCCAGAAACCGACAGGACCCGCTAGGTGGGTGCGATCTCACCCCAGACGCGACAGAGCCCGCCAGGTGGGCGCTTTTGTAGTACAATCCGGTGATTAGAGGTTGATGTTCGTGAAAGTGTTAAAATCTGAAGCAAATGAAGACATCAGTATAATGCGATTTCATAGTTTGAATATGTATATGTTGCAAAGTCGTCCAAATATCGGTATAGTGCGTCAGCTGTCAGAATGCGATTCGCGTTTTCTGTCTCACTCGCTTTTACGCGATCCAGATATGAGCCTCTCAGTTTTCACCTAAACCCGAACCCAATCTGTGAGCTCACTGACTGTAACTGTTGACGAATTCTAAGCATATCTAATTACATTTCTAGGGTTAAGTTACTGGCGATTTTTACTAAGTTAAATAATATCAATAAGTTTTGTAACACTCAATATTGCTGAAATAGGAATCAAACTTCTTTCATGTTGCTTTACTTTAAAAGTATATGCAATAAACTAGGTTTAGAACAGACGCACGTTCACGAAATATCATGGTTTAACCCCACGTATGCTTAGACACGGATCCGTGCGGGACATTTGAACCTTATGTTAAATGTCAGTTAATTTCAATTTAATTAGCAAATTTTTGACGCCGCATACGAGGGGTTATCTACTGATTTTAATGACGTCACTAGCAAGTATCTTCATAGAAACTTCATACTAACAGATCGTTTTTGACATTTCATAAAGAGTAACAGCTTATTTGAGCTGTTTTCGAATACCGTATTGGTTAAATTGCTTTATCTACACACATATTCACCACCTTATCACAGATTTTCGTTTTTATAGATATGAAGTCCTCAGTACTACCAGCAACTCCCACGGAGGAAAGAATGAGGCGGCGGCGCGCGCGAGGGCCACAATAGCATCACATATCATATCGTTATGAAAAAACATCGCCAATTTTACACCTCCATGTCCCGCCGCCGCCACTGCATAGCAAAGTAGGTCTATACCTATAGTATCTGAACTTCTTATGGTAATGTAACAATATGGGTGTAGATAACTAAGTTATAATGATAATATAACCTTTAAAACAGCCCTTAAAATCTCTTAAACAGCTATTATGCCTTGGTAGGTACTCTTATATGTTATATCGATTTTTTTTACAAAACTTTAACTTAAAATGTGCTATATTGGGATGATTCCAGCATACTCTACGATTTCTTTAGATAAATAAATAAATATCTACGGTTAAATTAAAAATATTCGTCTTCATTCCAATCTTAGCCCTTTTCTTGGCAATGTATACATCATAATATATCACACATTAATTTTTTTAATTCTTATTTCTTCTTCTTCTTATTGTTTTAATTGCTCAATGACAATGAGGCTTGAAATGTGGACTTCTCATTTATTTTGCCAAGAAAAGGGTTAATACAATTAAAATCTTACGTTCTTATTGTATATTAGTCACGTACTATATATATTTTTCAAGTTGGTTCTTAATTTGACGAGAGACAATTTTTTTTTGTCATTATGAGGATTTTATACGATCCGAAGCTATTTCGAAGATCGGAATCCAAAGTTTGTACCGTGCTATCCCTCTCAATCCCACGTCAAATAATATTTGAATGAGCGGGACGACACGATTCGAACATAGTAACCCTACAGTGCTGATTTCTTTCTGAGTGACGAACTAGATGCGATTTATAAATACAGTTTGAACTCAGATTGCGAGTCGTGTTTGGGTGAAAACGGAGAGGTTCTTATTTGAATCGCGTCAGAGCGAGCGAGACAGAAACGCGAGTCGCAGTCAAAATTTCAACTGTAGCTATCACGGTCCATGAGATACAGCCTGGTGATAGACAGACAGACGGTGAAGTCTTCGTAATAGGCTCCCGTTTTTACCTATCGGGTACGAAACCTTAAAAATAATAAAAACACCAGTGATAACTACACATAGCCCAGTTAAAAAAACGACCTTGAACATCAAATCAAACACCTTGATCAATGATACCTAAAATTTGTACTGTTTACTGATCGTGTAAAATCCCACTTAAGTTTTTTTATCGACATACGCAGTGATTAACTATAAGAGAGTTATTTTTATATCGCTAAACAAGTTTTTGCTAGCACTGTGTTTTCCCTGTAAACACGTATATACGTATTAGCTTACTATGTGTGTGATTCCCATATCCTTATACCATTATAACCAGGGTTCGGAAATTCGGATCGATTTTTACCTAAACTGGCGGCGGCTTTGTTATTCGGTCGTAGGTATAGGCGGCTTTGTATCCGAATTTCCGAACCCTGATTATGATAGTAGTAAATAGACGTAAAAGAACTGTTTTAACCCTTTGAGCGCCAAGCGGCAAAGCAATTCACCGTGCCACTGACGCCAAACCAAAAAAAAAAAAGTGCTCCAAAATCAACAGAGATTGAAAAACACAGATAGTGGTTTGAATTAGCATGTTTTTGACCATTGAAATTTTTGACGTCAATAGGCGTCGTTGGCGTCAGTGGCACGAATTCCCGATGACGTGATTTGCCGTCTTTGGCGGTCAAAGGGTTAAGGGCCTTATTACATTTGCGATTTGCGAGCAAATTTTGTATGAAGACGATCGCGCAGCGGGTTTGCCGAGACGCTTATTTGTAAAGAAAACTCGCTCGCAAAATCGTGATAAGGGACTTAGGGTGCGTCTTCATTGGCGCGGGGCGGAGCGGAGATAGACCAATTACCCGAGTTGAAATCTTTATCTCAGCTCCGCTACAGATCTGTGATTGGTTGATTCCGGACGTCTCCGGTTCAGTGGAGACTCACCCTTACGCGCAACATCTGATCTGAACCTAATAGTCTAAGATACCAATTATAAACAACATTCACCCATCTGTTAAATAGATGAAAAATGGATATTAAATTTTGTATGTTAAAATAGTACATAACATACCCAGGGCGGTGAATTAGTGTCCCAGATGCCGTATGGTCCATAAATATGTGATCTGGGGCTTTAGTAATTACCGCCCGAGGTTTGTCTAAAGTTTTACGTCTTTAGCCAGGAAGTAAGATTTTCTTCCCGTGTATCGGGCAGTAAATGCCACTTACGGCCTAGGGTGACGTAAAATATATTGCTAATGGGTTGCTAAACGTCAGGCGAAGTAGTCCAACATTAATTAGGTAATCATTATTTTTTATTACATCATTAATGTCTGCTAGTGTAAACCAAATGTTTATATTGAAGCGTAAAGTTTAATGACTTGAGTGGGATTCGAACCCGCACCATTGTCGTTTGACAACCCTAACTAACAAATATCTATTCGAAACAAAACTCTTATCTCAGTATCAATTTACTTACTAGATACGAGGTTTTGAAAAGCAGTGACAGAAATTTTAGTGACCAGGGGAAATGAAGCAACTAATTGAAAAATTCAATGGCTCTTGTATAGGACTCTGTAGCTTATTGGACAGAGCGCCCGTGTTGGCAGGGAAAGCCGTTGGAAGTGTGGGTTCGAATCCCACTCGCCTAGGACTGCCATCTCTAAATTCGAACCCGGACAAAGACTAAAAAAACCCGGACATTTGTTGTAAATCGTATTTTTTCCCCGGACACGTCCGTAAATAATATTATTAAAAACAAACGCTTTATTTTTAATTGACATAAAAAGTGTCCGGGGAAAACGCCCCCCGGACGGGCCCGAACGGCCTCCCAACTAGGACAAATCCGAGGAAACCCGGATGGATGGCACCGATTTTTCGATTCAATATTAACATTTATCAGTTCTAAATTATCAATTTATCACAGTTATGTCGTATGTCGACGTGACTGAGGAACCGAGGAGTTAAATGCAATAAAGATTACTTTCGCAAGGCATCTGAAGTTTCTAAATCACTACGACATTAATTGCGACACAAATGTCCGACATTAGTATCTGCTCCATTGTTCTCACTCTGACAGTGGCGTTCACACAAAGACACTTGAATGTCTGAGTGAATACATCAAAAGTGTATGTGTGTAAACCTGAGTTTAGATTAAAGGGATACTTTTTACTATTTCGTAAACTATTACTCACCTTCGGTTTGCCGACGACATCGTAGTCATGGCAAAGTCGATGGAGGAACTCAGCATGATGCTCGATGACCTCAATCGAGTTTCTCAACGGGTGGGCTTAAAAATGAACATGGACAAGACGAAACTCATGTCAAATGCCAAGGTTGTGCCCATCCCAGTCTCTGTTGAAAACTCGGTACTCGAAGTTGTTGACTCATACATCTACCTAGGACAAGTGGTCCAATTAGGTAGGTCCAACTTCGAGAAAGAGGTCAACCGCCGAATCCAACTCGGCTGGGCAGCGTTCGGGAAACTACGCAATGTCTTTTCGTCCGACATACCTCAGTGCCTCAAGACGAAAGTCTTCAACCAATGTGTGTTACCAGTGATGACTTACGGCACCGAAACGTGGTCTTTCACTATCGGCCTCATCTCAAAGCTCAAAGTCGCTCAACGAGCAATGGAGAGGGCTATGCTCGGGGTGTCTCTACGTGATCGAATCAGAAATGAGGAAATCCGTAGACGAACTAAAGTGACCGATATAGCTCACCGGATTAGCAAGTTGAAGTGGCAATGGGCAGGCCACATAGCACGCAGAGCAGATGGCCGATGGGGCCGTAAAGTGCTCGAGTGGAGACCTCGGACCAGCAAGCGCAGCGTAGGACGTCCACCTACGAGATGGACAGATGACCTTGTGAAGGTCGCCGGAAGGCGCTGGATGCAGGTCGCTTCCAACCGGTATATATGGAAGTCCAAAGGGGAGGCCTATGCTCAGCAGTGGACGTCCTATGGCTGAGATGATGATGATGATGATGAAACTATTATTATTCTGATATATTGCAGATCTGCTCTACAATCATTTGAAATAGTTATTGCAGACTTTTATAATCGAGGAAAATTTGTAAAAATTGTATTCGTTATTTTCTATGGCTTAACGAAATTGGCGCATAGTTTTCTAAGATGGATTATTTCAAACTTAAAATTCAAATCTTCAAAAGTTGTCAATAAGCAGAATAATTTACTGGCGTTCTAGCGCTCGACAATCAAAAATTTGGCTGTGACAGACAGACGGACAGACATAGTCCTTTTATAAATAGTATACCTACTGAGTCGCTATGTGGAAAGTACCCACTATGGGCTGCACAAATGCGTGGTCAATTTATGAACGAAAGAATTCATAAATTGGCCTTGCAATTCTGCAGCCCATCCTACATTACAATTGTATTTTTAAAAATTAGTTAAATGGAATGTTTATTTTTTATTTCTTTTTGTTGCATATTTTTTAATTGGTATAGATGTATTATATAAATACAAAAACAAAAATATCAATTACTGAGATAGCACTATATATTAGTTAGTTCTTAATACTAGTGCGGATTTTCTTAACCTTTTAACCAATACTTGGGCGAATTAACTTTCTGAGCGTTTCTGGGGTGCCCATTATTAAAGGGAGTGCCAACCATAAGGTAGTTTCATCCTGCAACATGCTTGCATGGAAGTTATAATATGTTAATTATTTTTGGCATGCGGTAAAAGGGTTAAGGTTTAATTAGACAATGTTCTGTTATTTATTAACGGCTGATTAATCTAATCAACGTCGATCTATTCACAGACGTAACCAGAGTATGGTAAACTTAGGCATCCACATTAATTTTAGGATGCTACGTCACCGCGAGTGTATCAAAAAATTATATGCAAATCTCATTTCTTTTATTTGTTGCATTACAGGAAAATGCTCGCGGTGAGGATGCACCCTTAAGATAAAGTTTAGTTTCGAATTTTGAATGACTGCATAGATGACGCTTAAGAAAAAGCTAAGTTTTTTACAAATTAAGCACCAATTTTAACCGTGTATTGTGAATAAATGAATTTAAATATCCTAGTGCAATATTGTCTAGTTCACTATAGAAGTAAACAAATTGCTTGTATGTTAAGGTTTATTATTAATTTAATGTTAGATTAGATTTAAGACAAAAAACAATTTGTTGTAATTTTTATTATCATTGGGCATTATACAAATCAAATTTCTTGTTCATATTATCAATCAAAACGTTTTAAGGGCGTTAAGAATATGTCATGAATTCCTAAGAAAATATAGGTCGTATGTTCTGAATTTCCCTTTGAAATCCTTTCAGTCTTATTCTCTCCTTCAAATGAAAAATACAGGGTAAAAAAATAAGTGAAGCAAGTGCAAAGAAATGTAAGTGCCATAGATGTTATGGCAGTAATGTCACGTTTCTCTGCAAGTCAATTTACACTTAATATAGCCAGTTTATTATTAAAAACCGTTAGCCATTTCGGCGTGACGAGAGAGCAAAGAAAAATTTACCGTCAAATGGTTTCTCCTGAAAAAATTTTGATAACTGATTTTCAGTACAATCTTCGTATTATATAATAATACCTATAGATATTACTGATACAACAATATAGTTATTTTTAAACCAGTTTAATATTTTAAGGATTTGCTACATCGTTTTTAATTTTAACTAGTTACTGCTTCATTTGTTTTTTTACCCACTATTCTGTGGGATTAATTCCATAATTTCTAGATTTATAGTTAGTAATAGTAAAGTCAGCATCAAATGTAGCTGACACTTCTCAAATTGCATACTAGTTAAAATTGACAGCTAATTTTGATTCTGCCTGTACAGTCAACCAATTTGATTTCTAGGCCACTATAGAACCTTGTCACAATGACAATGATATGAGATTTCAAGCGGCTTTCATATTTGACGTTCACTATGACACGGTACGAAATGGCCTAGGAATCAAATTGGTTGACTACACCTACACTTCGACTGTAAACAACACGAATGGTGTGTTTCTAATAATCGCGGAACTGCGTGGAGCGGACGTTAATTTGACCAATCACAGAGTTTTCACTGACGCGCACGCGCGATTCAAGCACTACGATTGGTCAACCACGGTCCGATCCGATCTGATCATTGGAAAAGCACTCTAACATGTGTTCACCTATGAAGACGTGTAACGCATTCAACCTTTTTAAAACTGATGATAAACTTAAAAGTCAATTGTTTCTTCAATGCGAATCTATGAAGCTTTTGTAAATATACTTCATTGCAACACCGCTTCATTTTCTATTGTTAAATTGTTGGTCGAATCCACTTGGGAAAGAATAAAGATTTATTTGACGATATGCATTTTTCATTTTAGTCTTCTTCCGACCCCTTTTATCAGTACCTAAAGTCCACGGTCTTACGGTCCGACCACAACTTCGGTCTTAGGGCCTATACACACAGGGTTTTTCTGACACGCCGTCGACGCGCGTTTGTACACGCGAATCAGACGCAGCTTGTAAACCGTTGCACACCTACATCGATGCAGACGCGATGTTAAACGCGAGTTTGTAGCGATCCAGACGCGAAGCTAACGTGCGTTGGAAGTGATACAGACGCGATGCTAATGCGCGTTTGTATCGATACAGACGCGCATACCATATGCGTTTTTGAGCAGCGGCTCTTTAACCTTTTGAACGCCACAGTCGGCTGTGGCCAAAACTCGTGCCCATGACGCCACGTCGGCCACAGCCGTCCAAATTTCAATGATCAAAAACTTTGTAATTCTAACCGCTACAAGTATTTTTCAATCCCTGTTGATTTTGGGGCACATCTTTTTTTTTTACTTTTGCGTCAGTGGCACGGTAAATTGCTAGACCGCTTGGCTAGGGATAGGAATAGGTTAATAGTAGCACGATGGCGCGTTTGTAAGCAATCAAACAAACTGCATCGTGCAATGAAAAACGCGCCGTCGACAACGCGTTAAAAAAACGCGGTGTGCAAGAGCCCTTAGTCTTAAGCCGCCTGTCCACTGGAGCGGAGATGTGTAAAACGGGCCAACCATTTCTCAGATTTAAATGCACTTTTGCGCTTCACAAAAACACGGTCTGATTGCTTTAGTTTCCCCGCTCCGGTTTACTGGACAGGTAGCTTTAACGGCGAGAGGTGCGGCTTAGGAAAGCAACACCAACAGAAACGAGGAAAGGAGGCCAACTCGTGCGGCGGCTCGTAGCTTACTTCATTATATCGCTATGACTTTGTCTTTACCGCTCGCCACTCACCGCTACCGCTTCCGCTGGTGGCGCGTGGTCGTGGCCAGACCGTTAGAAATTGCCTACAAGTTCCGGTAAATTCAGAGCTAGAGGTGTAAGCACATCTAGACTGTATAAGAGTGAGCAAGACAAGTATAACCCAAAAGTCATTTTAACGGTATCCTAATCGCAACTCCAAAACATCTGTAAAGAAGAATGTTTCCCATATGTAACGTTAATTTCGATAAAAAAAAAATTGTCCAAAAGTGTTTTTTTCCTGAAACCTGTAGTATTTTCAGGATTTTATAAACATCGTCTTAAAGAACCCGTTTGGTTAGGTTTGTTTTACTTATAATTATTCTGAAAAAATGGCTTTCGGACAAATGAAAATTTGCCGACACGTTACAGCATGGGGAACAAAAAGTGTTTCAGATGCCATTTTAACAGGCGATGTGTTCATAGAATAACAGACCTATGATGATTGCGTTTATCGCGCGATACAGTGACAATGTATTCGTCACTATCTGAAAGGTAGGTATGTGCGTACAGGGACCCATTTCACGAAGTTAGAAATTACTAGCGGAAGTCCCTCTTCCACTTCTTAATATTAGAAAGAGGCTATAGTCATTCTACAGTGGTACCTAATGGGTGATTTATCATTCATAGGCAGTTTGAAACATTGTATCATACCAGTGATTGTCTTTATCCACGTTTAAGATGCCGCTACTATCAAACACTGCGATTAATAGAAATATCAATACCTACAGATATGACAGGAATCTCGTTTAATCTTAACACTTAAATGGCCAGATAAGTATACCTACCTATATAAATCGCGGGCAGATACTGGATGAGGGAGGCGCAAGACTCATCGTTGTGAAGAACTTTGGGAAGGCCTTTGTCCAGCAGTGGATGTCTATCGCCTGGTATCGCCTCGCTGAGGGTGCACCAGCTGCAGTCCCGGCACTACGTGCACTTCAGCTCGTTTGTGGTGCGCGTGCCGCGGCCGCTGCAGGGCACCAACGCAAGTGCAGACTTCTGGCCGAAGGGTGTTGTGTTTCGGCGGTTCCAGGGCAATCTGCCGAATCCTGCGCCAGATCAGACGACGCAGCGGAACCACGCAGTTACGTCGCCTAAATCAAACTAGATTTAAGCTTTTGTTAAATGTATTTTTTGTAGTTCACAGTGCCTTGTTTTTTACTGTAATGCTGTGTAACTAATTTAAATAAATAAATAAATGATGTTGATGACTTACATAAAAGCGAAAGTTTGTGTGTTGTATGTACGCGTTTGTGTTTGTTACTTTTTCACATCGAAACGGTTAAACAGATACCTATGCCACCCTATGCATAAATCTTAGAACAGGGATACTTTATAATAATAACCCTTACGTAACACAGGCTAACATTTATCCAGAAATAATACTGTCGCCGCAGGACAGTGTACTTATTTAATCACAAGCAAAAGCTAGTTAAATATAAGTATAAAGTATCTCGGTGGCGAAACGACTTGGATGTTTTCCTGAAAAATTGGCCCGAAATAGCATTAAGTCGATATCACTGGAAGAAAAGGGGGGAGACTTACCCAGCAGTTGGATATTACGGGGTCAATATAATTATAATAATCTGATTTAATAACCAGCGTCAATTATAAATGGCTGTAACAGTTTTAGTTGTTACCGACAATATTAAGCGGTCTGCTTAACTCTACACAGACTTGTCAATGGATTCCAGGCTCCAAACCACTAGCCAACATTTTATAGTTAAAAATGCACAATAACTGCACTTTGCTGTATCTAAGGCCTGTGCCAAAATTCCGTCAGTCCGTTGCCAACAGCGCCACGGGGTGGTCGCGCCGCCATCTTGGAATCCTTCCCGCGCTTTTTCAGCGGGACCGTTCAAAAACACGTTGCCCTTATGACGAAAGTTACTGACGTTTTCGATTGTGTACCTGCGAATTATAAGTGTTATTGTGATAATAATTTCTACAGAATATTAGGTAAGTTCCAAGTGAATTTTCGTTACTTTTTAACCCTTCATTTGGCAATGTACACCAGGATGTAGGTACAAACTCTTTGACCGTCTTTTTCTATTTTTTTTCGAATGAGAATTGTTAGCTCTAATCAACCTTAGCGAGACTTGAACTGTCAACCTTCGTTTTTTGTTTTTTTTTTTTCAATTTAAGGGTTTTATACTAGGTGACTATAAATAGCATAAGTAGCTTCCGAGATATAACGCCCATCTAGATGGATAGGTCGGTAACAACTAAAACTGTCGCAAAATACAAAAAGAGTTCCTCTTTTACTATTTTAGTCCGTCACCATCTCTTCCCACCAAGTTTTACAAGTGAAATTGTTAGGATAAGGTAATGCGAAAACTTTAAACAGGGAACTATACCTATTTTTTTTTTATGTAAACGATACAATAAGGAACCTTAAAATAAGTAAGTTAATTGTCGTAGCGCGACGTAATCTTTGATCCACATTTTAATTGAGTGAGTTGAGGTGGTTAACTTTTCGGTCCACGCCCATCTTTCCTCAAGACTGCAAATAATTGAGACAACCAATTGAGATCAACGCAATAAAAATATATGTTACCCGTACTAAAACCCTTAACTTTTATGTTGACCACGGGAAAACGGCATTTTTTTGATGAATGATGCTATGTATTTAGGTCTGCTGAAGCTGGCATGTTCATCAAAATGATCAAAGCTCCTTAATTAAAAGAAAAAAAAACGGCTACTTTTGATGCACGTTAAAATCTGTATGATCAGACGGCGGGAATCAACTTTTGGTTTATATTATGTAGAGTAGAGATTACATTATATAAGAAAATGAGAAGAAAATCTATTTCCAGGAACAACAAACAACCGAATTGACAATATACATATTGATATATCTAACAGGTGGAAATTAAGACAGTTAATTAAGGATGTACAGCCTAAAAAATATATTATTTAATTTTTCTACATGTAAATAAATATAAGGAAATAGGTATATAAAATAACCGAAAACTACGACATCTATGTTGCAGTCTTCGACTTATCTGCGAAAAAAAATAAGTTGTCAATAATGTCATCGTCATTCGTTTTTATTTTAAATAGACTATACATTGTGTCATAGTTTTCGAGCTACTACATTTTAGAATTAGTACATTTAAATAAATTAATAAAAAAATAATTAGCAATATTAGGAAAATATAAAAACGTGAAATTATGAGACCAGTTATAATTTGTGTTAATTATATGAAGTCTTGTTAATTGACAACTTCGAAAAGATGAAATCTTGTCAATTGAGAACTTGGGTTGAAAAGCAAAGTTCCCCGTCTATTTATAGACTCCATTCACTTCCTGGCTGTACAGCCTAGCTGGCATGGTGCCAGTAATTCTCGACGTGATTACGTGTAGGTACACGCTCCCCTTTTGGTTTTCCCAGTTTGGCACAGTGGGGTGGCGACGAAACCGTTGGCTTGGCTGATCATTTGCATTATGATTCGGATTTAACTGGACCAATCTGGTTTATGGCACATCTCTAGTTACGGAATCACGGTGTTTTATGAATATTTAATATTAGTGTTTTCACTTAAATGAGTTCCAGTGACGAGACATACAAATAGAATCCGATTTCCATCAGCTTGCCTAATTTAGAGCATCTGAGCAATAAGCATCCTTTTCTCTCCTGTTGAACGTTGGCTATTGATTTGGATTTTACTAGATGGATCCGATTTTAAAATCACTTTTTTATTAACGTAATAAGCACTCAGTGTTTTGAACACAAATCTAATTCCTTAACGTAGGTACAGTTCGTAGGATTTCTTCGTAGATAATACTTACCGAGATTTCAAACGGCCATATCGCCGGGTGACAACTAAAATTCACTAAAATGTCCTACTCTTCAAAACCTCGTATCTAGTTTGTAGATTAATTTTGATAGGTTTTTTTTCTTGTCAACAGACGATATTAGACGTATTTATAGGTCAATCCAAGAGGCAGTCTTTTAAAATAATCACGGTATCTACCGGGAAATAAGTACACAAATATTCTGTATTCTTACATTGCACTTTTGCACAAACTGGCAACCGTTTTTTATAGCCACCGTTTTATTTGACACTTCTTTACAATTGCAGAAGTTTTGCAAGGTTTTCTGTTATTAAATTATCAGTATTTGTCAACATTTCTTTGATTAAAACTGTACTAAATAAATGCTTCCAACCAACTTTTTATTAGATGTTATACATAGGTTTGTACTGGAAGATATCTACGCTAGTTTTTTTTCCGTAGCTATTCGTAGCTGAGCTACGGCGTAGCACCCACGTAGCACTCGTATTTAGCAGTAGCGTATCTACAATACAAATGTTCCACATGAGAGTTGGCACTGAATCATATATAGTGCAATATGTCATGTTTATCGGCTCCGGTTCATGTTCTATACAAATATAATATTGATACACTGTGGTACATACCACAATATAAGGTAAACATCCCTGTGCTCGACACTGTCCCAATAGTTGCCATCTTGAATGTTATTTGCAATAGAGGTGATGTGTCAATTATTAGGCATTAGCGTGTCGAGCACAGGGTCGTTTACCTTATACGTCAACACCATTATAAATATGTAGAATCGAAATTTATGTATGTCGAAGATATATTCTAAAAATAAGCGCAACAGGTTATTTGAATGTATCAGATTTTGAACGATCATAGATATTTATTGTACTATTTTTTATATGTTTGTATTATGAATTTATGTTTCTTTGCAGTTTAATTGCGCTTAAACGGCTAAATGGAAATGGTTTTAGGATACTAAGATACTAACTCCATCTTACAATACGAAACTTTCATACAAATGTTAACTTACGAGTGTCTTATATTGTAAGCGCGGCCTACAAAACAAATGCAATCTATAGAGAAATGTCAGTAAAGTTACCCGTCCATTGTTCCGCTGCGAGTTTTGCGATTATCAGAGAACAGCACCTAAACATTTCAAGAAACTATGTATTGTAATTTTAAATGCCTACAAAACATAAACAAAGTAGGTAAAGTCCGTTTTATCAACGTAAATTACGCCTATGATGGTTGCTTTTATCTCGCACTTTATAAGTGACAAAGCTAACATGCTTGTACAGTCAAGGCAAATCAACAGACTCAGCACTCCACGCAGTGGTAAGCAATATCGAAGTTGCACTAACAAGGAAAGGCTCATGCCTGGGAACCTTCATTGACATAGAAGGTGCTTTCGATAAAACAAATTTTAGCAGCATCAAACAAGCTCTAGAAAGACATGACAAAGAACCATTACTAATAAAATGGATAATGAACATGCTAGAACAAAGAATCATAAGACTAAAAGAAAACAAAGATCAGCAAGCACTAGTCGTGAGAGGATGTCCGCAAGGAGGAGTCCTCTCACCCCTTTTATGGAACCTAGTGGTAAATGATCTGATAACAAAACTAAACGAGAGTCATTTCACGACCATAAGGATACGCGGACGACCTTGTCATACTTATCAGTGGGCTGGTAACAAGCACACTGTATGAACTCACACAAACAGCACTAAAAATAGTAGAGAAATGGTGCAAGGAGAATGACCTATCGGTAAACCCCAAGAAAACTGACACAATTCTCTTCACACACAAACGTAAACTGGGGTCATACGAAATGCCAAGCCTCTTCGGTACAAAGCTTACACTCTCCAAACAAGTAAAATATCTAGGGATAACCTTAGATGACAAACTGATCTGGAACAAGCATCTTGAGAACAGATTAAACAAAGCCACAGTCGCCTTCTGGCAATGTCGAAGGATGATAGGCAAAAGGTGGGGTCTCGCCCCGCACATCATTCTGTGGCTATACAAAACGGTAATCGTACCTATGATCAGCTACGGAGCAGTGGTATGGTGGCCCCGAACGCAACTAGCGTGTGCGATTGCCGGCCTGCAGAAAACACAAAGACTAGCATGCACGGCCGCAACAGGCTGCATGAGGACCACTCCTACCGCGGCACTAGAGATGATCCTAGGTCTCACGCCATTGCACATACATATACAAAGAGAAGCAGCCGCTACGGCGATACGACTAAAAAGCCTAAACCTATGGACCGACTACGTTATATACCCAACACACAAAGATCTACAGTGAAATGATCACAAAATTCCCTACAGTAGAAGCACCAATTGACAAGATACCAAAGACATTAACCTGCAAGAAGGAATACGTCATACTCCTAACAGAAGACCCGAATGAGGGGCTCAACCTTGAGGACCTGAGCATCTTTACGGACGGGTCAAAAACTGAGAAAGGAACGGGATGTGGTGTATTCTCGGAGGATTTGAGTATTAACATCTCTAAACCCCTAGGTGTACACAACACGGTATTCCAAGCTGAATGCGTAGGAATAATAGAAGCCTGCAATGCCATAAAAAGACGCCAGGTTCAGAACACAAACATACGAATACTTTCAGACAGCAAATCCGTACTACAAGCACTAAACAGTGAAATGTGTACCTCTGCTCTAATATACGAATGTCATCACAGCATCACAGACGTGTGCGATGACAAAAATACGGTAACATTACAATGGATAAAGGGACACAGCGGCTCGAGAGGCAATGACGCAGCGGATGAATTGGCCCGTAAGGGATCGGAAACACCACCATGCGGGCCAGAGCCAATAATACCCCTACCACAATCTTATATATATACAACATAATGAACCAACACATATCATACCAACACCAAAAATACTGGGAAGACATAGGAATGTGTAGACAAACAAAAGAAATACTTCCGAAAAGGAACCACAAACGCACCACCATCTTACTGAGAATCAACAGGATCCAACTACGCAAGATAGTAGGATTAATAACGGGACATAATACTCTGAACAAACACCTTTTCAATTTAGGTATAACAGACAGCCCAATATGCAGAGCATGCATGGAGGCAGAAGAAACCACCAAACATATTCTACTAGATTGCAAACAGGTAGAAGGATACAGGATGAAATACCTAGGATCTCCAAGTACCGTACACGAAGCCATAAGCAACATCAAGGCTTTGCTTAGGTTCGTGGAGGAGCTGGGGTGGTTGGAGTAGCGCTACCCCCTTTTCACGCAAAATAGGCACGTTGGATGTCGACTTGCGGAAAATGCCCAGCGCAACTAACTAACTAACTAACTAAAGTGACAAAGCTTTTGGCTTTATCTGTGCGTGTCTTCGAACTAATCATAGAGACGGGTTTGCTTGTGAGCTTGACGTTGTGACAGATACGCACACGGACAAAACCTAACCCGTGGATAACCAAAACGTAGCTTCACTTTCAAGCGCTAGGTTTCTAGGCTTATTTCGCACGTTGACAATCAAAATTCACTGAAATTACTGTCACTGCTCTTCGAAAGCTCGTATCTAATTTGTTGATTGACACTGAGATAAAAGTTTTGCTTTAAGTAGATATTTGTTATTTGTTAATTTTTTATTGTCAACAGACGATTTATTATAAGGCATCTTATAAGCTGCGCTGACAATGGTCGCGGCCCTTAATCCCTGGCGTCGTCTCGACGCGGCTCTCGAGATTTACGACAAAATTAAGTGTCCAGACTTAACTAGGCGACGCATATAAACTAGGGCCTACGCAATTACTAGGTTAGCAAGGTTCTAATAAGCCTTTATTAAATTTATTTATTTAATTATTAACCAACTTACACTAACAGATAAACCAAACATGTAAGTTATAGGTTATGTTTACAATTTAAAAAAATATCAAAATTATCCTAAATCTAAACTCTAATTACTGCAATCATTATCATCACATATATTCGCATCGCGCCGTTATCGCACAATGGTGGGAGCAGCGATGGACTCTAGATATCTTGTCGCTGTGGCCAAGAACCTCGGTTCCGATTGCGAGAACAAGTCCAGCGTGGTGTTGTAGAGCAGTATATTGTTAATGTGGGTTAGTGCCAGTGTAAATTGGTTCATATGTCAACTTTTTCAGAGTCATACGGGCGCTGGAAAATCGTCTAACTTTTTTAAACAAGCTCTAATAGAACCACTCATACAAAGATCAAAGCTCGAAGAAAAATAATATATATATAACCTTTCGAATTTTTCCTTATGCTTTGTGTATCGGTATTTGTATTGTTTACTTGAAAGCATTTACACCTTAGCGACCTCTATGTGAATACGTTAATATAAACTCTAATAGATTTGTGTTCTTATTATTATTCCTCGAAAAAAACATACATACGTAACTGAAATTAATAAATACATCCAAGAAGATATATTCGAGTTCATCACACAAATAATGTATGCCCTTGTGGGATTCGAACTCAAGACCGCCGCCGGCTCAGTACGCAGCTGCATTACCACTGCACCAACAGCTTCGTTAAATCTAATTAATTAAAAAAAAAACTTCTTATAACCTAACGAAAAGCATAGTATTCCATAGGTACTTATATGGTGCTTGTTGCTTGTATGCACTTACCTAATTATTGACTTTTTTCGGAGAATCGTATCAGATACAATTTATTGTCAAAGTAGTGAAAATATCAAAATTAACAAGCTGATTTTCCACATCAGCAAATATTGTGCGATATAATGTGTACTCATCGTAAATTTAGATCAAGATATTCTCAATATTAAGGCTTATCTGACTACTCGTCATTCGTCCGAAACTGTTTATTACGAGTAGGTATTTCTTATTGTGAAAAATATAAATTTTGATTAGAAATGTGATGAAAGAGGGTTGAAAGCTATACGGCTTTGGAGTGCGCTTCATAATGGGTTGACGTCACGATGTTACGCCACGGTGTTGTGTACTCAACGCCTTTAGGGAGGAATTCTAGAATTTTCGCCAACTCAATACTAGTACGTTTGTACTGTGTCGCTTAATGAATTAAAAAAAAAACTATAAGGCGCGCAAGAATGGTTCCTGTGACAGATGAAATTAGAGTATTCCACGACAGTTTTCCTTGAATTTATGCATTTTGAAAAGGGCCGTTGTTTAGCTATTATACTAGATTTCTTATGTGAAAACTGCAAAAATATCACGGATTCAGAGATAAACGGTTTCGTGAAAGAGATAACGATATAATGAAAGGAAATTTAATTTGTAAGTAGTGAAATATTGCGCAATTTTAAATTTTACACATTAAAAGCATGACCATTCCTTCTGGAGATCCTTGTAGACCTCCATCCAGCAGTGGAACTCTTTCAGATTAAACCTTACGATAAAAACTATCCATTAAAGCGCAGCGGAGAAAATGAGCTAATCAGGCTAAGTCGTTCTGAAGCCCAAAAGAAGTGCATTAAAATCCGAGGAATGTCATTGGTCCATTTTAAACATTGCCGCTCCGCTTTTGTGAAAAGGCAGCCTAAAACGAGCACAATCAGAAGATGCTGTACCTAGTATTAAACATATCCGGGTTTAAACCGATGTTATTTAACCCGCCTAACCCGGACCAATCGCATAGATAAAAAAAAATAGAATGTCAATCGATTCTATTTTTTAATGGGATCAAATGTCTATATAGGGCTGACTAAACTTAGGCTGCTCTAAAAGTCAGAAATGACTTTCAAAGTTCAACATTCCTACAGAGCGCTAAAAACGCTCCATACAAATGGCCGTCTGCATTGTGGCATAATTTTGTGGGTTGGGTTTAAGTTCATAGCTGTTATACAATTATTTTTTTGTTAAATAACGAGGACTCTGAAAACAATTTTAAAATTTCTTTTAAAGTCACATATTTCAAAAAATATTTAAATATTTTAATTATTGTATTTTTCTTTATTATGAAGCAAATCATATTCACATAACTATATAGTATGTTTTATAATTAAATATCAATCAACACCCCTATTTTATTAAAACCGAACCTTATTACCTACGTTCTATCACACGCTTCCCTATTACGCAACACGTGACCGCCAGAACTGCTTCAACGGACATTGCATAACAATGCACCTGACACTATCGTCTATCAATGAACACTCCCTATACACCCAGCTCCAAGAAACCCAGACTTATATCCTTCTAATAAGAGCACAGACAACCGCATACGAAAGATAAAGAAATATTTAGCCCCGAGTTCGAAACAGACGCAAATAAAAAACACGAAGAGAGAATAACAACTCTGGATATTGAACTGAAGACTCAAATTGCAATAATAGACGATGTTTGTTAGTAAATTTTTGTTGTCAGGTCACGGTGTAATAAGGTTGATTGTCGAATGTTTAATTACAAGAATAGACGGCTGGCAATTGCATTTGGCTGATGACAAACTCCCATTATAGCCGGCTGATTCCGTCTAGCCCTTGAGCTAAATCTGTTGTCTGGATATATTAATCAATCAATGTTTGATTAGAAATTTATAGAATAAAGATTGAAAAATTGGGCAAGTGCGAGTCCGACTCGCGCATGAAGGGTTCCGTACCTATACATATATATAATCTATAACAAGTTTGTTGTATGGGAGCCCCCCTTAAATATTTATTTTATTTTATTTTTAGTATTTGTTGTTATAGCGGCAATAGAAATACATCATCTGTGAAAATTTCCACTGTCTAGCTATCACCGTTCTTGAGATACAGCCTGGTGACAGACGGACGGACGGACGGACGGACGGACGGACGGACGGACGGACAGCCAAGTCTCCGTTTTCACCCTTTGGGTACGGAACCCTAAAAATCAAATTAATAAATAAATATCAGACAAACTCACACAAATCGACCTAGTCCCAAATTAAGCTCAAGAAGCTTGTGTTCTGAGTACTAGACGATTATATACATACTTACATAGATAAGTATATACTTAAATACATAGAACATCCATGTACCGGACACAAATATTCGAGTTCATCACACAAATATTTGCCCTTGCCGGGATTCGAACCCAGGACCGCCAGCTCAGGAGGCAGCTGTTCTACCACTGCGCCAACCGCGTCCTCGTTAAATTATGTAAAGACATTCTTGATTCGATAATTATGATTAAGTTTAAGATTTAAAAGCAGGAAATGTCGCTTAACGAATGAACAAGTGAAAAAAAAATTAAGACGCGGGTCCAAATCCAACCCACTAAACGTTTCAAACTTAAATTATTTTCGTATAAAAAAAATGAATGCAGTTTCTCGGTCATTCTCCAGACGTACATTTTTGCTTGTCTTCACTCTTTAAAAATATAAAATCATCGATTTAATTATATCTAATATTTTTTGATCGTAGCAGGTATTCGTATTGAGCTGTACATGAATTTTCAAGAACATATTTAAAACTTTTCGGGTAGAAAAAAAAACTTTTAGCCCTATTCTCCTAATTGACACGTCGCGTCCCACTACCCAAATTACTTACATACCAATTTCTCCTGATGATATACATGAAGAAAAAACAATGTAAGCAAGTTTCTTAAACAAAGAATACATGTTTTAATTGCACAAAAAAAACCTAGTCAATACTAGTAATATATTACAAAGATATC
The DNA here is from genome assembly GCA_932273695.1 of Apotomis betuletana. NCBI lineage: Eukaryota > Metazoa > Arthropoda > Insecta > Lepidoptera > Tortricidae > Apotomis > Apotomis betuletana. The sequence continues at coordinate 7,453,106 of OW026312.1, forward strand.
AATTATAGTAACTTTGTCTCGAAACGTATAATAATTGACGCGTCGCGTTCGGTTTTGATCACACAAGTCCTCTGAAAGTAGGTACGGATCTCACTAACGCATTTCGGTGAAGCGGTCAGTCGTGCCTAGAGCCCCGTGTGGGATGGTTGTGTCAGCTGTGTACGGGTCGCCAACTATGACTGTAAGTATCTAATTCACGCGTTTTGGCTCACGAAATTTCTAATTAACACGTTCACGTTTTAAAAATCAACCAGTAACACTATTGCGCTGAGAATTTTAGTTTACATTAAAGGCCGCATTATTTAATAGATACTAGATTCTGTAGATTATTACATGCACCTATAAAAAGTTTTTTTTTTTTCAAGAATCCCTAATTCACAAGTATAATTCACGCATCAAAAATGAACGCGTTAATTAGAATTTAACCATCCATGCGGTTTTAATCATCAGTTTGGTTTTTTTTTTCTAGAAGATTTGTATATATAATAGTAATAGTACCTATAATATATAGTCACATCTTCGTGGGGTCATTTTAAAACCTCATCAGGCATCAAAATTCGAGCCGAAGTGGTTTTGCCATATATTAGCACCATCAGGCATGAACAATTTCGTACTTGTATATAACCAACCCTGTGTCTGATAGAATAATAGCAATTCAAATTCAAAAATTCAAATTCAAAAATTCAAAATTCTTTATTGCGTAAAAACACGTCTTACATGATCTAAGGGATGGGGCCGCCCTGTAAGCAAACAATTGCCTGTGGTGGGAGACACCGCTCTTCCTTAGGTGACATGAGGTTTCAATACTTATGACTAATTCTTAAAAAATAAAAATTCTTTCAATTACACTTATGCAATTTTACGCTCACTGTCAAATTGTGCGCGCGCGTGTGCGTGTGTGTTTGTGTGTGTGTGTGTGTGTGTGTGTGTGTGTGTGTGTGTGTGTGTGTGTGTGTGTGTGTGTGTGTGTGTGTGTGTGTGTGTGTGTGTGTGTTTATGCTCTCCGAGTGTGTTAGATTAATCTTATCAAATTCTCTATCTCTTCATAGGTTTTACTTTGAAGCCACTTTATGAGGAGCTTTTTGCATTCATAATAAGGTTTAGAGTGAATGTCAAGTAATTTATTAATTTTGTTGTAAAGTTGAGCAGATTTTGTGTTATACTGTGAGTTAGCAAAGGTGGTCCGGGTTTTAAATATATTAACAATATTAATTATAACTCTTTTTTTATTATAGTTAGGATTAAATGGTATATTTTTATGTCTTTTGAGTGTAGTTTGTAAAAGATACAATTTTCTAACCGATAGTAATCCACTGGTTTGATATAATAGATCTGTGGAAAATGTTATTTTTTTGAAATACATTACTTTTACTAGTGCACGTTGGGCACGTTCAAGGTGTATAAAACGACTTTTAGCTGCACCACCCCAGACAGATATGCAGTATACCAAGACAGATTGTGCCAGGGACGTATATATTTCATTCAGGATGTTGCGAGACTTTGCTTTATCCGTGGTTACTGTACTTGGCACAATATGCCTTAGCGTCTTGAATATCCAGAGCAATTTTCTGATTCTGCTTATGACTTGGTCTATGTGAGAGTACCAGTTCAGGTGCTGATCTAGCACTACTCCCAGGTACCTAGTTTGAGCAATTTTTTCGATAGAAGGGCAGTCACAATCCACAATATCACACGTCTGACTGGAGTGTATTTTGAGTTCTATATTCTGAGTAGGTTGATTACTATTTGTGATACTAAAACACATGTATTTTGTTTTGGCAGTATTAAGTGTCAGTAGGTTAGTTCTTAACCACCTAGCAATCCTAGCCATACCCAATTCCGCATACTCTTTGACTTCATTCCATGACTTGGCCGTAAACACAACTGCAGTGTCATCGGCATAGGAGAAAAGTTTTGCCTCTGGGATGTTCATGTTACATAGGTCATTGATATAAGTTAAGAACAATGTAGGTCCTAGCACGCTTCCCTGGGGAACACCGTAAGTAACATCTTCATCCAAGCTGACGTGTTGTGATAACTTCACTCTTTGTTTCCTGTCAGTAAGATAATTTTGAAACAGGGAGAGTGGTGTGCCTCTAATACCCATTTTTTCAAGTTTTTGTAATAGGATAGGGACTGAGACGGTATCAAAGGCCTTTTTTAGGTCCAGGAAGACAGTTAGGCACTTGTTGTTATTGTCAAGGTTCTCAACTACAAGTGAGGTTAAAGTAGTTATTGCGTCTTCCGTAGACATTCCGTGTCTGAAACCAAATTGTGAGGCCGATAGTAGTTTATATTTATTTAAGTAGTTGAGAAGTCTGGTGTTTAGAAGCTTCTCCAGAATCTTCGATATCGCTGGAAGAACTGAGATCGGCCTGTAATTACTGATATCGTCTCTGTCCCCACCTTTATATACAGGGGTAATTAGAGATTTTTTGAGAGATTTTGGAAATATTCCATGGCTAAAGCTAAGGTTTGCCACGTGTGTAATAATGGGGACTATTTCTTCAGAAGCATATTTTAAAAATTTACTTGAGAGATTATCCCAGCCTGGAGCACTATTGGACTTAAGATTCATCAACGTGTTATACACTTCATCTGGGGTAGCAGGTAGTAATACAAATGAGTTAGTTTGTGCTGGGAGGTGACCAAGTAATAGGTTGACGTCATCCTGAGGGTTAAGAACGATTTGTTGGGCGAGCTCTTTACCGATGTTAGCAAAATATTTATTTATACAATTGGCTGATTCTGTAGGAGACGCCTTGATATTTAATAACTCAGAGTGTATTTTATTAGATTTTTTTGTAAACGTCATGTTTTTTATGTTTTCCCAAAGCAATCTGTTGTTATTAATTGATTTAGCCAAAAGTTCACGTTCGTAATTTCTTTTTAGTTTTTTTATAAGGTTATTACAAAAGTTTCTGTAACGAGTATAGGTTAGTTTTAAAATTTTATCGTCGGGGTTTTTGCGTGTTTTTATTTGTAAGTTGTTACGGTTTCGAATACAGCGCAATATACCTGGTGTTATCCATGGTTTGATGATACGTTGCGCACTGGGTATCACAGTAGTTTTAGTATTTAATTTTATGGATTCACTAAGTATGTATATTAAGCGATCTGTTACAGCATCGGGATCATTACAAAACAGTAGTTCAGATAAGTTTTTTTCTTTTAGATAATTTAAAGCATTTTCAAAATTTATTGTGGTTTTAGTTCTGGTTATAGGTGACTTTTCCTTTATTTTCGCAAGTGATAGGAACGTAGTGTAATGGTCTGTTATTGAAGTTTTAATTATAGCTATAGTGGGGGAATATTTTGATTTGTTAATTCTTAGAATAAAATGATCCAGGCAATTATTATCCCTGGTAGGTTTCGTGTGACCGGCTAGAAGTCCAAGAGTTGATAAAGTGTTCAAGTAATACATCCTGTTTTTAAATTCGTGTAAAGGTTCAAGCGTTTTCGGTTTAATATTGATATTTATATCACCTGTAATTATTATACTACTTCCCGCATTTAATTGTTCTAGATAAATCTTTAGGGAGTCTGTAAAATTTTCTGTGTTGGTGATTGCGGGAGATCGATAGATACACAATAAGATGTTGTTTAATATATCCACTTGGAGACAGGATGCATGAGTTAGTTTTATTTCTTTGACTTTGTGTTTTAGTGTATTCTTAATGTAAACAACCACTCCGTCATTCTGGTTCAACTGTAAAGTGGTCGAATATGAATCGTAGTCCGGTAATAGGGGTAGGTTTTTATTGGGATTCAGTCTACATTCCGTAAGCGTAATTACGTCGGGTTTGAAGGTAAGGCTAGATAACATGACTGTAAAATCGTCAAAATTACAATAAATGCTCCTAATATTTTGAGATATTATTGTGAGATCACTTTTATTAACTTGCATTTGACTCATTAGTTCGATCGTATTGTCGCATTCAATAATTTGTGCTAACTCGATATCGTCCAGTTCCGTTATTGCTTGAAAGGTGCTATCCATTGTTGTCATAATAAGATAAGCGCGTAAATATTAGTAAAATGTAGTGCATATCATATGCTATCCATGTGAATTGTATTGTAACTGAAACTGTGTTCGACAATAAATGTCGGTTGATGGAATACCAAGATAGAGACTGTAGAGAACAAAGAGTAACATTATTTTCTATTGCTGAGCTTTGAGTGTGTGCGTGTGTGAGTTGTGTGTGTATGTGTAAGTATATATGTAAGTGTAGAAGGCGTGAGATTATATTGTTTTTTTAGTTGTTGTATTGTTTTTTTGTGTACAAGTGTATGTTTTATGTGTGATCTTAAATAACAATGCTACGACAGTTATACAAGAATATTGAGTAATCGATCTAATAAATAGCGGTTTCAGGAAAAAAGGAAATATTAGCAGGTTCGATATATACACGCGTGAACATCGATGTTCAGCTAGTCATTCTTGAAAAAGGCGGTGCACTTGATCTTCAGAATTTATGTGGATTATTTCAGATTCGTCTGTTTTTCTCACATATATTTTGCCATAGGAGGTCCAGCAGTGTATATATCCCTTTGACCTTTTGAGATCTCGCGCTAAGAAAAGCAGTCTGGAGGCTCTTGCAGTGAGGTGCTCTGAGATATACACCTGGACCTCCACGTTAGTGGTAAAGCCCAGTTGTTTAGTACATAATTTTGTTTCATGCCTACTGTTGAAGTGCTTCGCTGCCTTTATGACCTCTAATTTTAATAAAACAGAGTTCGTCTCTACTATTATGGGCGTATTTTTCTGTTCTTGCCTTTTGCCGCGCACCCTGTAAATGTCCTTTATATCAGATATATTTATTTTACATTTTAAGGCTTCGGACAGGCTCATAATCATGGCTACGAGGTCTTGCTTAGTTTCATTCGGCTTCCTAGGCACATTTTTTATTTCAAAATTAGCCTTACGAGCAGCTATTTGCATTTCCTCCAGTTTACCTTCCATGAACGTGATGTATTCGCCATCTTCTTTTAACTGCTTCTCTACGAGGCATAATCTTTTTGTGAAGTCTTCGTTTTGCTTCGATAATTCGTTAATGGAGGCCACGATACTATCATTTGTCTGCTTTATTTCCTTCATCGTATCTTTTATTTCTCGTAGTTCGGCCGTCTGGTTGTTCGTGAAGAAAGTTATAAGCTTTCTCATCTCTAACCTAAAGTCGTCTAGCTCCCCGGCTGATATAACTCGTGGCTCGTCTCTGGACGTCGCTGCCGCTTGCCGCTGTCGCTGGGGCTGCCGCTGGGTGATATAGTCTGGAGATGACTCAGGATCCGACCCAGGAAGTGGTTCGCAAATCGACATGTTTGTTTCGTCTGCCATTTTGTGATACAAAGGTACCAGGGTATCAGATTGTGAAAGAAGTTAAATGCCGTAATAGGCGTAGAATATGGCTACTAATTACTGGGCGCTGATTGGGCGACGGGGCGTGGCCTCACAGGTAATTTGCAAAATGGCGCAGGTGTTGAGCTCGCTGATTAGCTGACGCTGATTGGGTGTAGATAAGATAAGCGCGGTGGGTGTGTCAACGATGCGTAAGCGCAGTAGTTCTAGTAGTGACTCACGCGTACCAGGCGCGGAGTACCAGGCGCGGCGTACCAGGCGCGGCGTACCAGGCGCGGCGTACCAGGCGCGGAGTACCAGGCGCGAAGTACCAGGCGCAGATGTTGAGATGACACCTCCTTAATGTTATGCACTCCTAATTTTCCAGCACTTTTATTTTTCGAGAAATTTGAATTTAATTTAAGAAATAAATAAACGCGGAAACAGTGGATAGGTCAGCACCTTGCGGTGGTCCGGGGGGAAGAGGAGGAAACAGTGGATAGGTCAGCACCTTGCGGTGGTCCGGGGGGAAGAGGAATGAGCAATGAAGCTGAACATCCATTTATGTTTTCTCAACACCGTGTAAGTTTACAACACACAGTCCACGGAAGAGGATATCAACTAGAGGAAACTCTAGACAGCATACCAAGCTAGCAAATCGTAATGGTATTGGAAGACTGGAATGCTAAAACAGGAAGCTCAGAAATAGTCCATGAAATCCGAGACACCATTGGAAAATATGGTCTAGACTCTAAGAACGAACGAGGTCAGAGGCTTGCAGAGTTCTGTGTTTTGTGTCTGACCATTACTTTAACACTCTCTTTCACCATCACAAAACATGACTCTACACTTGGAAGTCTCCTGGACCCTGGGTCGTTTTAGGAATCAGATAGACTAAATACTGGTAGAAAAGCGCTGGAAGTCATCTGTCAAAAAATTAAGTGAAAACCGTCCCTTGAGCTGAACGCGGTTACTGCGTGCCTCGTTCTCCATTCGTCTCAAAGCCGTTTACCGTAACGCGCGACCTAAACACTAAGAATCTGACGGAAGCGACGCTCATGAATTTAGATCAACGCAGGTGATGCTGAGTCCAGGTAATAAATGAAGATTTTGAGGATATCGTATCTAAGAGAGGAAGGGATTGTAGAAGCTTCACATGGATCACTGAGGAAACGTGGAACCTAATCCAGCGCCGGAAAGAAATTAAAATTTATGCCCTTCAAGACTCGCAAGTTGAAAAGGGAATACTCGAAACTATGTAAAGCAATTCAAAGGGAATGCCGCAGAGACAAGAACGAGCATATGCCAAGAAGTCGAGTCGCATCCACTTAAATTACAAACCTCAGATCTGTTCAAGAAAGTTCGCCTGCTGAGTCGAAAGTTCAAACCCAAGTTCTGGGTCATTGAAGATCACGATGAGCGACCGCTGCATGAGTTTGACAAAATTGCAGAACGCTGGCGTGGCCACTATGAGCAGCTGTACAAAACACCCTGTACATCCACCGACAATCGGTTGCACTGGGGACTTCTGAACCTGAAGCCCAACATCTTCAAATCAGATAATAGCTGCAATCGATCGCCTTAAAATTAAAACAGCTCCAGAACTAGACGACATTACTTCCGAGGTTTTCATAGCTCTAGGTGATAAAAGAATATATATATCTTGCACAAGATCTGCCACCACATATAGCAAACCGGCAGATGGCCAAAAGTCTGGACCCAATTCGTCATCATCCCGTTACACAAAAAAGGTTCAACGACAAAATGCGACAATTATCGTACACTTGCTCTGACTCAGTTTTGCTCCACGTGATTAAACAACAGACTTCATCTCTATCTAGACTGGCAGATCGCGCAAAAACAAGCGGGTTTTGTAAAGGGAAAAGGCATGAGCGAGAAAATACTGAACGTGAGGCAAATTGTACAGAAGTGCTACGAGTTCAATATACCTTTCATCATGTGCTTTGTCGACTATTGCAAGGGTTTTGACTGTGTCGACTGGGACTGTCTATGGGATATTTTGACCGATTTGGGTGTTCCTCGCTCCTCACTGCTACTACACTACAGTCACTTTTCCACAACAACCAAGCAACAATGAGAATAGATAAGACGTCATACAATCCCTTCAGTTTCCAAAAGGGTGTCCGACAAGGTTGCATTATTTCACCTATACTGTTCAATATATACGGCGAATACATCATAAGGAGGACGGCTATCATAGTAGCATTACTGTTCGTGGACGTAAAGTCTTGCGATGCGCTGATGACACCAGCCTCCTAGCAGCTAGCGAAAGCCAGATTGGCAGTTTATTGAACAGGATGGCGCGCTTTAGTGAAGAATTTGGACTTTCAATCAACAGATCCAAGACCAAACTCATGATTATTGATCGTACAGGCAAGGTAGAACTCAGTGGAAGACTTAACTTCGAAATCACGGAGAACCTGGGTTCTAACATTAGCAATAATGGTTCATGTAAAACGGAAGTTCGCAGAATCCGCGCTAGGATGGCCAAGGGCGCAATGTCGCAGCTTAATAATGTACGGAATGATAGGAACTTCTCCGCCAACACTAAGACTACCTTAGTCCGAACTATAGCGTTTTATTTATTATAACTTATCATAATAATTCAATTTACATAAATACTTACATACCTAATCTACCTAGTAACTCTAACGGCCGGTGTGCTTGTTTCTTGAGTACTTAGGTACTTTCATATTATTTAAAACATAGCTTATATCTCATAACTGCCACCATATCAGTCATATATTATTATACAAAACGTTTTTATTTTAATTAAAAAAATATAACTGAATTTGTATAATTAACGCGTCGCTTTTCTAATTCACGCGCCATACAAAAGTCAAATATTCTAATTAACACGTCGTTTTTATAATTCGCGCGTCATTTAAATTTTAATTTGCTTCTAAGTAATGATCCTTTAATAATTATAAAGTGCCCCATCCACATTTAATTTTCAATGATCGATATGTTACTATATTTGAGATAAAAATGATTGAAAAGTAAGCAGAAAAAAAGCGACGCGTTAATTAGAATTAGAACACAAATCTGGAGAATGACCGTTCTATTAAATCTAAAATCGACGCCATGGTTCCTAAGAACAGATTATCTTATAGTTTTTGTTTTCTCCCTACTAACCCATCTGGATTGATTACCCTGTTTGTCCATGTCCAATCACTAAAATGCCCTATCTCATTGCATGCCCAAGCAGCTAACGAGCTGGAGCATTTTTACTGGCCTAGGTTCATAGTAATAGTACTTACGTAAGGGGTTCTCATACTTTTAGGGTTCCGTAGGTACCCAAAGGGGGGTAGCGGGTCGCACTGAACGAACTACTGCGGGCCTGATGGTTGCTTTTATCACGTGATAAATAAGTGACAAAGCATCCGTCACGTTTTGGGAAAATACGAGTGTGAGTGGGCCTATGTGGGCATATGGTGGTTTACGAGTAGTATATTGTATCGGCGAGCTAGGTAGTCGAAATAATAAAATAATTGCCCTGGCCGGGATTCGAACCCAGGACCGCCGGCTCAGTAGGCAGGTTCTCCACAAACTGCGCCTAACGCGTCGTCGTCGTGTTTTAGATTTTCAGTTTGAGTTTGTTCTTTAAATTAGGCGCTTGCTTAAAATGCCTTAGTTTAGTTTTCAGAGACCGCAGCGCACACCTTTGTAGTACAATAATGTTGTCCTTGACCTGTGCCGAGCACCGGTCAAGGTCACGTAGCTTTTGGTATAATGGCGGAAAAACGTGGAAAAGGTCCGTTCAAAAATGCCGATTGGTTTAGACATTTTTCTCTATGATCAAACATGTTTCTTAACATATTATCAATGTTAATTTAGAACAGGGCTAATAGGATTTATTAAATATACACCATTATATACTTAAATCCCAATAGCCCTGTTTTGGAACCTACAGTTTAAGTTTTTCATTGATAATTTTAGTTTCTCCAACTACTCGAAATTGACAAAATTCACGCAGCAAACAGGTTTTTTCAACTTATAAAAGCATGTAGGAGCTATATGTTACTATCTAGAACTCAGGGAAAAGTATTATTCGCTTCAAAAAGTCGGTGGAAATTATCAATATAAGTATTTGTCATAATAGTTTTTTTTTTTATGTGTAATGCCTCTTAAGTTAGCTTACAGATTTCATTATAACGTTTACAACACTGAAAAGATGCAAAATATTCAGCTGTGTTATTTCTCTTGGGAAATCATTTTACGGAAGGTGCAACATGCATATTTACTACGGTGCATATTTACTACGGCTAACTTGTAGCGGTGAAGTCTATTATTCGGCATATTTTTCCGGTTTAAAATGACACTTTCTGACCTATATTTTGTGCGTGAAAGAAGTTTTTGTTAAAACAAATAGTTATATGCTTCTTTATTAACAATATATGTACTTCTAAAATACAAATAAAATATCGATACCTTAGTTCACACTCATACTAACTTTTCGGAAAAAGTTGTTGTAATTAGGACATTAGTGCACAACTTTATGTGGTTTAAATTTCACTGGAAAAATTAAATGGTGAATCATGTTTGAAAGTGTAGCTAGTACCTAATGATTAAGATATTAATTCCTCAAACAAATAAATAATGTGTGAAGTACGTATACCTACACGCAGCAAAATCGAGTTTAACATTATTTGCAAACTTGAAGTTGCCAACTTGACTTACAAATATATTGTAAAGTAAATAATAAGTTTTTAAGAATTAAACGAGCAATTATTAATGACGAGTAATATTGCGAAATGTTAGACCTTACAGACCTTGACACTACCTACTACCTACGTAAGAACTGGATTCATGACTGCCATACATAATCGTCTCGCGTCACTCTTTCTGCGTTCTTTTGAAATTGCCTCTTACGCAATCCATGCCAATAACATCAGTCGAGAAAGATAAGCGATAATAATTATGAAATATGCGAATTATACGGACAAGATTAAGGGCCTTAATTACAGCACATTACATGTCGTTTGGCGCTACTCCAATCAACGAAGATTGTAATACAGATTAAATAAATAAATATCGGGTAACCAAACAGAAATCAATCTAGTCCCAAAGTAAAATCTAGTAGGTTTGTATTATGGGCACCAGACAACGATATACAAACTTATATAAGATAATGATATACTTAAATGCATAGAAAACGTCCAGTGACCCAGAAAGCCAGGAATGAGATATTCGATTTTTATAAATAATGACACAAAGGGGAACCCCGCTTCGATTGTAGTAGATCGCATTCAATTTTTCTTTCTTAATTTACCTTTGTCATTATTTATAAAAATAAAAATGTGGTATTACCACATAAAAAATATGAATCGATAAAAGATTCTATACAAATAATGAGATATTCGAGTTTATCCTTGCCGGGATTCGAACCCAGCCGCCGGCTTGGTAGGCAGCTGCACTGCGCACACTGCGTCGTCAAAACTTCGTAAAACATGTTTATACCCCGTGACGAAAAAGTGGTACATGCTACATTTATAGGGTACATTTATAATTTATTGATTATTTTAATTTTTTGTGAAAGGTGACTCAATTGTTTTTTTAGCTATGAATACAGGAACCTGATTTAACAGTTTCGGATTTAGCAGCTTTTTAGGGTTCCGTAGCCAAATGGCAAAAAACGGAACCCTTATAGATTCGTCATGTCTGTCTGTCCGTCTGTCCGTCCGTATGTCACAGCCATTTTTTCCGAAACTATAAGAGCTATACTGTTGAAACTTGGTAGGTAGATGTATTCTGTGAACCGCATTAAGATTTTGATGCAAAAATAAAATCATTTTTTTTTTCATCAAACACATACGTGTGGGGTGGGGTATCTATGGATAGGTCTTCAAAAATGATATCGAGGTTTCTAAAATATTTTTTTTCTAAACCGAATAGTTTGCGTGACAGACGCTTCCAAAGTGGAAAAAAGTTGAAAAAAGTTCTAAAATAAGAAAATGAAAAATCTAAAAAAAAACATATGATGTACATTACTATAAAAACTATTAAAGTAAGAGAAATGCAGTTGTCGAGAAAAGATATATTGAAAGTAATGTCAGGAGTCAATACAATAATAACTATAGCAACGTGATAGCAACGTATACACAGATATAAAACACAACCGCCATATAGTAGCTAGAAGCGTACGTAACTGGAAGTGTTCCTTAACAAAAACTACCAACGAAAATTGTTTTGAACGAGATCTAGCAAGTAGTTTTGTTAATACCTAACTTTGCACCTAATTTATATGGGGCGCTATACATACCAGGTGCAAACTTAACTTAACCACTTAGGGATGGAAAGTGTTTGTACGGAACCCTCGGTGCGCGAGTCAGACTCGCACTTGACCGGTTTTTTTCTTGGTATATTGAGAAGATTGTTTTTAAACAATACAGTTGCGACTTAAGTAACTAATGATTGTCTCAGAGGAATAATAACATTTAGACCGCAAATATATTAAATTTCCAAACTTATAAAAATCTAACTATTAAATTCAATGTTTAAGAAAATAAATGGCGGCTTAAATGTTCATTTTCTCACCGCCCTTGTTAACTGGACTATGCAGTGAGTGAATAGCTACGTGGGTGGTCGTAAAAGGTTTTAAGAGGACAATATCAATGAAAGAGTCAATTATTTTCTTTAAGCTTTTTGCTAGTGTAAGTAAATAATACTATTAAAAAGAATGATATGAGGTACCTAATTATGTAAAACTAGGGGCCCCGCGCACCAATGCTTTGAGGCCGTAAAGACGCCGTCAAGTGCGAGTCGGACTCGCGCACTAGGGGTTCCATACAAACTGTAAAAGAACTGAATATTGCTCTAAACAAAAGATGAACGCCCCTCAAAAACATTTTTTTTGGGATTTTTAAATTATTTGCAGTTGGTAAACTAACCTTGATCTATATCGGTGTATGGTATGGGGACAATAGTTTACTCACGGCAAATTTAAGTTTGTCCCACAATCCCGTTTATCTTTTCGTCAAAGGGATATTCACTGCTTACATAGTCTGAATGAACCCGTGGAGCGCGAGTCCGATTCGCACTTGACCGGCTTTTTTAATACCATAAACCTGAAGAGTAGTAAACCAAAGGCCCATTGAGAAATTTGCTACAGGCCGTGCTGACTTAATCCGGCACTACGCAGAGTGCCACATAAGACTGAGTGGCACCGCCGAGCCGGTGGATCCAGCCCGTCTAGCACAACTTGGCTTCGCGACTCGTGTCACGCGACATAGCGTCGCCGTCACTTTCTCACAGTATTGTGAAGATAGAGACAGGTTATATAGGTACCGGGTGTGGCCTGTAATAGGAGCAATAAATTAAAACATAGATTCTACTCTTCAAACTGAAAAACATTTGTTCAGCAACTTAAAAATGTCATTTTTCAGAATTTTCTTATATCAAACAAATTAAATAGTATTTTCAATGTACGTCGTCCAACATTGACATTCCCTGAGCATTGACAAAGCTGTCACTCTACTAATAACGGACTTATCGCAATACATTGCTTCTTTGTCTAAACATTAGTTTACAAAATATCATTTAATACACATTATTTTCAGAAGTTGCTTAACAAACATTATTCAGTATTAAGGGAAGAATCTATGTTTTAATTTATTGCTCCTATTACAAGCCACACCCGGTATATATTTCGCGCGAGAAGAGTCGTATGTCACACTCGTGCTATAATTATATATTATTATAGCTGTCTTCGGATTGTGACACCGAGTAGGGGAGACCGGGTATGGAAGTCACACGGGTTGGTTGTCACAGCGGCCATAACTGACAACTAAAGGCACGAATCAGTTTACCAACCGGTGCCCAAGGATCGCGAGAGCTAAACCCCCCTCCGTACTTTACCTCAGTCGGCTCCGGTATGTTGTGACGGAGCCACATTCGTTTACTTTTTTCCGCCAGTAAAAGTATTTTTTTGTGCATATGTGTTAAATCTCGTAGGTACACTTTTATTTTGCATATTAATATGCTTCTTCGTGTATTGTTCAAGTTGAACTTGTGTATAATCATATTGTTATAAGGTTTTTAGTGGAAACATTCATTTGAATTTATATTGTAAGATTATTTTCTAAAATGTGTTTTGGGGCAGGTTGTCTCAGGTCGACGGGGGCTGGTAGTCACGTGTGACTACCTTATTAGCTGAAAGCGAATTTAGTTTTTGGGTGTTTTTATTAATTATGAATACGTATTTCGTTACTTTCCTGGTCACAGTGACTTACATACATCATTTAAGTTTATATAAGTTACTAGCTGAAAAGAAAAATTGTTTTTGAGATTTTTTTATTAATTACAAATATTTCGTTATTTTCCGTTACAGTAACTTACATAAAACATTTTTATCTTCATCAAGAAAAAAGTTCGTTTGATATAAATGTGTGTATTATTGTATATCCCTCTTATTTTACTATGTGATTACGTACCCCAGCACCTGTGACAACCATCCCTGACACGGGGTCAAAAGTCACATTTCTCTTTTTTCATAAAAATAAAAATATTTCCTCCGTACATAATGTTAGTGAAAAAGTATTGATATATTTTTAAACTCAAATAAATACACTATCCATTAAATTATTTTTTATCATCCCCAACTAAAAACAATAGTACTAAAAATGCAAAAGAAATAAAATGTGACTTCCATACCCGGTCTCCCCTAAGGCGCTCTATGTGTCGCGCTTATGGTCTGTGGTGTCGCGCTTGCATCACTCCGCCGTGGCTGACGATGTGGTGGAGTACAGTCGAGTTCATTTACATCTACACACTTACGAGAACAAACATATAAATAAATAAATAAATATTAAGGGACAATCATACACAAATCGACCTAGTCCCAAACTAAGCAAAGCTTGTACTATGGGTACTAGACGACGATATACATAATATATAAATACATATATAGATAACATCCATGACCCAAGAACAAATATTTTGCACAAATATTTGCCCCGGCCGGGATTCGAACCCGGGACCGCCGACTCAGTAGGCAGGTGTCTACAAACCGAGCCAAACGCGTCGTCGATATCTGAACACGATTTTATGCTCCTGACAATAGGGTCGTGGTCAGATATTTTTGTTCTCGTAAGTGTGTAGATGTAAATGAACTCGACTGTACGTCCGCCGGAACACTGGCTTCTCGCTGAGCGTGCACCAGCTGCAGTCCCGCCGCTACGTGCACTTCAGCTCGTTTGTGGTGCGCATGCCGCACAGCCGCTGCAAGTCACCATCGTAATTACAGTCTGGCCGAGGGTGTCGTGTTTCGGCAGTTCCGGGGCAATTTGCCGAATCTTTTAGCCATACTCTGTTTATTCTAAATAAGTTAATTATGTGTATCTGTGTATCCGTCTGTGAGCGCGTTTTTTTCAATCTAAAGTCCTTATGTCTTTCGAGATTTTAGTTGCGTTTGGTGGAAAAAGACCAGCATTTTTCAAGATATTCCGTTTTCATTAGAATTGACAAGATCCGAAATGAATATATTCGTGGCAGCCTCGGAGTACGTATGGGACATCGCCGATAAGCTCCAGGAGAGTCGGCTTCGTTGGTTTGGGAATGTCAAAAGAAGACCTTTAGAGAACGTCGACAATAGAGCACTCAGTCTTGCCTTGCCGGGTTCTCGGCGAAGAGGTAGACCCAAGTTGCGGTGGCTCGATGTCGTTCGTAAAGACATGAACGACTGCGGTTTGGAAGAACATCACGATGTCCAGGTTAGAGCGAAGTGGAAGAGAAAAAGTAGGAAAGCGGACCCTGTCGCAAGACGGGACCAACGCTAGGAGGATGATGATGATTCCGTTTTCATTAGAACAAGTGATAGAATCACAGCCAATATTGAAGTTTTAATAGCATTTTCTTAAATGAGGGTCTCCTAAACTCCTAATGACCAGCTAGGTAAGGCTCAAGAGCGTTTCAACTGCTCGTTCCCTTGTGTTACGAACCTATATAATAATTCTGCCATGCTACGGTAAAAAGACGTATCTTACTATGTCATCCATATAAAGATACGACCTTTTACCGTAACACGGCAGAATTATCATCTTATTTTTGGATTCTACCATAATTCGCAAAAAACTCTCTGTTATGAGCTCACCAATTAACGCTTCTTTTTTGCAAAAATAATATCAATTATTCGTGAAAACACATCATAAAACGCTCAGCTTGGTTTTGAGTTATCCGTGTTAAATAACAGCGTAGTTATGACAGATAACGATTAGTAAACATTGAACCCAGGTGATTAACCTAAGGGCCACTTCATCTCTATTTAAAGAACAACAATGAAGACAAGTAGGTTTTATTGATACAAAGATATTTTTTATATATAAAAAATTACGGCCAAGTGCGAGCGGGACTCGCGCACGCAGAAGGGTTCCGTACCCCCCTTAAATATTTATTTTATTTTTAGTAGATGTTGTCATAGCGGCAATAGAAATACATCATCTGTGAAAATTTCAACTGTCTATAGCTATCACCGTTCTTGAGATACAGCCTGGTGACAGACGGACGGACGGACGGACGGACGTACAGCGAAGTCTCAGTAATAGGGTCCCGTTTTTACCCTTTGGGTACGGAACCCTAAAAAGCGGTCAAGTGCGAATCGAACTTACAGCGCGATGGATCAGTATCACAACAGTAATATGCATATTTACTTCAGCAATTGTACTGTTTATTCTAACTGTCCAATCCTACAGTTACCAAACCATGGTTACTTATTTACTGAGAGCCAGAAGTTCAAATTTTAGGTTTCGAGCGAGAGTTTCGAGTTTCAGCGAGCCATGGAACCACGTCTAGAGCAGACTAACTAAAAAAAATACTCACTACCTCGCGGTGAGGTAGTGAGTACCTTAAAGAAAACTCATTTATGCGAGCCTCGCTCGCACTGATAATAAAGTAAAAATAACCGTCATTCATTTGTACCGATGTGGTACAAAAATTCCTCAAAAAAAATAAGGAAAACGGAACCCTTAGAATCAAATAGTATATAAAATAGTACCTACCTATATTTCCCGGTTACCTGGAATCATATAATTGGTTGACTTACCTACTACCTGGAATCATGATATTGGTTTACTTTCTACCTGGAATCTTGAAATTGGTTTACTTTCTACCTGGAATCATGAAATTGGTTTACTTATTGGAGCGGAGCGAGCGAAGCTCCCATGGATCGACTCGAACGAATGGACTTTGTAACAATGCGCAGATCTCAGCGAGTTCTCAACCGATTTTAGAAATTTTTGTTTTAAAATGCACAAATTAAATTTCGCTAGGTCGTGACGAAGAGAAAATTTCGAAAAAAAAAAAAAACCGCTCCAATCTATGGTGCAAGCTTAGCCGGTGGCTGACTGCATCGACCTAGTTACTGGTATTACTCCGAACACTAGTATAAATTAGGGAAAAAATCCATTTAACGGCGATGCTATGATTTTGTCTCGTTCACTCGTATGGCCGCCGCGCTCGGATCTCTCGCTCAACCGCTCGCCGCGCCACTGGTCGCGCAATGTCGTGCCATCTCCGTAAAAAAAATTAAGATTGTCGTAGTTAAAACCTCATGATATTCGTAAACACGGCTTCCTCTATTACATAACATACGTCAATGTGACAAAAAAATGGGGAATCCTAGACCGCTCATGACATGATGGTTAAACAGAAGCGAACTTTACGTCAACCAAACCAAACGCTTTAAGGCGATTAGTGCCGCTATATTCAAACCACGATAACTTCTGAAGCAAATTAATTGTCAAACCATGCAAACTGACTCACTTTGTATGGTTTTGGTTTGACAGTCCATTTGGTTGGAAGTTAGCGTGGTTCGACTCTAATGACCTCGATCATCATGTGCCGCCTACGAGACTTGAATAAAATCAACAGATTATTTCGTAATGAGGGGAATCAACAGGCTAAATTCTTTACAACCCCTACCGTCCATACCAGATACCAGCCCCACTGCCACACGCAACTATTTCTCGCGCGAGATATTTACCTGTCTCTTTCTGTGCAGTAATGTGAGAGAGTGACGAGTAGCGCTAAGTCGCGCGACTAGAGTCGCGAATCATAGTTGTGCTAGACGGGCAGTTGCAAACTTAACTTAACCCGACCAGTTATTTTGTCTGATGGAACCCTTTCTGCGCGAGTCCAACTCGCACTTGACCGGTTTATTGTTTTAAGTATAATCATTATTTTATTCCATAACAACCTTTTGGTCCTTGGTGTACCAGCCGGGAGACACAAATGTTTATAGGATACTTATAACCCGACTACGGTAAAGCAAAAACCGGCCAAGAGCATGTCGGGCCACGCTCAGTGTAGAGTTCCGTAGTTACCTATCCTTCACAATAAAGTCGGGCTTAAAACAGTGGTTTTATATTCTGCTCCCTTTAACAGTGTTTATGGCAGCTGGATTGGACCATATCCATACCTACCTTGAATTTTTGATGTAATACATTGCAAAATGTATACCTATAATTTACAACCAATAACGCATAAATCGCAAACCCATCCTATGTTATATATATATAATACGGATATGGATTTTAATTTAGTTTTTAGATTTACGCATTTTTACTTCTACGCCACCCGCAATGCGGACGGCGGCCGAGCTGTTAATAATCGATGAGTTTAGCCCACTCAACGACGGCGTCAATTATAAACATTATCAACTCCGTGCAGTAACTATGATGAATGCATTTGTCACATGAAATACGGAGAGTAGCGGCAGAGTTTAATAATCGATGAAATAACTGCACCAAGTTACCGTGTAGCCCAGTCAACGGCGGCATAGACTATAGACACTATCAACTCCATCCGCCTCTAGCACGACTGTGCTACGAGACTCTTTCTCGCGCGAGAAATGTTACCTACTCCTTCTTCGCAGTGCTGTGAGAGAGTGACAGGCGATGCTATGTCGCGCGACAAGAGTCTCGAAGCCGTTGTGCGAAACTGGCAACAACGCAGCGTAGGCGTACTAAACTGGAGTCAGTTTGTAGGTGAACAGAGTTAATTTAAAAAATTTATGAGGTGGCCAATTATTGAACGGTGGCCAATAATTGGCGATTTACCTAGCTGCGCCGCACTTTCCCGCGGATCCCACGGGGTCACTGCATAATTTCGGGATAAAAAGTAGCCTATGTGTTAATCAAGGGTTTCTGCTACCTCCATACCGAATTTTATCAACATTGGTCAAGCCGTTTGAGCGCGAAGTAAACAAACATACACACAAACATACACACAAACACACTCACAAACTATTTCTCAAGTCATTTCTCTAGTTTTCTTTAAAAATTCATATGAACTTTAAAATGATTTATACTTAACTATCCATACTAATCCATACTAATATTATAAATGCGAAAGTGTGTCTGTCTGTCTGTCTGTCTGTTACCTCTTCACGCTTAAACCGCTGAACCGACTTAGATGAAATTTGGTATGGAGATAGTTTGAGACCCGGGAAAGGACATAGGATACTTTTCATCCCGAATAAATTTAGTGTTCCCATGGGATGAGCGGGTAACACCGCGGGGCACAGCTAGTAAATAAATAAATATCAGACAACCCCACGCAAATCGGTCAAGTCCCAAATTAAGCTCAAGAAGGCTTGTGTTGTGTTATGCGTACTAGATGACGACATATTAAAAGATATAGTTAAATATACATATACTTAAATACATAGAACAACCATGATCCCAGCACAAATATTCGAGTTCACACAAATATTTGCCCTGGCCGGGATTAGAATCCGGGACCACCGGCTCAGTAGACAGGTGTTCTACGAACTGCGCCAAACGCGTCGTCAACTCCCAAAACAAGTATACTCCCGAAGGCGAGGACTATCAGCTTTGAAAGTTTTGGCATCTAATTTGTTGGCGCCTTTATTGTATATTCTTTTGGTCAAACGATTACTTACGGTATTTTTAATGCCTTTACTTAAATAAATTAAAAGGTTGGTTGATATCCATTTGCATGAAATGAAAAGACGTCCAATTTTTGTTCATACTTATAATCTATTTCAAGTTTTCAATTTTATTTGAAAGATAAATCTCATCAAATGTTTACCATCGTAGTTTTTTCCTGTTCATTCTCTTGGCTTTGAATTTCACATTGAAGCTTAGACTCTTCTAGAATCTCCGACGTCGATGCCCATTTGCGAAGAGTAGAAAACGCCGGCAACGGAATCCCTACTATGTGTCTCAAGTAACGATAACATTTTTGGCTTATACTTTTCAACGCAACAGCTGCAGCGATATCTTCTGCAGACCATTGAACACGATTCTTATCAGGTGTCATCAGGCAACGAAGTTGACCAGGAGTAAATATTTTCTCCAGATTCTTCTTTAACGCTACTAACTCGTTCTTACTTTTTATAAGAGACGCATATTCTGACCGAGTAATAGTGACAGTTTTCTCACTGAAACAATCCAAAATGTTTTAAGAGGCCTTATTCCTTTTAAAATTTATTTTTTTCATATTATGACAAATATATTGATAATTTCAATCAACTTTTTGAAGTGAATAATACTTTTCCCCGAGTTCTAGGTAGTAACATAGTTATTTCACGCTTTCATTGCGTACAGTCGAAAATAAGTTAAAAAAACTAATTTTCCGCGTGAATTTTGTCAATTTCGAGTAGTTTTTGAAACAAAAATTATCAATGAAAAATTCAAACTGTAGGTTTCAAATATATACCAATAAATCCCAATAGCCCTGTTGTAGAAAGTAAAATCAATAGTATATTAAGAAACATGTTTGATCATAGAGAAAAATGTCTAAACAATCAGCATTTTAAAAGGAATAAGGCCTCTTAAGGTTTCAGAGATAAATGCTTTCGGTAAAATAACACATTGTATGAGACTTTAGTCTATAAAAGAAGAGTTAACTTTGAATTTGCGGTCTCGAGCATTTATCATTATCATTAGCGCACATGAAGTGTGCATAAACTTTACCATGCCAAGATTTTTTCAACAGTTGGTGTAACAAAAAGTACCCGTTACAACCAGGCCCTTATATCACCACACTAACATATATGAAAATTAACAAGAATTAAATGTAAGACAAAAAATTAGTTGTCTTCTTTTTAATCTTTGGCTATATAAATTTTCGACATACAGCTTGTTACATTGCTTGAAAAATATAGAAACTTAGGGAACAATAGTAATCACGGCAACTTGACAATTGTCAGATTTTAGTGATACCTGACGGCATGGTGAAATAGGAGCAAACAGGAAGCAAGCAGGAGCAAGCTATTCGCCGGAATCACATTTCATTAGATTACTTGGGAACCAGATACCGCCATTTGGGTCCATACAAAATACCAGTATTCAATTTCGGTTTTTTCGCTTATTACATATTTTTATACATTAGTCGACTAATTTTAAAGTTCTATATCAATACCTAAATTATATTTAACATGGTGCGGGTCAGTACACCTATAAGCCTTCGCTGTAAAGGCTTAACAGCAATTGAAAGTAGTGTCCATCAATGTGTTAAAATAGAATATGAAAGTAGAAGTAATTAAAACCAGTATTGATCCATAAGATTACTGGCTTTTATATGTAATAATAAATAATAATAATAAAGATCGGACAACCTTACACAAATCGATCTAGTTCTAGTCCCAAATTGAACTCAAGAAGGCTTGTGTTATGGGTACTAGACGACAATATACGTACTTATATAGATAAATATATACTTAAATACATAGAACAACCATGACCCAAGCACAAATATTCGAGTTCATCACACAAATATTTGCCCTGGCCGGGATTCGAACCCGGGACCGCCGGCTCATATATATAACATAACTTCTTTTTTTACTGTATGCATAGTCTTACCTTTTCACAGTAACTGTAGGTGGCTCCGCAATCTCATTAGTTTGTATTGGTATGACTATACATTGAGGTAAATAGTTCACATTTTCTGTAGTATCTATGATCTCAGGTTTTATTTCTACCATCACATTCAGTGTGTTTTCTTTGTCTATACTATCCAAGTGTAATGTAGGTACTATGTCTGGCTTTAATTGTCTTCCCTTCTTCATCGTTATGGGAAGGTTCAGAATTGGCTTGATATAGTCAGAGGGTAAAAAATGTTTTGAACATACTCTTCCTGAAAAATATAGTTGTACTTATAAAAAATCTGTATGATTGTCTATTACGGCTTAACTAAAATGAAATTTAGCAAGCTTAGAATGCAGAACTTTTAAACCATTAAAGTTTTACTACCTTTTTTTGTACTTGTGTTTGGTCCACAATACCGAAGCCATTCGTTAGCTACAGATTCGTTTCTTGGAAATGTATAAAAGCTTATACTACTGCCTTTCATACTTCTATTCTTACAGTTCCGGATCGAACAATTAACCATTTTTGAATAGTAGTCAAAAACTAAATCACAGTGTTTAGTTGTACATTGTTCAGAATTAGAGCGAAATATGCTTTATGCTACGCTATAATGCAATTCAATTCAAGCCAATATTATGCATCTCTTAGTAGTTTGTGATATTATGATATTAAACGTCAAGTCAAAGTCGTCAAGTCTCTTTTTTTTTTAATTAGCAGTGTTGCCAGTACCTGACATTGGCTGTTTCCTGCTAGATCGCGCACGTTTGAGTAGCGAGGCTATTATTTTTCGCCTGTAGCGAAAAAGTCGTCCGTCGCCGACACACTGAAGTGCTTCGTCAACTTGAACAGCATCCAAGGATATTATTATACCCGAATTATACTGCGCACGCAGTGTATGATAGGCCCTTTGCGAAAATGTTATCCACAGACTGCACGTGTAAAAAGCTTGGCAATATCCTATGAAAAGCATCACTGAGTTATTCGTTACAGCGTGCCAATCTGCGGGCGAGCATATTTACCTCTCACTGCCAGCGCTCTCATATCCCTTTTATCATCCAAATCATCATTAAAACCAATATTTAGCATATGGCCAAGACTACTTAAACCTGACAAATATTTTGAGAGGGAATCAAATAATATAATACTCACAATGGGAGGGAATACAGATGTATTGTAACTATTGAAAGTACGTGTTACACTTTATTGCATATAAAAACAATATCGGCAAAAACTCAAAACAATACATGTGTACCTACAAACAAAGGCGAGGTTATCTCTACAAAGAAATTCACCCAAAAATCTTCCAGTTTTTAACCATTGAGCAAATGAGAGAGAAGACTAGACATCCAAGTGATAGATAGAATATAGGTAGATTTAAAATCATGGACCAAGTAACCTCTGGACATGACAAGCAAATAATAATACCAGGAGGGAACGGGACAACTATTTACAGAAACCGTTAAGAGCGACAGAGACATAGACAAGATGTTTTGTCCTTATCAGAGTTCCGCTTTTTTTTGTTTAGCGGATGATTGTCAAATTGACAGAGCTCCGCTAAACACTGCCGGGCGATTCAAATGTGCGTTGTAGCCTACTATAAAACAACGAATATTGTGGATAATTTTACATTTCGAAAGTTTATATATGAATAATAGTGAGTGTTATTAGCTATAGATTTGTAAAACAATGGTGCGTTGCTCCATAATTGGCTGTAAAAGCGACACAGGCCAAAAAAGTGAAAATATAAGCTTTCATAGGTAAGTGCGTAGTTTCGACTTTGCTTTTGCTTGATTTCTGCAAATATATATTTAATAATTATTTATACGATAAATAGCACAGCAAAATCATATCAAAACATCAGAAATCAGCTAAAAATCTCATTTTGTAATATCTTAGTTTTAGGTATTACCCCTACAAATTCAATAGTCTTTACGTCTTGTAAGTGTCAGTAGTCTTTACTCTTTGTCTTCACCTTTACTTGACGTTCCGCCGCGTTTTTTTACTGCTTTTTAATTTGTCTGCTTTGTTCGATTTTAAGGGATACCAGTATAAGAATAGGGAAGATGCAGATATAGTATTTATCAATATTTTGTGGCTAAAATGTAAAAATAACGTAAAAGAAAGGTCATTGCAACATTTTTATTTTAGTTATTATCGATTTTTAACAATAATTATGAATTAAAGTAACGAGAAACGGAACGTTTTTTCATACACCAATCAGCGTGTAGTGACGTCATCTGTGCAAGTCAACCAGACGTCTACTTATTTAACGGCATAGTTGAGATAGTAAATATTATTTTATTGTGAAAATTTATTGCACATTTCGAATAAAAAGGAACTTGGGTTCATTAAAGCAAACTCCAGGAATCTGCCGCCAGTTAGTTTTGACATGGTCATACATTTTCCTGTTGAAAGTGCAGAGTTTTCAAGTGTTGAAATGAAAGGGACTAAGTTATTACGGTGTGTATATATTATGTGTTACTAGCGACCCGCCCCGGCTTCGCACGGGTGCAATGCTGATAAATTATGCTTATAAACCTTCCTCTTGAATCACTCTATCCATTAAAAAAAACCGCATCAAAATCCGTTGCGTAGTTTTAAAGATTTAAGCATACAAAGGGACATAGGGACAGAGAAAGCGACTTTGTTTTATACTATGTAGTGATTAATACTTAAAATACTTAAATCACTGTGAGATTGATTTTTATTTAGATTTCGTTCAGCAGTTTCTACACATAGCAATTATTTCAGGTCAACAAGGGAATCTTATGGTGACAACGCAATCGGTTACGTACAAATAAAAAGGAATGGAGAACTGTGTATTATAAAAAGTCGAGTTACTCGGGAGCACACGATAAAAAAAGTTATCGCGTGACAGCCATTGTAAACGAAATGCAAGGTTTGGTTCAGTCCTGTGAAGATTGTGCAGCTTCTGTATTATATACCTACTATCTACTAATTTAATACATTTTCTTAAATTTTTAGGTGGATATCTTAAACGAATTTCTGAATGCTGTAAAGGAAAAAGATTGTGAAGCAAGTATTGAACGCTACATTCAAGAAAAACAAAACAATATAAGCATTCATATATCTGTGTTCAAGCTTGGTTGGAAAGTTGGACTCACCACAACAATTTCTTGAAATATTGTCAAAGGAAATAACGGCTGATAAAATGCATATGATTTTTTCCACCACCAAATGTCAAAGTGATTCCCCATTGTGGTTTGAGTTAAGGTATGATGTATGGTTTAGAACTTAGTTTTATTCATATTATGCTTATTTTCATACATACATGAGTACATAACAGAGTTTATTAGGTATAATTTTATTTTAAGTAAGTATGTGATTTTTTTTCTATATTTGCAGGTATGGAAGGATCACTGGCTCAACTCTATGAAGCTGTAAACCTAAAAATGGTTCTCTTCCGTACAAAATTATGGGGCAACAATCAAAATTTGTATTTGTAGAGGCGAAATGTCCTTCAACAGAAGCTACCATACTTTCTTATGTAAAAAACAATAAAATAACACCAATATTCTGGACCCAAGTGCAACTCCAAATGTTTTTCAGCAAAAGAAAAATTACAATGTTTACTATGTACCATTTGATAGCAGCATTGTCTCTGTGTTGGATGCTGCAATGAAGTTCTGGCTAGATGCTGTATTTCCTAAATTAAAAGATGTTTATAATATTTAACCATGCTTTTAATTTTTCCAAGATATTTTTATAAACATTCATACTATACATCTGAAAGTAACTTTGTCCGTCTGTCGCCTATTCACCCGTAAAATAATGAACCGATTCAGAACCGCCTGTACACACTTGTCACAGCATAAATTTATATTCTGAGGGTGATGTGTGTCTTGGATTTCTGAATCTTCCAGAGTTGGATCTGAAATATAAGAAAAGAACATTTCTTAATTAGAGAGCATGATATCCATACTATAATAAAAGGGAAAATTATAAGTAAGTACACAGACTTAAGTTATCTTTAGCACCCACAACATGAGTGTAATTTTTTAGGGTTCCGTACCCAAAGGGTAAAATGGGGCACTATTACTGAGACTTCGCTGTCCGTCCGTCTGTCACCGGTCAAAAATTAAATAAAACAAATATTTAAGGGGGCTCCTATACGACAAACTTGTTATAGATTATAGTACGGAACCCTTCATGCGCGATTTGGACTCGCACTGGCCCATTTTTTCAGCTTTTGTTAAATTAATAACATCATATTATGTAAATACCCCAACAGAATATGAAAAATCTAGTATCAGTCATTATGCAAAAGGCTGAAAATGCAAACCCAGCATATATCACTATTATCTCAATGGAAAAGTATTTATTTATTGCACAAAATGCAAAAGTAAAAGTACAAATTTTAGACTTTAATACCAAAAGGCATTCTCTATCAGTAACCATACAACTCACTAAACAGCAACATTTGTATTGTGCCTTAATTCTATAATCTGTTACCTACATAAAACAAATTATTATTATATATACTAATTAATACTTTATATACCTACATAAACCTATTTATGAATACTTTGGTATCATTGTAGACACTTGGTGAGTGTTATTGTAGACACTTAAAATGTGGCCCGATTCATAGTCATTAGACAAATAAGTAGGTATTTCTGAAAATAAATACTTACTGTCCAGTTAAACAAGATATGTTAATTACTACCCAAAGAATTGTGAAATAATAGATCAAAACAAAGGCATACCTGGTGCATTTTCAATACTTTCAAGAATTTCACGTCTGTTCCTTTTGAGAATTGCTGATCTAGGCTTTATTGGCATCATTCTATTTTGGCACTCAAAAATGTGTGGTACCACATTTTTTTTTAGATAAAGGTTTCCACCAAACATTTTATACTTTATCCAATTTTCGACAACTTTCTCCAGCTGTAAAATACAAAGAAATATTGTATGTGTCACAAAGAAGATTCATAGTAAATAAGGTACTTAGCTAACTTATTTTTATCTGAGCGTACTACCAAGCAAAACATGTAAGCATTACCTAATATTTGCACTTAACTTACATCGAAGTGATCTTCACAGCATCGAATGACAGTCTTTGGAGAATAAGTGTCTGTCCTCTTCGCAGCTTGGAACCATTTTTTTCTCAATTTCGGGTCAGAAGGCCCAGATAAAAATATTTTATTTGGAAACTTCGCTGAAGTTGATGGACACATTGGCACAAAACACGAATCAACACGGCTCTTTATCCGAACATTGGAGCCATCGTTGTGATTTCCTGATGATGACGGATAGTCCATTTTTTATAGTTCATTTGACCCTAACCTATTTATTCAAAAAAATCTCTTGAAAGCCTGAATTTATTAATTTTAGCAACTACGATGCATTTGTTCATTGTTCATTGACAAACAGCGATGACGTCATCGCAAGTTTAGATGCGTTTTGGCGCGAAGCTGTCAACTGTCAGTTTGAAACCCCAGTATTTCATTAAAAATGATAGTAATTTGATTTTTTATTATACTCGAGGTCTATTCTAGATGATATTCTTTCAAATTAAATCAAAATTAAAAATACTGCATCTTCCCTATTGGTAAATTACCCTTAACTCATGGAGTTTTACAAATATATATTTTTGTTTTAGATTTCCAAAACATGATCCTTCTTTACTCCAATGTTGGATACGTGCAACAGGACGATCGAATTGGGAACCAACCAAAAATGCTTGTATATGTTCACGACAATTTTGTTTAAAGGACAGTAAACATCTTGCCTCATGACTCCTATGGGCTATCTTGCTGCTCTCTCGAAATTGTAATTAAATTGATGTAAATAAATATATTTTACCATTGCATTTTGACAGTTTTTTATAAAGTTTCATTGTAATTATTATATAATTTGTCCCATACAATATAATAATGACAAATAAGCGATTGGTATTTAATATTTATAGAAATGCGACGACTTATGTAAGTTTATCAGTAAAATAATATTTACAATACTAAAAACTACAGATAAACATTAAAAGAAAGGATAATTATTATGTACAATTTTTTAAAACTAAATAGAAAAAATAAGAATAAAATATATACATTTTCTATAAAAAGAATAACCCATCCAGAAGGTCTGCCTGCGGCATGGTTCCCATTACGCTGGCGGCGTTACCTCTTTGGATCGCAAGAGCGATCCTCTGTGAGAGGTACGCGCCAGCTCTGGGGTCCCCTGAGACACGTACCAGCCGAGGCGACAGGGCCCTCATAAATGCCTTCATATCGGCCGACCAGGGTCCTAATGTCTCTACCGCAAGTGCCGCAAATTCATAATCTTTAGACAAAGATGAGTATTTGCGGCGCTTGAGGATTTGAGCCTGGTCGGCAGCTGCGCCGGCTTGTGAACGAGTCGCCTGGATGTGGGACGCGGCGAATGTGTCGACACATGTTGCGTCCCACACCAGGACTCGCCCCAGCTTCCACGGTACCAAAGTGGCGCCATCCGGACGCTTGCCATCGTCTCTGGCCATACCCACGGGTTCCAAAATTGCAGGTACAGAGGCGGTAGCAAGCGAACGGCGGACCAAGTCATTTATGGCGCCGTGGCGGTATAGCGGCGCTTCTGGGACATGAGAGGCCGTGTCGACCCAGCTGATCCACGCCCTTGCCGCAGGAGCACGTATGTGGGATGCATATTCTTGACCCAAGCCTCAGGCAAACTGCTATTCGCAGGCAGCCTGGGTCCAGAACTGTTCCCACGTTGTGGGAGGGCAGAGCGCGGAGCCAGTGACCTGATTCAGGCGCAGACACCGCCAAGATACGGGCACGATCTGAGTCGTCAGAACTATTGTCGATCAGGGCTGTATGGGATGCCTTGAGACGAGGAGCGTCCCAGGCCCTCTGATAAGATTTGGAGGATGGAATGTCGGCTCCCGGACAAGAGTTACACCATGCATTTCTTGCCTCCGCCAGGCTAGCTAGCTCTGTGTCGGAAATCTGTTGAAGATCTAAAATAATACCGACAAGAGACAACGAGCTGTAGGCGGAGGACAAGAACGCCGGAAGTGCCACTCCAGTCGACGAGCGAACGCCCAGGCCCCCAAATCTTATTGGGAGAACCGCTTGAGTCCAGGTCCTGTCATCGAAATTAACGTTTAATATTTTTGAAATTGTCGACCGAAGGGAATTGTCTATGGCTGATAAAATAGATGGAAATTTCCATATCGGGCAACTGCGGATTAAATACATAAATTTTGGTGTAAATAAGCAGAATCTGATAATAAAAAGTGCCATGTGTGGGTTAATTTCAAATAAAAGGTCTGATGTGCTATTAAAGAGGTTTAGTTTGCAATCTATGATGGGTTTTACTGCTTCATCAAAAATTGGAGAGCCTAAAAGTGTGAGGGATGAATTTGATAGGACCGAAATGTTTGGTAAGACTGCGTTAAAATTTGTAATAATTTCAATTCTTTTTTCCAATGAAAGATGATTAGGAAGGTAAATTTCACATTTTGTTGAATTTAGGCAAAGTCCAATGTGAGAAAATTTTTCCACTATTATTTGTAAATCCTGTAAAACGGTGGTGGCGTCTCCACCTAGGGAACCGTCGTCCAGGTACCACATATTAAATTTGAGATCACCGGATGAATAGCCAAACTAAATAAAGCAGGTCCAAGCGGGTCTCCCTGCTGGCATCCCACACTTGATGGGATAGTGTTGTCACCAAAAAGTAATTTAGTGGGTGCCCCATAGCATTGCCAGAGATACTTATAAAGCTCTGGCAATTCTTTTCTGGCTTCGACTAAGAGGGCACCGCGATCGACCGAATTAAATGCATTTTTTACATCAATTTTTAAAAATACCTCGTAGTCCGGACGACTCAAAAAGGAACGTGCAGAGTGTACCGCTGCCTCGCAGCCGCCTTTTACCCCGACACCCAGTTGTCGCGGCTTGAATATTTTAGCCAGCCTCTGGTGAAACTTTCGGCAACACAGCTTAGATGTTAAGCGCCTGAGGGTACTCCCGACGGCAATCGGGCGAATACCGCCGTCCTTTTTGGCGAGGGCTACTAAATTTGCACCATAAAGGACGGGGACTATCTCCGAGTTGACGCGGCCGGACAGCATGAGGTTCACCAGGGCGGTTATCTCCTTAAGAAGAGCCGTTCCAGCATCTCCAGAAGTCACAGTTGTCAGGTCCTTCAAGTGCTGAGGTGACAGCGCGTCTAGACCACCAGCTGACCCATTCGGGAATGAGAAGATAGCCTCTTGTACTGCCTCCTCGGTTATGGTGATGGTGTCATCATCTGGAGAAGGGGGATCTGGCAGCTGTATAGAAGCGGGGGGGGCTGGGTGCTTGTCCCTAAGCGCGGCAAATGTTTCGGCGGAGTGTGTCGCCAATCCGTCGCTGGAGAAAAGTAGCCGGGCAGCTCCACTCACATTACACTCCGATATATTACTTTCTATGGTTTTAATTTTATAATATTGTTGAGAGTTAGGTCGATTTCTTTTAACGTTTTGGGGGTTAATATATGGTTCCGTAAAGCCTATGGTATTATTTTTTATTTGAGTAGTGAGAGAGTTCTTATTAGCTCTGTCAGCATGGAGGACTGTGTAGGGAAATGTGAGTAGACGCTCCCATGCTTGGGTTGAATTCTCAGCGACGACTTTGGCGACGACTGTGGTGAGGCAGCGAGCCACTGAAATCCGCGCGCCGCGGGGTATTCTTTTTATGACCGGCAGGTTAGACTTCCATAGACCCAACTTTTCAGCGAACTCGGTGGAGCTGCTAACTAATACCCCTGTAGAGTCCACGTGAGATGACGTTGGCGCAGGTTGTGAGGCGCTGAGCAGCGGGGGATCAAAAACCATCCGGGTGCCATGACGGCGGGTGGTATGGATTGCGAGCCCCCGCTGCCCCTTATATTGTTTGTTGTCCCCACATAAGGGGCAAGTCAACAGGTCCACCGATGTTGGAAGGGGCTGTGTTGACATTAAAAACTAGACTTAAAAATAAACAATACAGAATAATAATAAAAAATAGAAAAAAAAAGAGAACATAGCACACACCACACTGATAAGTTAACTGATTTTCACGTAACAATAACATTGAAAATAAACAATGTTTTCAGAATTCCTATTGACTTGACATTGTGACAGCCTGTCACAACGTAGGTAACGGGGCTGGCGGTCGGGGCGCATGCGCAGCTCCTTCACGTGGTTTAGACGCTCCGATTATATCTTGTCTAGGCGTATATTAAAATATTAAAATTTTCCGTGGCATTAAATTTTTATGCCGGATCTAGACGGCCGGATAAACAGCTGGACGCTTTGCTTTTCGGTTTCCAACTTTCCACTATGTGCACATACCTAATAGGTATACATCTATTTAAGGTATATCTGTTCGTTTTAAAAATGCATTACATTGCTAAACAATAAATTTTCATAATTTTTTATATGCAAAAAATACATTTATAACTAATTCACACCGCTAACAACTAGCACTGAAAAAACGGGAGAATTATTTGGAACCTGGTAACCCTGTGTTAGTCATGTACTTTGCTGCTGTCCCTTTCGGGTATACGCATATGCCGAATCCAAAGTTTAAAATCTTTTTACGGCATGTCAAATAACAATGACGCGACTCTTACCGTTCGAGACATTTACCTATCTCTTTCTTCGCTGTACTATGAGAGTGACGGGCGATCCTATGTCGCGCGACATTCGCGAAGCGTAGTTAAGCTTAGACGGGCAAGGTGTCGTGTCTTTGAATTGAATCATCCTTAAACTAATTAATTCCAAAACTCACCAAAGAGGAATATTGAAAATATTTCTGTCACTCTACAATCATGTTGTCAAATACTTAGCTTTCAAGGCACACGCATAAAGTTGTTGTTTACTAATGGTAAATGAACTTTTAGATGACTACGCGGTGATGTTAAGTGAAAAGTTAACATAAGTACATATGTTGTGAGGGAGTACATATTAAGCCTATCAAGATGAATATGCCATTAAGGTAAAACGGATTTTTAAACTGTTTCCGCTGAGTCCTTCTCCAAAGCAGAAGGGCTACTCCGATGTTCGAAATTCGACCGTCGAATAGTGCCGTCCCTCTCGATCTCCTGTCAAAGTATATGTGAGTGAGCGGGACGGCGCATATGTCGGTCGAACTAACTACCTACAGGCTCGGACTCAGCCAGGCCCCCCCCCCCCCCCCAGGCACTAGGCATCTGGGGCCCCCTCCATCTCGAAACGGTTTTCAGCATATTAAATAGTAGGCAATAGTATTTTAAGTGATAAATAAGGGGAACATAAGTATGGTAGAAGTCCTACTTCTGAGACTGGGGCCGAGACTGGGGCCCCTACACTGGCTGGGCCTCTAGGCTCGGGCCTTATGGGCCTAGAGGTACTAGCAAGTTAATAGTAAATTACGTAACAAGGGTGGTAAACTAGGAATTACAAACGAGTGTCTAATAGAAGCCCCAAGGTGAGGGCTTTAATGACACGAGTTTGGAATTCCTTTACCACTAGAGTCACGTACGACGTTTTCATCACACTTTCGAGGAAATAAAACAAAAGTAGTAGTAGTCAATACCAAAATTACTTACCGCCCTAGGGCGTAATATACGATTTACCGCCCGGTTTTCTAGCATGTAAACCCTTGTTTACGAGCAAGTGTGATGAAAATGTTTTTACGCCACCCTAGGCCGTAAGTGGCATTTTCTTCACATCCTGACCAAGGCAAGATGTAAGACAAACCACGGGCGGTATATTCGTAAACACCTGCGATCTGGGACATTTACTAATTCACCGCCCTAGGTATGTAATGTACTATAACATTAACACCTTTACTACTGCGGTATGGGGCCTTATGACCCCATTCCAAGTATGGTTAATGACTCGTACAAGTTAACTTAAAGGCTTAGTGCAATTTTTGGAAGGCCATTAAAATCTTTGCCTTCGAAATCCAATTTAAAAAAAACCTGCTAAGTGCGAGACTCACGTACCGAGGATTCCGTACAAACACTCATCCTATCTTAACTGGCCGGGTTAAGTTAAGTTTAGTTTTATAAGTTTAGATAGTTGGCACCTCGGTATATGTACGGCGCCGCGTACGAATGAGGTGCAAAGTTAACGTAACCGATCACGTTTGCTATATGGGCCCCCTTAAATATTTATTTTATTCAGTTTTTTTTTTTGTATTAGTTGTTATAGCGGCAACGAAAATTCATCATCTGTGAAAATTTCAACTGTCTATTTAATGTACATGAGGTACAGCCTGATGACAGACGGACCGACAGCGGAGGCTAATAATAGGGTCCCGTTTTTACCCTTTGGGTTCCGAACGGAACCCTAAAAATAATGACCTGCAGTTTGGAGATCCTTACAGCAAGACTATCGTCAAATATATTTTATTTAATAGTCTTCCAAAAATTCTACTCAGCCTATTGCCGCAGCGAAAGTGTTTAGCCCTATTTCAGCACCTTCACAAAATTTCACGAGAATTGATTAAGAAATGTGAGAGCGAGAACAGCCGGCAATCCAGACGAATTGACACATGAAAATCGGGCATAAAGAAATAATTTTGGGCCAAACTGAAACGGAAACGCATCGCTCACTCGATCGGCTTTCAACGAGATTGTCGTCTTTAGGGTGCGTCTCCGCTAAAGCTAAGCGGAGCGAAGACTTTACGAAATCGACCAATCACTTGAGGTGAATCTGAATCTCCGCTGCTCTTTCGTGATTGGTCGATTCCCCACGTCTCCATTTCAGTGGGTAGTGTGTCATTCGGACTCTAAGTTAGGGGTATTTACCTACCTAAAGTGTGCGACAGATATCTCGGGGCTTCGTAAAGAGTGTAGAGGGGCGCCGTGAGATAGTATTGTTTTAATCTTCTCCGGAATCAAAACTTTGAGCAACAAGACAAAATACTAAATCTGCACCTCTAGAACAACCGTGGCACGCGACTTTCTCGCGCAAGAAATATTACCTATCTCTTTCTTCGCTGTACTATGAGAGAGTGACGGGCGATGCGATGCTGTGCCGCGCGACAAGTCGCGAAGTGTATTTGTGCTAGTAGACGGGTTGCACGACACGCGCTTCTTTTTGCGCGAGATATGATACCTATCCCTTTCTGTACAGTAACGTGAGAGTGACGTTATGTCGCGCGATATGAGTCGCGAACCATAGTTGCGCTAGACGGACTGTAAACTGATTTAGATTTGGATTTATTTATTTTATAATATAAAATGTCAATATAAATTACACTAAGTCAATTTACATGCACTTATACTATGATCGTCACATTTATTAATACTGACAGATAAAATATGATGACATTGATAATAATAATAATAGCGGAATTAGTAGGTAATAAGACAGATAAAATAATTACATGTTGAAATTTTAAACAAACGGATAAAAATGTCAAAGAAGCTCATAAATGGATTGTCAAAATACAAGAATTAACACGGTAAAAATAACACTGAAAATTACAAAGTCAAATAAGGCAATAATTAGGAATAAGGTCAAAAGTAACATAGGTAGTAAGATAGGTATATTGACAATTATATATAATGTAATTAATGTTATATAATATCATAATTAACAAAACTGGAGTATAAATAAAAACAATGACAATTACAATATAAATTGCGCTACTTACTACTACTACTACTCAGTGGCTCAGCGACCCAAAGCGGGTCTTGGCCTCCGACACGAGTTTTCGCCATTTTCCTCGATCATGCACCGTTTCCCGCCAATTGCTGGCTTGGAGTTCACGCAAATCCGATTTGACGACGTCGATCCAGCGATATCTGGGCCGGCCAACCGGCCTTCGTCCTATAGGTCGTCCCAAATCCCTTAACGCCTCGATCTTCGCCCATTCTCTCTACATGACCATGTAAATGGCGCTGCAAAATAAAAATGTTTAGGAGCCCCTGTTCTATATACAAAATGTTTTGTTTCAGAGCGGATGACCCGAGAATGAAAGGTGATGAGTCGTTGAGGAGCATCCGAAGATACTCGACGACATCGAGTCGTCGCCTCAGCCTGCAGGGCGCCCCCGCGCACGGTGGCTGGCGCCAGAACTCTCTTACCATCACCACACTTGCACAGCAATCCGCTTACTTAAGTGAGAAATACCAGTAAGTATTTGGTTACAATTCAAACATGTGGTTATACTGTGAAGAAAGACCGCGGTGGCATTGGTAAGAAGATCTTGATGTGAACTGTCGGTCTAGAGTCAGACCACGCTTACTCTTCCAAGCAAATGAACTGTCAAACCATACAAACTGATTCACTTTGTATGGTTTGACAGTTCATTTGCTTGGAAGAGTAAGCGTGGTCTGACTATATTTTAAGAGCATCCGAAGATACTCGACATCGAGACGTCGCCTCAGCGCCTCAGGGCGCCCAGGCGCTTTGTGGCTGGCGCCAGAACTCTCTTACCATCAGCACACTTGCACAGCAATCCACTTACTTAAGTAAGAAATACCAGTAACTATTTGGTGGATGGGAGATGACATGAAAGAAGAAATCCCTAAACTATTGCCATTAAACCTATCGGGAACATGCGCGAGCTTCATACATTCTACCAATATTTGATAAATAGTTCTTATAGTTTTTTTTTCTTCCAGGGAGCAAGAACCAGAAATCGGAAGTGCCACATCTTTTGCCAGACTAGTGAGTATCTATGTCAAATCTGGTTTCACTCATTATATCAATATGAAGATAGAAGCAGATCATTTATTATGGGAATCTGTATTCACAAAAGGACATTTTATGGGTTGAAATGATGACAATGATCAATATAACAGCCCGTTACCACACGTAGCTTACGAGCTACAGGCGCAAGACGTTAGGAGTTGCTTAATTTATCCTCTAGCTACTTAGCTCTATCAACTGGGCTGATTCACTGACATTCCATTTTCTTCACTATGTCATAACCGTATTCTGCCATGCTTAAGTAAAAGGCGACCTTTTGCCATAGAGCTCCATACAAAAAGGTCGCCTTTTAGCTTAGCACGGCAGTATTAACTAACTTACTTATTTTGCTCGTTTGCCCCCTATGACATAAAAAAAAAAAAAAAAAAAGTAACCACTATTTCTTTCAACAGTTCAGATTCGCGACAACATGGGAGCTGTTCGTCCTCTTCATCGGCGTCTTCATGGCCAGCCTGAACGGGCTGTTCGTCCCCATCGGCGTGATCGTCTACGGCGAGTTCACGTCGCTGCTGATCGATCGGACGGTCATGACTGAAACCTCCACCAAGACATGGGCTATAGCGATGTTCGGCGGAGGCAGAATACTGTAAGCAAGACGAGCTCATTGCATGCCGCGATACTAGCCACTAGTGTGCGTGCCGCTACTAACTATATCGGCACTGAGCGGCACTTACAAGCCGAGCGAAAGACCGTGACGAAGACCGGGAGAAGTCCTGTGTCGAACAGGGCTAGCATATCTTTCCACGACTTCTCTTGTCGCGCGACTCAGCATCATCTGTCATGCTCGCACTGTGTTGAAAAGAAAGTGACAGGTAGTAGGTATAGTTATGTCGCGCGACAAAGAGTCGCGTTTCACAGTGCTATGCTAAAGGTGCGACGTCTTATGGTTAAAATTATGGTTATTGTAAGTTTTTGGAAAGAAATATGCTCGGAGTTTCTTGGCGTGATAGAATCAGAAATGAGGATATCCGCACAATAACCAAGGTAACCGACATAGCTCACAAGTTTGCATGGTTGAAGTTTCAATGTCATGGCCATGTAGCCCGGCGAACCGGGGGGGCTTCGGCTTTCCGCTCCCTATATAATCTCCCAAATACGGCCGCAGCTCGCCGCAGATATCGTATAACTAGGCCGTAATCTGGGTAATGTCATCGCGCGCCCAATAGCATCATTTATTACACTAACAAAAAAAAACTGCACATTCTCAGGCGCCTTCTGCGAAGTTCAGTTCACTATTGTAATTATTTAATTTGTGGTAAGACTAAGTAAGCCGTCTTAAACCTGGATCTGGTCGGTTTAAAGACAATTTGAAAAGCCCGAATGTGTTTGTAGGCGACCAATAAGGTAAAACTGCTTTTTTTTACATCTCACAGCACGAACGCGAGTCGTGAAGAGAACAGGATCGCTCTGGTGGAGGACTCGCAGGCGTTCGGCATCGGCTGCGCCGTCTTTTCGCTTCTTCAGTTCATCGTGGCTGCGATAAGCGTGGACGTGTTCAACTATGTGGCGCTCAAACAGGTTAGCCCATCTGCGCTCAGCAGCCTGGCTGCGGTATTCAGGCTGTACCACCCAGTCGAACAAATGACGATATATGGGAGCCCGTTCAAGTAGCACACAGGCTGGCAGGATGGTAACCTCTACTGAAGATGTTTTGGTAATCTGAGATACCCCAAATAGCACAAAGGCAGCATAAGCACTTATACAGCCCTAATACAACTTAAATTACCTGTACAAGGTCTGTATAAGTTTATACTGCCTGTATACTACTTGGATGCGCACCAGCCTGCCTGCGTGGTCAGGCCACCTAGGGAGCTTGCTGTCTACTTATTATATCAGATTACCAAAAGATCTTCAGTAGAGGTTGCCATCAAATCTTCGCAGGTTAACATGACTACACCATTATAATTGTTTTCAGAGCTTTAGCTCATCATTTGTGAAATAATAGGTAGCCCAATTCGGACAGCATTTTTAGGGTTCCGTAGTCAACTAGGAACCCTTAATGTTTCGCCATGTCCGTCTGTCCGTCCGTCCGTCCGTCCGCGGCTTAGCTCCGTGATCATTAGTACTAGAAAGCTGAAATTTGGTATGAGTATGTGTATGTATCACGCCGACAAAACGGTAAAATAAAATTTAAAAAAAATTTTTTTTTTCGGGTACCTGTCGAACACCTAAAGTGGGGGTGAATTTTTTTTTCTTTTCAACACTGGTGTGTGGGGTGTCGTTGAATAGGTCTTGTAAAAATAATAGGGGTCTTCTAACATTATTTTTTGATAAAGTCAGCAGTTTTGTAAATATTCGCTCCAAAAACAAAAAAAAATAGTGTCCCCCCCCTCTAACTTTTCAACCACGGGTCAAAAAAAAACGGAAAAATTCATGTTAATGAGGCCTTATAAGTAAGGTGAGTCGGGGCTATTGTAGCTATGGGGTTATTGTATCTTCTTACCATTATAATTATAATGGTCTGTGACCATTATAATGGTCTGTGTATATATAGGATACACAGACCAATGGTATATATACACAATCCTATATATACACAGACCATTTTAAGGGTCACAGTCACAGACCATTATAATGGTAAGAAGATACAATAACCCCATAGCTACAATAGCCCCGACTCACCTTACTTTCAATGAAAACTATATTGAACAAAATCGGTCGAGCCGTTTTTGAGTTATCGCCAAATTTAATATTTTTTCTTTAAAATGTCGTAAGTGGACTTCCAGAAGGTAATAAGTGATTACAGTTTCTAGGGCGTTTACGACCTTTTTATAGAGCTTAAAATCTTTCTTAACGTAAACCTCGGGCTTAAAACAGCAGTTTATTGTGAAGGATGAGCAACTACGGAACCCTACACTGAGCGTGGCCCGACATGCTCTTGGCCGGTTTTTAATGTTATACAATATCTTGAACAGCGCTCACCAGAGAACTTCAATTGCTGAGCTACATGCAGATGAATACAGAAAAGCTGTGGAATCTTTGAGGTTTACGTAACCCCAGATTCAGCAAAGGAATTCTATGGCTCGGAATGATGATCAGTCATAAAGTAAATGTCGAACGATGTATGATATATTGAAATTTAATAAAAGCCTTATCCATTTTATACTTTCGTAACTATATTACATCCATTGTCCGCCCTTTGATGATGATGTTTGATGACTTCAGTGCTTGTGTTATTTTTGTGCAGATTGACCGAGTAAAAGAGAGGTTTCTGCAGGCTGTGCTTCGACAAGATATCTCGTGGTACGACCTGAATACGACCATGAACTTTGCCACAAAAGTCTCAGAGTAAGTTCAACTTTACGTAACCCAACGTCCCAACTCAAAATTAACTTCTGGGGCTTTAGAATTCTGAATTAACGCATTCACTGCCACTTCCTTCCCACTAAATATGAACGCATCTGCAGGTTCAAGGCACTGAGTGAAAGTAACGAAAACGCATATATGCGTTGCTGACAGTGATTGCATTAACCAGTGTATTGTCTAACCACTTGAAACTATTTTAATCACCACTTATATAATATAATTTACCGGAGGCTTCAAACTCGTCCTTAATAGTTAACTTTTACCTTCAAGTGATATAGCTATTGCTACTTACTTACCTAAAAATCGAAATTGAACCTAGCCGATCGATTAAAAACCAAGTATGTATTGTTCTACAGCGACGTGGAAAAATACCGCGATGGCATCGGCGAGAAAATCCCGATGCTGGTCTATCTAGTCACCTCCTTCGTGTTCGCCATCATCATCTCGCTGTTCTACGGCTGGGAGCTCACGTTGGTCGTATTGTCCTGTACACCCATCATCATTGCTACAACCGCCGTGGTCGCCAAGGTATGTTCAACGTCTTTATGTTCTCCATCATCTCCTTGTTCTACGGCTGGAAGCTCTCGTTGGTTGTCTTGTCCTGCACGCCCATCATCATTGCCACAACCGCCCCCTCCTTTATGTTCTCCATCATCTCTTTGAACTACAGCTGGGAGCTGACGTTGGTAGTCTTTTCCTGTACACCGGTCATCATTGCCATACATAACCGCCGTGATCGCTAATGTTCTCCGCATCATCTCTCTGTTCTACGGCTGGGAGCTCACGTTGCCCGTATTGTTCTGTACACCGATCATCATTGCCACAACCACCGTGGTCGCTAAGGTACGTTATGTTCTCCGCATCATCTCTTTGTTCTACGGCTGGGAGCTCACGTTGGTCGTATTGTCCTGTACACCGGTCATCATTGCCATACATAACCGCCGTGGTCGCTAAGGTACGTTATGTTCTCCGCATCATCCCTTTGTTCTACGGCTGGGAGCTCACGTTGCCCGTATTGTCCTGTACACCGGTCATCATTGCTACAACCGCCGTGGTCGCCAAGGTATGTTCAACGTCTTCATGTTCTCCATCATCTCCTTGTTCTACGGCTGGAAGCTCTCGTTGGTTGTCTTGTCCTGCACACCCATCATCATTGCCACAACCGCCCCCTCCTTTATGTTCTCCATCATCTCTTTGAACTACAGCTGGGAGCTGACGTTGGTAGTCTTTTCCTGTACACCGGTCATCATTGCCATACATAACCGCCGTGGTCGCTAAGGTACGTTATGTTCTCCGCATCATCTCTCTGTTCTACGGCTGGGAGCTCACGTTGCCCGTATTGTCCTGTACACCGATGATCATTGCCACAACCGCCGTAGTCGCCAAGGTATGTTCAACGTCTTTATGTTCTCCATAATCTCGCTGTTTTACGGCTGGGAGCTGACTATGGTTGTCTTTTCCTACACTCCAATCATGATTGCCACAACCGCCGTGGTCGCTAAGGTACGTTGGCTACTTCCCTCCTATGTGTTTTCCATCATATTTCTGTTCTACGGCTGGGAGCTCACGTTAATCGTTTTGTCTAAGTCTGTCTTGTCTTATCGTAAACCTTGGGGTAACTGCACACATGTGTAATTTTATGATCCTTTCCTAACTTATGCCATAGTACTTTTGTGTCTCACATGCTCAGTAGCTCGCGTAATGTACATATAGCATAACATCCAATATGAATAAGGTATTTGTAAAAGATCTATTATAATCTTGTTTTACAGGTACAATCGTCACTTACGACTCAAGAGTTAAAAGCCTACAGCATCGCTGGTGTCATTGCTGAGGAGGTACTCTCCTCAATCAGGACAGTGGTTGCTTTTGGAGGAGAACAAAAAGAAATAAAAAGGCATGTATTTTCAACCTTTAAATTGTTAAAGCTTGAGAACGCCAAGCGGTAAAGCAATTCACCGTGCCCCTACAAAGAAATGCCACAGCAAAGGAAAGAATCTCCAAAATCATCCATAACTGTAAAATACTTGTAGCGGTTTGACTTAACAAGATTTCGATAACTGAAATTTGGACGGCTACAGCCGTCTTTGACTTCAAAAGGTTAATAAAAACAGTGACTATTAAAATACATAAACGGGTTTACTCACGTCGTGGAAGTCGAATATTGCTCCACATGATTCGAATCAGTACGCGATTCATCAACATGTCTGAGACTCACGGTAGTTTTCTATGTAAATTAGTGACTGATCGTTGTTATTCGGCTTAGCCACGCTCCTCGACCAATTAGGACGCGGTAAGTTAGATGTGATTTTATTGACTATGTAGACGAGGTTGGTGACGAGGTAATGAGGTTTTAAGATATCGTCACTGTCATCGCAGTGGCAATGGGCAGGCCATGTAGCCCGGAAAATGGACGGCCGTTGGAGCAGCAAAGTCCTAGAGTGGCGACCACGTGTAGGAAAGCTCAGCGTGGGTTGGCCCCGACTAGATGGACGGATGACCTCGTGAGGGTAGCGGGGAATCAATGAATGCGGTCTGCACGCGATCGCACTTTTTGGCGAGTCATGGCGGAGGCCTATGTTCAGCAGTGGACGTGTGTGGCTGATAGATAGATAGATAGACTGTAATCAATGAGTCTATTTTCTCAACGCGAATGAAGCATAGTATAAACGATATGATCCATATAACATATACCGAACAAAAATGATAATAGAATCGTATATTTTTTTGCAGATATCAAGTCCGTCTCGATCCAGCTAAAAAGACAGGTGTTAGAAAGGGCATGTACTCAGGCATAGGTAGTGGAGTGATGTGGTTGATCATATACGCGACATACGCCTTGTCCTTCTGGTACGGCGTCCGTCTCATCTTGGCGAGCAGACACGAAACACCGCCAGTGTATACGCCCGCTGTGCTGATGATTGTAAGTTTCGTACCTTTTCTCAAACTTGCAAAGA
This sequence comes from Apotomis betuletana, assembly GCA_932273695.1. Taxonomy (NCBI): domain Eukaryota; kingdom Metazoa; phylum Arthropoda; class Insecta; order Lepidoptera; family Tortricidae; genus Apotomis; species Apotomis betuletana. Next base: position 7,494,248 of record OW026312.1, read on the forward strand.
AATGTCGTCCTAACGTGCGTTATAACAGGCTTTGAAGTAGAGTCAAACCACGCTAACCCATCAAATGAACTTCCGAACGATACAAACTGACTTGTATGGTTTGACACTTTTGACAGTGCATTTGCTTACGTAAAAGTTAGCGTGGTTTGACTCTCACGTTTCGGGTGGAACAACTCGAGAAACTGTAAATTTCACATTGTTTCATACAAAATTGAAGGCCTAGACCGGGAAGTAATTTTTTTTTATGAACAGGCTACAGCTGAATTACTTATACTTTTTTTGAGTGGTGTATTTTTTTATTTCATTCCATATGTTTGAGAAAAGCTCTATACGTGCCTTAGCCATGATAAGGGCTTGCCGGCTTCGTATCACTATCCGTCGTTGATCGGGTCGCAGCCTTCCCTATAATATGGTTGAGGGAGGCGATGGCTGAGATATGCGTCATACTCGTGAACGGGTGCCGTTTGTGGGGTCCGGTCTGTTCATGCTAGCAAGGGCCAAATTAAATATGTAGGAACCGCATACTAGTTAGTGTTAAATTAAGCAAACGTGAGAAACTTCATCCTGTACTCGATTGAAGTTATTCAATGTTGATTTTAACTTTTTGAACTCTTAGAGACTGTATACATCTCTAAGAAACAGCTTAGTATAGTATGACACTCCGAGACTTTATACATCTCTGAGGAAATTCAATAATTTTAAAATATTTTATTGCATGTTATGACGCCTAGAGACCATATACATCTCCAAGAAATTTAGGTTTAATAATTATTTTCTATTGTAAATTATTCACGTTGACGCCTAGAGACCTTATACATCTCTAAGGAATTTAATTAATTAAGTGATTATATTCTATTGCATGTTGTGACACCCAGAGACTTTATACATCTCTGGATATATTTAATATTTTTAATTCATCGTTAAATTTTCATTTTAATGTTCTTATTTAACATTGATTTGGAGTATCTATACATCTCCTTTACGTGTACCAGTGTAATTAGTTATAACACAAATGTATTATGTAATTGTTTTAAGTATTATTTACGAAAAAATGACTTACTGTTGAGTTTCTTTCGGCTTTCTTCTCAACAGCGGTCTCCTCTTGCGAAATGCCGGTAGATTCACAATCTGACTTGTAAAAGTGCCCCTGTGGCCTACTTACTGAATAAATTATTTCATTTCATTTCATTTCATTTCATTTCATTTCGTCCTCACCCGGCAAGCCCTCTTTCCCGGCGTCTGCAGTAATGTACTATTAATTTTGAGAAATCATAAAAGTACCGCATGAACTTTTTTGTTGTGTTTGTGGTATCTGATTCTCGATGTTTTCAAAATTTATTCGATGAAGAAATATTCGAACATACAGTGTCTGTGCTTTCTTTAGGGTTACAGTTATTCTATACAGTTTTGTTAAGGGGTCAATAAATTTTTCTCTGTTGTTTGTTGCCATGTTGATGTCCCCTGGGTAACTCTTTAAAACTACGATTTTCGGTGGCAATATTGAACAAAAACTTTGTAATTGCAGCAGTTCATTCTTTATCTCTTGAAAATACCCATATTATAAATTATCAACACTTTTTTAAGAAGTTTAATCACCATTCTCCCCTGGGTGACGCTACAGAAGAACAACAAGAAAAAGTTGATCCACCCTGAAGATACAAGATGTCATTGATATTACATTCATATTGCCTCGACTATGGCATATAACGCCGAAAAATTAGTAGGCCGGGATAATTCGGAGCTTTTTTTTTGGTTTCAGATATTTTTCAGTATACTTCAGGGAGCACAAAACGTTGGGTTGACATCACCTCATCTTGAAGCTGTTTCGAATGCCCGATCATCTGCTGGAGCCATCTTTGAGGTCCTGGACAGAAAACCGGTCATAGACAGCCTTTCCACCGAAGGCGAAAAACCTGAACTGGATGGAAATTTAGAACTCAATGGCGTATACTTTAGGTATCCAGCAAGGTCTGATGTCAGTGTAAGTATTTTAAGTCCATTATATGATAGTACTCTAGTAATGGGGTTCCACAACCAATGGTTGGTCGATTGAGAGAATGTAGTTTCGTACAACAACTCATATGTTTTTTTTTATGTCATTAAGGGGCAAACGAGCAAACGAATCGCCTGATGAAAAGAGATTAGCTGATTACCGTTGTCCGTAGACACAAGCAACTTTCAGGTGGGAGTACGCTCTTTCCTTGAAGGTTTCAAGGTCGTATCGGTCACAAGATTTGTGTCCGAGCACTTTCTTCGTCCAAAACCGTTTAGCAGGCGTCCGTTTGCGGCAAAATTTTGGCCTAAAACAGACACCTAGTACTTACATTGTATTTCGTTACGATTGGTTAAATTTGGTTGTTAGGCAGCAGTCCTGGAACGAAACCTTGATTTTGATTCCTCGTATGCAGTTCCTCATCAGGGACTAATACCCATACAACGGTACAACAACTTTGTCACTTCTTGAGTCACTTTGTGGTAGCAGTTCCAGATGACCATACGAGTTCGAAACAGGTCGGGTTCGTGACAATTTCACGTGAGTGTAAACCGCTTGTTGATACTGATGACTCTCTTCAGGTGCTCAACGGGATAAACCTAAAGATTCCCCGCAACGAGACCGTAGCCTTAGTCGGACCTAGTGGCTGCGGGAAGTCGACGGTGCTCCAACTTCTGCAGCGAATGTACGACCCTGACTCCGGCTCCGTCACGGCTTCTGGCAACGACCTGAGGAACATGAACGTCAGGCACTTGAGGAACCATATTGCGGTCGTGGGACAGGAACCCGTGCTTTTCGCTGGCACTATAATGGAGAACATAAGGTGAGCTGAAGCGTCGCTAAATTTAATCCTAGGATAGAATGCACCAAACAAAAATGTAGGCAAGAATTATTGGATCATAGATATTCTATATTTTATGAAGGAGTTAATACTTTTTTATTTTTGCTATTGTATTTTTTTTTGTAGGATGAGTAATCCATCGTGTACTGACGAGGAAATATACGTAGCTGCAAAGCAAGCTTACTGCCACAGTTTCATCATTAAATTGCCCGACGTAAGTTTAAGTTGTTACGTAGACGATAAATTTTAGTCGGCCACCTTCCAATCTACGAGTATACTGAATATCTACGAAACGAGTTTGCCTACTCACTTCGTAAAAGTCTAATATCGATCGACATGTTTCGAAGCGGTTTGCGGTTCATCATCAGGAGAGCCGATCGTTTAGCATACAGACGTACATCTTCTGGTAAAAAATATTTTTCCGCTCATCACACCGAAACGGCTAGACGGAAATCAACCAATTGTGGTACAAGAGTAGCTGAACATCCAGGATGGTTATAGGATACTTTTATCCGACTACGGTAAAGAAAAAAGGTTTCGCGAGCTGTTTCGAAGATGCCATTCTAAAGGAGGACGTCTATTTTTCAGGGTTACAACACCCTGATTGGTGAAAGAGGTGCTCAACTATCGGGAGGTCAGAAACAGAGGATTGCTATAGCCAGGGCGCTCGTGAGAAGACCGAAGATCCTTCTTCTAGACGAGGCCACATCGGCCCTGGACTCCCACAGCGAGGCGAAAGTGCAAAGGGCTCTGGACGCGGCGGCGCACGGACGGACCACCATCATGGTGAGCCACAGGTAGATACAATGGTGTAAGGTGAACGGTAATATATGGGAAATATTTGAAAAAGCGTGAAGATCTGTAGTCTAGTGTCTACGTGTACTTGTCTGAAGGCCAGACAATAACTACAAGCTAAGATCAGATCACGTTAGAAAGAGACTGACTGCCCAAATGTAATCCGTGCGAGTAAAAAGTGTTAAGCTCTGATTTCCTTAGGTTCCCCAGAGCACACATGCTGTATAAGAGATTATAGAGCCCTTACACAGCTGAATTAAGCCGTATAAGGGATGTATAACGCTCTTATGCGGCCTGTGTGCTACGTGGGTTAGCGATTCCGTCAGCGGCGAATGACAGCCATTGGAGAGAGCGATACACCGCGCTCGGACCTCTTGCCCACTCCTATAGCCGCCGCTCACTGCTGACGGGGCAAGTACACGAGTTTTACCAAAAAAAGTTAGACGCAATGTTCTTCCACGTGAGCAATGTCTATGTGTGCGTTTGCTCGAGCGTGCTTGTATGTAGATTGATTTCTGTACCTATCTGTTTTGTGGTTCTTCTGAGGTCTTGCTTATTGCGCCGGAAATATAATATTTATTACGGCTGTTAAAACTTTCAATTCTAAGGATTGAAATCGGTATTTACACCTTAAAATTTAACAATGATGTTGATACTTATTGAAGAACTGCAACATTTCCAGATTGGCCACCGTCCTCAATGCGGAACGTATAATATTCCTCGATAAAGGCGAGGTGGTGGAAGAAGGTACTCACGAGGAACTGTTAAAGTTGAAGGGTCGGTACTACCAGCTGGTGCTGCAAAACGAGCCCGCAAGCATCGCACCAGGCAATGAAGCTGAAAAAGACGCACCTAAGCGTAAGTATTTTAACTACCACATCCGAAAAGATTTTTTGATCGGTAGTATATTAGTTGTCCCGGTACTTTGCATGAATATCTATTGAGGATCTTCACTAGTACCATTCCATAGTAAATGCCAGCTGCTTGATCCAATCATGGACAAAGTCGAGTTCTATCCGGAAAAATTAGAAAGACAGGAACGCACCGCACTTAACTGTTAGCACCTAAGGACCCACCTGTGTGATGATGATGGACCCATTCACACTAGACCCACAGACTTCAGTTGAGAGAAAAATAATGTGGGATCAGGTAGGATGGCCACGGCTTATTATTAAACTATCTTCATCCTAAAACCGCTCCATTAATTTACTTACAGATGCCAGAGTACGACGCCCAAAACTCGAGAAACTAGCATCAGTGGAGTCCATGAAAAGCATGGTGAATGACGACTCCGTGTCGGAAGAGAGTTATGCGATGGAAGAGAAGATCCTTAAAGAATCCAAGCCTTCTACCTGGAGAATCTTGAAGCTGTGCAAGCCAGAGAAGTGGCTGATGATAGCCGGTGTTCTAGCGGCGGTGGCCGTTGGTTCGTCGTTTCCGATGTTCGCAATACTGTTTGGTGAAACTTATGGAGTAAGTGTACCTGTCTATTAGAGAGACTCTGCAGCTCTATAGAATTTGGCTGACTTATCTCCAAGTGGAAGGTCCTAAAATAAACTAGAGATTTACCATGGTTTCTGAACGATATCTAAACTATGGTCTTGATGACTTTTGTATAGCTTGTGAATTTAGACATCTATGACATTCATTTTCTTTTTATGTAAGTATCATTACATTAACCAGGCTTTTCTTTTGTAGTTACTGGAAAGTGAAAATGAAGACTACGTCATGGGAGAGACCAACTTCATTGCGATACTGTTCTTGGCCGTGGGCCTACTCACCGGTGTGGGGATCTTCTTCCAGATCTACATATTCAATCTCACTGGAGTTCGACTCACGGCCAGGCTCAGGTACCTCCAGAGATCATTGTCATACAGCCCTTACTTTCACAATATGAACAAACAAGTTAAGTGTTTTTTTTTCCCAATACGAGTAATTATGTCATAAAACTCAAAAAAAATGGTTGAAAACCCAGCAGTTTTAGCAGTCGAATTGCTTCGATTTCTCTTTCTTCCTAGCCATTATCTCACATGGTGGTGGCTTACGCCCTGCGGCGGCCATACGTGGGAGTGGAATATCCGAGCGCGGTATCTCACTCACTCGAATGGCCACCGTTTGCAGCTGCCGCTTGCCGCCCGAAGTCGTGGCGTGTCCATTAGAGCTCATTACCTTACTTCTCTCACTCGCCCACTGTTCTATTTTTTTTTTTAGTTAGCCTGTTTGAGTGCGTGCTGGGCCAAGGCCTCTTTGTTAGATCTCCACAACTCCCTATTGGCTGCCGTTTCCGGCCAGTTGCCTAGAAATGTATCTAAATCGTCTATAATATTCTATAATATTATTAGAACTATCGTGACATCTTTAACAATTATAAAAACGGCTTAAACTTTAAAGTCACGTGAAGGTAAACGATGCCAGGAACGGCCCGACATGTTTCGAACTCAAATGGAGTTCTTTGTCAGCTCTCATCCTCTCTTCATCAGCACTCAAAGGCCGCGAGTCGCGAATAGAGTACAAATACAAATACAAATACAAATACAAGTACTCTTTATTGCACACCTCATAAAATATACAGGAGAAATACAATGCAAGAAATTACAATTAGAGGTAAACAACAGGCGGTCTTATCGCTAAAGAGCGATCTCTTCCAGACACCCTTCGGGTAGTGGAGAACTTGAAAAAATAAGATGTGCCGTTCTCGAGAACGTTTCTCGATTTGTATGGGAAGAGAAAGTGCTCGAGAGTATTTCCGTCGCGTCGTATTATTATTAGTCGTGTAGCAACACGGATAGCTTTCCCAGATGAAGAGGATTTGAGTTCGAAACAATTTGGCCCTATTCTCGCTATCGAATCGACTTGCGATCGCTACTTGGAACTTCACACAAAATCATATCGATGATATCTATGATATAGATGTTAATAATATATACCTAATATTTGTATAGAATCTTTTTATCGATTCATATTTTTTATGTGGAAATACCACATTTTTATTTTTATAAATAATGACACAAAAGTAAATTAAGAAAGAAAAATTGAATGCGATCTACTACAATCTAAGCAGGATTTGAACCTGCGACTTCTGCGTTTCCGGCGCATTGCTCTTCCAACTGAGCTATCAGATCGCTACGTTAATCACACCAAATCTTTCATCCCATAATTCTTTACGCTACTGGAACGCCCCGTCATATATGTTTGAAATGCTTATGCGCATTAGCCATACCCTAGGATGTGCGCTTTACACGCACGATCCCCAATCCCCATTGCTTTGCAGCAAGTGTGAAGACTGCGAGAGAGATGGCGCTGTTCTTAATATTTCTATAGAATCTTTTTATCGATTCATATTTTTATGTGGAAATACCACATTTTTCCTATTTTTTTTTAATCCTGCTGCTGCTTGAGCAGATGGCCGATGGGGCCGAAAAGTGCTCGAGTGGAGACCTCGGACCAGCAAGCGCAGCGTAGGACGTCCACCTACAAGATGGACAGATGACCTTATAAAGGTCGCCGGAAGGCGCTGGATGCAGGTCGCTTCCAACCGGTATATATGGAAGTCCAAAGGGGAGGCCTCTGTTCAGCAGTGGACGTCCTATGGCTGAGATGATGATGATGATGATGAATCCTGCTTAGATTGTAGTAGAACGCATTCAATTTTTCTTTCTTAATTTACCTTTGTGTCATTATTTATAATATATACCTAAATTAAACCCCTACATAACACCCCTTTTTTTTCGTCGCGCGTTAATAAAGGATTTGCTTTACAAGGGTGGCAGCGTTTGAAGCTATGCTGAAGCAGGAGATCGGATGGTTCGACAACCCGCTGAACGGCGTGGGAGCGCTGTGCGGTAGACTCGCCGCTGACGCTGCTGCTGTGCAAGGAGTGAGTATCCCGAGAACTCATAAAAATATATCGATGGCGAGATAATAAACACCTATTAACAGCTTTTTTTACTGAAATTAAGCTTAAATATAGAAATAAACACGACATGGGCAAGATCCGATATCATCTATTAGACTTACTACAAACTTGCGCAATACTCGCAATAAATGTGATCCAGTTATTTACGTATTTATATTAGAGTCATGTGGGGCAAGTGTACGCAGTCGGTAAGTGTCCGCAAACCCATGTATTTCAGTCCAAAATCCCCCACTTGCCATAGTTGCCTTAATTTACGGTACAGCTAATACTATAGCTTACAGGTAGCCTAGTTGATTAAGGCACTCTGATAAATAAGTATTTTATTGTAAGATTTACTAAGCTAAATATATGTATATCTGTATAGAATCTTTTTATCGATTCATATTTTTATGTGGAAATACCACATTTTTATTTTTATAAATAATGACACAAAGGTAAATTAAGAAAGAAAAATTGAATGCGATCTACTACAATCTAAGCAGGATTTGAACCTGCGACCTCTGCGTTACCGGCGCATTGCTCTTCCAACTGAGCTATCAGACCGCTACGTCTATCACCCCAAATCTTTCATCCCATAATTCGTTACGCTACTGGAGCGCCCTCTGTGTCATATATGTTTGAAATGCTTATGCGCATTATAGCCATACCCTAGGATGTGCGCTTTACACACACGATCCCCAATCCCCATTGCATTGGGGATCGTGTGTGTAAAGCGCACATCCTAGGGTATGGCTATAATGCGCATAAGCATTTCAAACATATATGACACAGAGGGCGCTCCAGTAGCGTAACGAATTATGGGATGAAAGATTTGGGGTGATAGACGTAGCGGTCTGATAGCTCAGTTGGAAGAGCAATGCGCCGGTAACGCAGAGGTCGCAGGTTCAAATCCTGCTTAGATTGTAGTAGATCGCATTCAATTTTTCTTTCTTAATTTACCTTTGTGTCATTATTTATATGTATATCTGATATAAACAAGACTAGACAACGCTTTTGCAAGGCGAAGGGCTAGTCCCTGATATCTCGGTCACAATCTAAGGCAGCGAATATCATCAACGAAATATTTCCTCCTTCCACCCAAAATACTCTTTCAATACAATGGTTCTATTCTTCCATCAGGCAACCGGCACTCGAATCGGGGCCCTCATGCAAGCTGGCGCGACCATCATCTTCGGCATCCTCCTCTCGCTCTACTTCACGTGGAAGATGACCCTGGTCTCCCTGGTCTCCGTGCCCATGGTCATCGGAGCCGTGGTGCTGGAAAGCAGGGTCCTGGCTGAGGGCTACAATACTGTGATGAAGGCAGCGCATAAAGCGACCACTATAGCTACGGAGGCGATTTCCAATATAAGGACCGTATCGGCTTTTTGTAAGTACATGGTGGGTTTGTTTGACCCAGAACTGTGACACGCGACTCCTTGTCGCGCGATAAATTACTACATCACTTTCCTTTCAATACCGTGCGAGCAAGACGGGTGACGCTGCGTCGCGCGACAACCGAAGTCGCGGCAAGATGTATTTGTATCCCTCATCATCATTTATTTATTTATTTATTTATTTATTTATTTATTGAAAAACAGGTTACATAACACATCATATCAGCCTATAGACGTCCACTGGTGGCAAAGGACTCCCCAAAGTTCTCTACCACTGACGATCTTGTGCTGAACTAATTGCTTCCAGACAGTCTCAGACCGTCGATAAACTTAAGAGGTAATGGGCAGGGGCCCTGCCGCAGGGCACATTGCTCGTAGAAACGTTGGCCGTTGGAGCAGAAAGATTCGAGGGGCGACCGTGTACTGGAAGACGAAGCGTGGAACGGCTCCCAACAACGACCGGTTTTAACCTAACCTAACTAGTATGATATCGATACCATGTCAAAGATAATGAATAAGTGAGTTATCAAATGCGGTATACAAGGCCGGCGCGTACATAAATGGATAGCTTTATTCAATGATTATTTTATTCATTGAATGGACCTAACATACTAGGGCTTTTGTAACAAGATAATTGACATCACGATACTACACGTGGGTTGCAAACTCATAACTCGACCTCCATAGAAAATGGCACTGGAGATTGAGTTTGTAAAAAACACTCTACTAGTCACTATGTAGTTTGCATCCAACGAACATTGTTTTCTGTGTCACTTTTTCACAACGAACGGGCGTGCCCTCCGTGCATTAATCGAATTCCAGTGACCGCACACGAACTCACTACGTACCTATCCATTCGAGAATCTCCCATCATTTAATAAGTATACCTAGAGATTTTCCTAGCACGAACGACGTGTTGCTAGTGCTCGGCAAAAAAAATCATAGACACTCATGTTATCGATAAAAACCACTTCATCTTTATAGAGTAAAAGTAAGTGGCAAAATCGTAACATACATTTTCATTAATTCCTCTAATTAATACCAATTTAGTAATCAGTTTTTATATTCGTAGGCCTTATTACTTTAAGAAGTAAATAATTTACATAGCAATGTGAAATTTATTCGAATTCCACAACATTGTGAATATTTTCTTAATAACTAAGCATTTCCTTCATAACTTTGACGTGGTGGTTATCGATGAAAGGTTTGTCGATATTATTACTATGAAAGCACTTATAGCTACGTGTTGTTCCTGCTAGAAATAAATCTAGGTATATTAATAAGACAAGCTCTCCCCAAGGTGGTGAACAAGGGGTGCTCAACCGCTACGTGGAAGCAGGCAGGAGCTCCGCGAAGACCGCGGTGAAGAGCCTTCGCTGGCGAGGCTGCGTGTTTGCCTTCGGGCAGACCGCCCCTGTGGCTGGCTACGCATTGTCGCTGTGGTACGGCGGCGTGCTCGTTGCCAACCAAGAGGTGCCCTACAAGTCTGTCATCAAGTGAGTTATAGATCCTTTTGCCAAACTAGCGACCCGCCCCGACTTCGCACGGGTGCAATGCTGATACTAAATATACTATGCATGTATTATATATATAAACCTTTCTCTTGAATAACTCTATCTATTAAAAAACCCGCAACAAAATCCGTTGCGAAGATTTAAAGATCTAAGCATACGTAGGGACATTAGGGACAGACAGGAAGCGACTTCGTTTTATAATATGTAGATTTATAAAAAATATATTGTCTCATAGTTTTTAATGTGGGTACCTACACACCACAATTTCCATATTAAACCATTAATACAAAGAACAAAGAAAAATTTAAATGTACGTACCCAAAGATGTTAACCTTTCAAATAAAAATGCGAAGATAGACACACAAAGCATAAGGAAAAATTCGAAAAGTTATCTAATGTTTGGTGGAGAGGTTAACACGCTGGACCGGTAATCCAAAGGCACCGGGTTCGATTCCAGGTCTCTTCTGCCAGGTTTTTTATTTCAATGTTTCTTTGTTATAAAGATTTTGATCTTTATATCAATGGTTTAAGGCCAATGTTGCTAACGTATTGAATCTCGAAAGAACTGAAGCAGCACATCATCTTGTTACTGCACATTTTTTCTAACTACCCGTACCTGATCTTTATAGTAAGTATAGGATACTTAATTTGGTGTTGACTCCGACGATGAATTCCGATGGGTTTTCAGTAGGCAGTTATATATCGGGAGCTGGTTTTCCGCAGCTCGATGTGTTGAGCTCTAATTTCTAAGGATAGCGGTTAGCGATGCCCTTAGCGGCGAGTGGCATGCCAATGGAAATGGACAGAGCAATACACCACGCTCCTTCCACTCCAAGCTATATGGCTTCTCATGATGATGTATGAAATCTTACTTACCTGGGTATCAGAAACTGGCGCTCCGAACTTTTCGACGCGGCGGCGGCTGTTATTACTGAAATGGAATGGCATTACATTTAAACCATCATCAGGCATATTGATTCAAAACCAGTCACCTACGAAAGAACGAAAGCACCTAAAAGATCCCTACTCACTCTAGTCCTAAAAAATCACACTAATACCTAAGCAACTTAAATGCGAAAGTTTGTGAGTGTGTGTTGGTAACTTCTTCACGATAAAACTGCTGGACGGATTTGCTTGAAACTTGGAACAGAGGTAGTTTAAAATACCCTAACACATATGCAACTTTTATCCCGTAAAAAACGTAGTTCCTGTAGGATAGTGTACCCTGATTTCTACGCGAGCGTAGCCGCGGGCAAAAACTAAAGCATGATAATATATGTAGAATAGCAACGAGTAATTGTAATGTCAGATGATCAGGGCACCCAATTACCAGCTTCTCCGTCTAGACCGCATTCAACGGAGAGCGACTCGTATCGTCGGCTGCCAGCGAACTTCAGATCAGCTTGACTCCTTGGCGCTGCGTAAAGATGTAGCCTCTCTCTGCATCTTTTATCATTTATATAACAGGGAGCGCTCCGAGGAATTGTTCGGATTGATTCCTGCCGCATCTTTTTGCCAACGTTCTACGCGACAGTCGATTTCATCCGCACCACTTAGATAGTTGGCAGTCCACAACTGTGTTTTTATAGAAATTTCCTGCCTCGCACGACTGCATTGTGGAATGAATTGTCGCTTGCGGTATTTCCGGATCGATACGACCTTCAAACCTTCTTCGAGTGTAATACCACCTGTGCGGCCGGCAACGCACTTGGGACTCCTCTGGTGATGCAGGTTTCTATGGGCGACGGTAATCGCGTTCCATCAGGCAATCCGTTTGCTCGTTTGCACCCAATGCCATAAAAAAGATCCTTTTAACTTACCAGGGTATCAGAAGCGCTGGTGTTCGGCTCCTGGATGATGGGACAGGCGCTGGCCTTCGCCCCGAACTTCGGCGCGGCGGTCATGGCCGCCGGCCGGGTGTTTGAGCTGCTGGAACGGAAGCCGCTCATCGACAGCACGCATGCGCCCGCCGTGGCCGAAGATTATGTGAGGAAATTCATAAAATGCAGATGCAGGAAGGAAAAGTCGAAAGCCACATTCAGAGACTATTACTTAAAAAAAAAAGAAGTCTACGTTGTTATTTCTAACATTTCAGGAAGTTGTCCTTCATGTGGCGTCTGATTTTTCCGCCCTGAGAATAAATTTACATGGAGAAAACTTGCAACTTTGGCGAGCAGTCTTATGTTTTAAATTAGGTCTTTAAATTTGTATATTGAAGCCATAGTGTAGGTCACGATTATAATGCTTATCGTTTCTTGAAATACCTATAGCACATATTTTATAAGTATTATAAAATTCAAAAGTGTTGCAATGTTCTCTATGGAGAGAAGTCATTATTTCAGGAGAATTCTTAACAGCGCGATGCAGGATTTGCATCTTGGGCGCGCGGCCCCAGTCGTACATCGTCATCTATTGATAGAAAAATATTTGTACTCTCATCACACCGAAACGGCTGGAAGGATTTTAATCACTTTTGGTTTAGGCACAGCTGGACATCCAAAGATGGTTATAGGATAGTTTTTACCCGACTACGGTAAAAAAAAAGTTTAACGCTGACGAAGTCGCACCTAGTAACAGATACGTTTCCGATTTCCCAGGTCGCTAACGGAAAGATCCACTACAAGAACGTGCGGTTCCGCTACCCCACCCGCTTGGAGGTGGAGGTGCTCCGGGGGCTGTCACTCGAGATCCCAAGCGGCAAGACAATCGCGCTGGTCGGCCCCAGCGGCTGCGGCAAGTCCACGCTCATCCAGCTGCTGCAAAGGCTTTATGACCCTGAAGAGGGGATGGTGGTAAGTCCCTTCGTCCACGCTCGAGGTCCAGAGCGGCAAGAGGGCGCTGGTCGGACCCAGCGGGTGCGGCAAGTCTACGCTCAGTCAGCTGCTGCAAAGGCTGTATGACCCTGAAGAGGGGATGGTGGTAAGTCCCTTCGTCCACGCTCGAGGTTCCGAGCGGCAAGAGGGCGCTGGTCGGCCCCAGCGGCTGCGGCAAGTCCACGCTCATCCAGCTGCTGCAGAGGCTTTATGACCCTGAGGAGGGGATGGTGGTAAGTCCCTTCGTCCACGCTCGAGGTCCAGAGCGGCAAGAGGGCGCTGGTCGGCCACAGCGGGTGCGGCAAGTCCACGCTCAGTCAGCTGCTGCAGATGCTGTATGACCCTGAAGAGGGGATGGTGGTAAGTCCCTTCGTCCACGCTCGAGGTCCCGAGCGGCAAGAGGGCGCTGGTCGGACCCAGCGGGTGCGGCAAGTCTACGCTCATCCAGCTACTGCAGAGGCTGTATGACCCTGAAGAGGGGATGGTGGTAAGTCCCTTCGTCCACGCTCGAGGTTCCGAGCGGCAAGAGGGCGCTGGTCGGACCCAGCGGGTGCGGCAAGTCTACGCTCATCCAGCTACTGCAGAGGCTGTATGACCCTGAAGAGGGGATGGTGGTAAGTCCCTTCGTCCACGCTCGAGGTTCCGAGCGGCAAGAGGGCGCTGGTCGGACCCAGCGGGTGCGGCAAGTCTACGCTCATCCAGCTACTGCAGAGGCTGTATGACCCTGAAGAGGGGATGGTGGTAAGTCCCTTCGTCCACGCTCGAGGTTCCGAGCGGCAAGAGGGCGCTGGTCGGACCCAGCGGGTGCGGCAAGTCTACGCTCATCCAGCTACTGCAGAGGCTGTATGACCCTGAAGAGGGGATGGTGGTAAGTCCCTTCGTCCACGCTCGAGGTTCCGAGCGGCAAGAGGGCGCTGGTCGGACCCAGCGGGTGCGGCAAGTCTACGCTCATCCAGCTACTGCAGAGGCTGTATGACCCTGAAGAGGGGATGGTGGTAAGTCCCTTCGTCCACGCTCGAGGTTCCGAGCGGCAAGAGGGCGCTGGTCGGACCCAGCGGGTGCGGCAAGTCTACGCTCATCCAGCTACTGCAGAGGCTGTATGACCCTGAAGAGGGGATGGTGGTAAGTCCCTTCGTCCACGCTCGAGGTTCCGAGCGGCAAGAGGGCGCTGGTCGGACCCAGCGGGTGCGGCAAGTCTACGCTCATCCAGCTACTGCAGAGGCTGTATGACCCTGAAGAGGGGATGGTGGTAAGTCCCTTCGTCCACGCTCGAGGTTCCGAGCGGCAAGAGGGCGCTGGTCGGACCCAGCGGGTGCGGCAAGTCTACGCTCATCCAGCTACTGCAGAGGCTGTATGACCCTGAAGAGGGGATGGTGGTAAGTCCCTTCGTCCACGCTCGAGGTTCCGAGCGGCAAGAGGGCGCTGGTCGGACCCAGCGGGTGCGGCAAGTCTACGCTCATCCAGCTACTGCAGAGGCTGTATGACCCTGAAGAGGGGATGGTGGTAAGTCCCTTCGTCCACGCTCGAGGTTCCGAGCGGCAAGAGGGCGCTGGTCGGACCCAGCGGGTGCGGCAAGTCTACGCTCATCCAGCTACTGCAGAGGCTGTATGACCCTGAAGAGGGGATGGTGGTAAGTCCCTTCGTCCACGCTCGAGGTTCCGAGCGGCAAGAGGGCGCTGGTCGGACCCAGCGGGTGCGGCAAGTCTACGCTCATCCAGCTACTGCAGAGGCTGTATGACCCTGAAGAGGGGATGGTGGTAAGTCCCTTCGTCCACGTTCGTATAGTATAGTCGGTTTTTTTATGTCTGAATTCCAATTGAGAGCTTGATATTGTAATGACCACACAAAGCGATTGATTTACTCTTGACACTTCACTCACTTTGGGACAAATGGACACAGGTAACAAGAAAACGCAAATATATATATTCTAGTTTCAAATGTCTTTTCTACTTAAATCACAGGGTCGAAATTCCTAACTTATTAGAATATGATACTTTGGCACTAAAGCCAAATAAAATTCGAAAAAGGGTCCAAAAATTACCTGAGCCCCGCTTTCCAAAAGCTATGCTATTCCAATTACAAACATGTGACTAAGAAAAGATGATATAAATTTGTTTGCGTTGTTTTTGTTACTTGTTTCCATTTGTCGTCGGACATTGTCTTTCGGGGTATTCTCTACAAGATAAGATCTTTATGACCATACAGCCGTTTAAAAAAATTCAACTATAACGAACAAGGATTTTTGAAGTGAAAACTTT
The DNA here is from genome assembly GCA_932273695.1 of Apotomis betuletana. Taxonomy (NCBI): domain Eukaryota; kingdom Metazoa; phylum Arthropoda; class Insecta; order Lepidoptera; family Tortricidae; genus Apotomis; species Apotomis betuletana. The sequence goes on from OW026312.1 coordinate 7,509,754, forward strand.
TGAAGTGAAAACTTCTTTAGCGGCGCTTGGCAATTTTTAGATGGGTAAAAAATGTTAAACTCGCGACAGACCCGCGCGTCACCGCGCGTCAGATAACAGTCAGTCGGTAACCTAGCAACCGTGTCTGTTTCAAAGAAAGGGGGCCTTCGAACAACAAAATGTTGTAAGTGACAGATGGTGAAGCGTAATCATAAACATACATTAGTAAGAAATAGAGATTAAAATAGAAATTAAATGTCAGTGAGATATAATAAAATCGGAGTTTTCACTTCTGCCGGCACTCCCGGAGTGCAACCCGTCCTTTTTTTTCTTCGTTTGTGACCAGTTTATCAACTAATATTGTATTTTAAGTAATAATAAATAAGCAAACAGATAACAATAAAATAGAAATTACAAGAAAATGTAACGTTTTATCACAAGTTTTGTACGTACGAATGGAATTACATTGCTTTAATTTAATTATTTCAGTACTTGGACGACCACAGCATCACGGGCGACATGCGCCTGAACACACTACGGCGTAACTTGGGCATCGTCTCGCAAGAGCCAGTGCTGTTCGACCGCACTATAGCTGATAACATCGCGTACGGCGACAACACCCGCGTCGTTCCTATCGAGCAGATCGTCCAGGCGGCCCAGGAGGCCAACGTGCACTCGTTCATCGCTGCCCTGCCTAAAGTGAGTCATTCAAACGTCAAAAAACGGAGTAGGTTCGTAGGGGGCTTATGAAGTTATGATGGTAGTAGGGTTGCCAGGTACGATAGAATTAAAATGGGGGGTTCGGGGCAGATGGTTACACTACGGCGTAACTTGAGCATCGTTTCGGAAGAGCCAGTGCTGTTCGACCGCACTATAGCTGATAACATCGCGTACGGTGACAACACCCGAGCAAGCACATCTACAGGCGGCCCAGGAGGCCAACGTGCACTCGTTCATCGCTGCCCTGCCTAAAGTGAGTCATTCAAACGTCAAACAAACCGGCCAAGTGCCGGTCGGACTCGCGCACCTTGGGTTCCGTACAAACACTTATCCCATCTTAACTGGTCGGGTTAAGTTAATTTTGCACCAAATATTTAAGGGGGCTACCAAACAACAAACGTGATCGGTTGCGTTAACTTTGCACCTCATTTGAATCTGGCGCCGTACATACCAGGTGCAAACTTAACCCGGCCAGTTAAGATGGGATAAGTATGATAACCCTCGGTGCACTTGGCCGGCTTTTTGTTGTTCTCAGTTGTTTATTTTATTTGTGAACGATATTAATGTGAGTCATGATCACCGACCCGATGGACCGATGCCGTGAAGGAATCCCGTCAGGAAACTCTACAGGCGTCAATCTGGCAGGCGGAACCGTATAGAGTGGAGAGCTTTGGTGCAAGGGATACATCTATCAGCCACAGACGTCTATTGCTGAACCTCCCCCAAAACTCGCCACAAAGTGCGATCCCGTGCAGACCGCATCCACTGATTCCCCGCTACTAGAGATGTGCCTTTCCTTATTTTGTATGGGAAATGAGGAAAGTTTCCAGAAATTTCCGTAAACGGCACATCACTAATACCCGCTACCACGCAAGGGCTAACGGCCTCAAATGGTCACGACCCTCCGTCATGAGGAAGTGAGGAAGACGATTAATGTGAATACTTAATATTGCAGGGTTACGACACTCGCATTGGTGCCCGCGCGTCACAGCTGTCGGGCGGCCAGAAGCAGAGAATCGCCATCGCCCGTGCTCTGGTCAGGAACCCAAGAGTGCTGCTGCTGGATGAAGCCACTTCAGCTCTCGACACTCACAGCGAGAAGGTTAGTACTCACAGCGAGTAGTTAGAGAACATCTACTCCAATATGTTCAACTATCTGTTCAACCAGTTGAACATATTGGATGACTTTCCTCCAATTTTTTCAACTTCAAAATGTAAGGCGAGAAGGTTTGGAGTGTAGAGCAGAAGGAGCACCATCTTTTAAAAAATGGAACTCTTTGCCATCTCATGTGTTTCCTCTTTCTTATAACATTGGACCCTTCAAACGAAGCGTGAAGAAGCATCTCTCGGGCCAGCGTGGCAGTGTCAACTGACATGGCACCTTTGGTTTCTTTTCAGTTGCCATTGCGACTTGGGCTTCCCTTTTTTTTTACCATCAGGCGAAGTGGAGCCATATTGTTGTGCTGTTATAAAAAAACTTTTATAGGAAAAAAAATTAAAAAGTGTCCAGCGATAAGCAGTAAATAATAGTTCCAAAAGGCTACACAAGCGGCGCTGGAGTAGCTGAAGTGAAAACTGTCTACCGTCCATAAACTGCAGGATATTAAACCTCAACTTATGGAGGATAGAGGTATTTCAACTCTTTGCTTTGCTTTGTCAAAACGCAAAAAATGGAGACGCGTGACTGATTATTGTGTGATTTTTGATTAGTTTTTTTTTTTTAAATACACGATATTGAAAGGAAAGTAATAGGTATTATAATTTATCGACAAAGAGTCGCGTGACAAAATTATGCTAGACGTGCTGATATGCTAAAACACGAGAAAACCTCTAAAGCGGCAAGCTAAAGTCTCAATGACTGAAGCTTCTCTGATCCCACTTATCGTATGTAGTCCAATTTTCATTCACCTTTCAGGTGGTCCAAGAAGCCCTGGACCGCGCCAGCGAGGGCCGCACGTGCCTCATCATCGCGCACCGGCTCGCCACCATCCAGAACGCCGACACCATCGTGGTGATCGACCGCGGCGTCGTCGCCGAGAAGGGCACGCACCGGGAGCTCATCGCGCTCAAGGGGATCTATGCGCGCCTCTACGAGCTGCAGTGCGGGTTTGTGGAGGAGGCCGAGGAGACTATTCCAGAGTAAGGGTGCGTCGTGAAGCGCAGCGGTGCGGAGACATGCGGAATCGACCAATCACAACAGCAGGCCAGGGCCAGGCCCCTAGGCACTTGGCATTTTGGGCCCCCATCCCTATCTCGAAACAGTTTTTAGTAAATTAAATTATTATAGGCTACCTACCACCTGGCTGCCCTAGACTGACTGGCTTCTTTCCGCCATCGTTCTACGCGACAATCCTTTCATCCTCACCACTTAGATAGTTGGCAGTCCACAACTGTGCGTTTTTCTAGAAATTTTCTGCCTCGCACGACTGCATTGTGGAATGAATTGTCGCTTGCGGTATTTCCGGACCGATACGACCTTCAAACCTTCAAGAAAAGAGCGTATTCCCACCTGAAAGGCCGGCAACGCACTTGTGACTCCTCTGGTGTTGCAGGTGTCTATGGGCGACGGTAATTGCTTTCCATCAGGCGATTCGTTTGCTCGTTTGCCCCCTATGACATTAAAAAAAAAAAAAAAATATACGGCACTGCACAAAAGTGGAGCGGAGCTGAGGTACCTACAGAGTTCACCCCAGGTGATTTGTCTATTCCGAACGTCTCGCCGCCTCGCTGCAATGGAGACGCACCCTAATATCAATTTAACCGTTAAATGCATACAATTACACTCATTTTATTTCTGAAATTGCTGTTAGCAGTGAAATCCAAGTCAGTTTGGCATTTCGGGACAATCTTGACAGTCTTTTTTGACAATATTCAGATTTTGACTTGTGTCATTTCAGTAAAGTGTAAATATACATCATCATGCATTTAAGGGTTAGTAGTCTTATAGAGCAGTGGTCGGCAACCTTTTGTTAATAATAGTACTTTATGCAACTGTTACATAATGAGAGGTCCTAAAACACGAGTGTGTTTTTGTGAAACGAGCCGAAGGCGAGTTTTATAATAGGATCGTACAAGTGTTTTAAGACCTAATTATGTGCAGTTGCATACACTACTTTATCTACACACGTATACTCATCATCATCATCATTTTCTTTTATGAATATATGAAACACTCAGTCCTGCAGTCAGTCCGCGGAACTGAGGAATAAATACAGTATCATATATGTATACATACATCATTATATTTGATACCTACTGGTGATTACGCCGGAGATACAGTACTGCAACTGTTATGAAATAACATCTCTGATATTGGTCCTGCCAAGTAATGTAAGTCCTTACCTATGGTATCTGAATTTGTCATAGTAATTGAACGATATGGGGTGTATATAAAAGCTATTTCGTTATAATTTTATTTTTAATCAGTGCGGACTTCTCTTACTCATTTGATAGGTGGCCTTTACCTGCTAAAGAGGTTGCCCAGCGTTACGTTACGTGACAGGAAGGCCACTTAGATAAATAGTAACATGCCAAAAGAATGGGATTTCCCTGGTACCACCTAATCTTTATGTAACATGGTCATATAAAAGAATTATCGTATCGTATCGTGTTAAGATCTAAACAGTGGTGAATTTCCGCTGTACTTAAGTATTCGTTGATAATACTAGTATTGTCATTGATGCTTGTTTGTCCCAGTATTCCTTTAGTGATTACTTGATTAGCATTGATAAGTTCCTACCTTATCCTACATTCCCTGGAGTCATTCCCTTAGTCCTTATATGAGCCTAGTCTGCGTAAAAAAACATCGCTTGCTAAAACTATTTTTGACAAAAGTATAGAGTATATCGCCTGGGGACAACGAAAACTCACTTGTTTTTTGTCACTACTTTCAAAACCTCGTATCTAGTTTGTAGATTAACACAGATACGAGCTTTGTTTCAAGTTGTCAACGGACGATATTATATAAGTTATAGGGGTTGCAGTCCCGTGTTTTACAACAGCAGTCCTAACAAAATTTTCCCGGGACTGCACTCCCTAATAATTTAAGCAATTTTAAAATTAAGGGTGTACACATCAACTTTACTGTTAGAGAGATTTATAAGTTGACTTTTATGAATTATTTGAATATGTGATTATTTTATCTGTGACTGCACAGTCAATTGTAAAAAGATATATTATACATAATTAGATTAGTCTGTTGGAGCTGCTATGTTCGTTAAATGATCAAAACTCCTTAATGAAAAGATTAGTCTGTTGAAAAATATATTTGCTATCTTATGAGAGATATTTTTGAACGGAATCGTCCATATAATATTGCGGCTAACTGTACTATCCTTCAATTTGCGAACTCAGCTAGGTTTCATTCTTGCCTTTAGTTACCTTGCCTACCCACTTTTTGGGAATTGTACTTAAGCATATATGAATGAATATTTAAAAATGTAGATAAATTTCATTGTTTGTAAATAACTTAACCTGTAACCCATGTTGACCTTATGTGTACCATTTTAACTCAATTTCAGCAGTATTTTTTGTCATTTCCCTTGCTGCAGCATTGAATAGACTGTAACGTTCAAATGAATGTGCATCGCTACTAATCTATGAATACAATGATACGTTATGATAAACATGCATTATTTTATCATTTGTATGCTACAGTTTATTTCATGGTAGCTCCAAAAATCATGTCATTTTCGCAATAAACAGATAGCCTCACTTTTAAGGGTGTTTAAAATAAAGTAATGACGCTAAGCAGGTGCCATTGTGCGAACGCGACAACTAACAGCATCATCTTGCGCGTGCGATAGAGATAGGTACATAATCGGGCAATGTCCGAAAGTCTTCGTACTTAGCGTCCGTACTTTAAATATATGGGCTAATCAACTTTTTTCTGTTGCTCGTTGCCATGGTGATGTCTAGGCATCGAACTACTGATAGCACGGTAGGACTATAGAGCTATGGAGCTGATAATTATAAACATTAAAATACAATTTATCCTCGTACATACTGCGTGCTATTAGAAGTCCGGGCCCTAGTGATGTCCCCTGGGTTACTCTTTAAAACAAAAAAAATCGGCGGCTATTGTTACCAAAAACTTTGTAATTGTAACAATTATAAGCCCATTCTTAAGGAGACTCTCCTGACAATACCCGTAATATAAGTTATCAACACTTCTAAGATTTTCATTGTTGCCGCTGGGTCACGGGACCGAATTACAACAATAAAAAGTTGATCTACCCACACCTTAATTTTGTATCATAAATAAATGTATGCATTTTTCTAGTTGTAGGTGTTAAGAGAACAAGCTCGGTAGTCGAATAACATAGTTCCGTTAAATCGTGCTCAATTATCGATTTATGAAGTCGATATATTTTTATAATTGTTAGTTTTGTAGCATTGTATTCAGTTGTTTACTTGTTTAGGTAAACTAATAAATAACTTATATATTTCTTGTTGTTTTATTCTAGCTACCAACTAAGGTGATAAATGACAAATAAACTGATAACAATGTATTGTATAATTTATTTTCAAACGTTACATAACATCATCGAAAAAAGATACGGATTTAAATACACATCGTCACAAAAAGTACATGGTCAGTACAATATACTCAATAAATTTATATAAAAACAATGGATTATTTATTACACGTTTCAACACATTTTATAATGACATTTCCAATGAATTCTGGATTTTGTGTTCAAATAGTTTACCATTGAAATATTGATTGAACTACACTCTGCTTGGATATTTAGTTGAATACAACCAAAGAAACTACTTGACTTGGTTTTTTTCGGAAATCTATTATATCTGTACTGGCTGAGTGACTTGTGTCAAGTGTTTTTTTTTATATGCCTGGTGACAACCAAAACTCACTAAAAGTTCTGACACTACTCTTCAGAACCTCGTATTTAGTTTGTAGATATTTACTGAGATACGAGCTTTGTTTTAAGTTACTTAGTGAGTTGTGTCAACAGACGATATAGAAAAGTTGATCCCCTTGCACTCACAACGGTTGGCGTCCAAGAAAATATTCCACGTAGCACACAGGCTGCATATGCTCTGCTTATAGTCATGTGTGATGTGGGGCAAGTGTACGCAGCGGGCAAGTTTCCGCAAACCCACGTATTTCAGTTCGAAATTAATGGGTTTGCGCACACTTACCCTTAAGTTACACTTACACTTACAGTTAAGGGCTGTATAAGCTCCTATACAGCATGTGTGCACTTGGGATTGCGTCAATGTGGACCAAGATGGTAAGATTACCCAACACAAGTCCTCTTTCGAGGCTGTTCAAGATATTTCACGTAAAGATTTGTGTAAATCTCTTTCAAATCTGGCACGGGGGCCGCTTCTGCCTTTTTCCGCGCTTCTACGCACAGCTTCTTTGCTTTCTTGTTGATTTCCTGAAACAAGACGGTAAGAATTATATTAGAAACATGGGAAATCTACGTGAATTCGGTTCAGAGACCGAAATCACATGGGATCATGCGCCAAGAATGAACAGAGATGAGAATTAAATCATTAGATAGATATTTAAATATACTTACTTAATTTTTTTATTATGGGCACCAAGCGGAATTCCATTGCAGAGCTGAGATATTCCTGTTTGAAATAAGGCACATGTGGCGGAAAATTGAACTATTTATGCCACATCTTAATTGCAAACACGAATATCTCAGATCTGCAAAGGAATCCAGCTTGGTCAAAAATTAAGCTGATATTAATATCTATACAATACAACACTTTATTGCACACCAATAAAAGTTTCCAGAAGGAAACAAGACAAATACAATTAATAAATAACGGTATCTATCTAATAACTTAAATCTCATCTCTGTTTGGTCTTAGACCACATTCCATACAAATGTGCCCATGGTCCTTTATGAAAGACATAGGCTCACAAAAATCATCCAGTCTGTAGATCATAACATAACCGCGAACCGGAAGACGCAGTTGGACGAGGGCGGCGCAAGACCGATCATTGTGGAGAACTTTGTGTGAGGCCTTTGTCCAGCAGTGAACGATGATGATGATGTCTTACCTCTACTTCCTTTTCGGTAGCGAACTTCGCCTCCAAAAGCGTGTCTTGCAAATGTGCGATGGGGTCCCTTTCCTGTCGCACGGCCTGGACCTCATCTCGTGAGCGGTAGCTGGTCCCAGGGTCGGACATGGAGTGCCCGTAATAGCGGTAGCACTCCATTTGGACGAGCATAGGGCCGTTGCCAGCGCGGCAGTAGTCAGCTGCCACCTTGATTATTTCCTGCGAAAAGTAAAAGTTATGCGTGTTGTTTGATGTAAGTAAATTACTTTATTCTACAAAAAGACAGGTAAAAAAATATTGATAAAACTGACACAAGAACAGAAAAGAAATTCCACCACATGCTTCGTCAATTAAAGATAATGCATGCAATTCACAAAGTTATCCGCAACAAGCTTCGTCAGAATCAAATGGCACGAAATAAATCCGCGACACGCCTCGTCAATCTATTAAATCCCCTCTCAGTGCCATATTTGGTCCAAAAGTCCCCATGCCAGTGTAGTACACAACTGTAACCTGTTTCAAACAAACATGCTTAAAGCCGTGTTGCTTCAGACACGAAACCTACACGCATACACACACATACAAACCTTCCTTCTCCCGTATAGGTTTAAGAGCCCACCCATGCAGAATTCGTCAGATGAATGATCCCTAGATCTCAACATCCATAGAGATTAAAAATCTGTTCCTTGGAAATAAGAAACTTAAACAGTTTTTCTTCAATCTTGTCAACGTGAAAACACGATTCGTATTTAATTTTCTCGATACTTTTATCTCTCAAACATAGCCCTTTTTAGGGTTCCGTAGTCAACTAGGAACCCTTATAGTTTCGCCATGTCCGTCTGTCCGTCTGTCCGTCTGTCCGTCCGTCCGCGGCTTAGCTCCGTGATCATTGGTACTAGAAAGCTGAAATTTGGTATGAGTATGTGTATGTATCACGCCGACAAAACGGTAAAATAAAAACTAAAAAAAAAAATTTTTTTCGGGTACCTCTCGAACACCTAAAGTGGGGGTGATTTTTTTTTTTCGTTTCAACCCTAGTGTGTGGGGTGTCGTTGAATAGGTCTCTTGAAAATAATAGGGGTTTTCAAACATTACTTTTTGATAAAGTCAGTAGTTTTGTAAATATTCGCTCCGAAAATAAAAAAAATTGTGTCCCCCCCCCTCTAACTTTTCAACCACGGGTCAAAAAAATATGGAAAAATTCATGTTAATGCGGCCTTATAAGTACTTTCAATGAAAACTATATTGAACAAAATCGGTCGAGCCGTTTTTGAGTTATCGCCAAATTTCATATTTTTTCTTTAAAAGGTCGTAAGTTGACTTCCAGAAGGTAATAAGTGATTACAGTTTCTAGGGCGTTTACGACCTTTTTATAGAGCTTAAAATCTTTCTTAACTTAAACTTCGGGCTTAAAACAGCAGTTTATTGTGAAGGATGAGCAACTACGGAACCCTACACTGAGCGTGGCCCGACATGCTCTTGTTTAACAATGTTTTTTAACTTAATATATTATGTATAATTATAAGTTCTCAAAAACTGTAAAACTATTTTCAATATAAAATGCACACGTTTATGACACAACTCAAAAAACATGATTTCCGCGCTTCCGAGCACGCACTTCCATCTCGCTCACGCTTACGCTCAGTGAGAGAGAGAGCTAGACAACGCGTTGGCGCCCTCCTTAAGTGATGGTTAGATTAAAGCAGTCCGTGTACACTCGTATCCTTATATTTACCGACCTATATACTTACGGTAAAGTGGTGACCCCGTGAACATGTACAGTCTGACCAAAAAGAGTAGAAATTAAAAAGTGGCAATACAGTAGTGTCGTCCCTTTCTAATCAATCTAAGAAAACGGCGACGGGGACGGCACTACAGTATTGCCACTTTTTAATTTCTACTCTTTTTGGTCAGACTGTACAACCAGCACGCGCCCACGGACAACACGGCTGCACCATTGCCAACACGTACGCCAGTGGCAAACCCAGCAGCATACGCAACAGCGCCAGTACCTCCACCAGCCGTACTACCTGCACCCAGAACAACACCAAACAAGCCCATAACGGAAGCCATTACCGTTACATCGCGGATACCTGAGTTTTGGCAGAAGCAGCCGCGATTGTGGTTTCACCAATTCGAAGCCATCATCGATCCACAGAAACCCAGTGATCTACACAAATCACAGCTATTGGTAGCAAAATTGGGGCAGCGAGAACTAGAAATACTAAGCGACATAGTGGAAGAACCGCCACTAGTAAAAAGGTACGAGGTATTTAAACAAGAAATACTCGCTGCGCACGAGGAATCCGGTCCCAGTCGACTTCAGCAGCTTACCCACGAAATAGATTTGGGGGACCTCAAATCCTAGCATTTTTATAAAATGAAAGATCTAGCCAAAAACAATCTTCCAGTTTAGAATGTACTTATAACCAGTTGTTGTGTACAATAAAGTGTTTACATATGTTGAACATAGTGTAATATACCCTTTACATTTACTATATTAATTATTATACAGGCAACACATAGATTCCTTCAGCTGATCTGTTTCCGCTTCCCGTCTTTGTCTTTGTTCGCTATGGCTCTACAAAATAGTCGCCTCGTAACTTAATAATTATATTTGAAGCGACATAACAAATAGCATTAACGCACAAGCAGAGATGGGCGGTGGGTAAATACCCAAGGTGTTTATCGGGTATTTACCCGGTATTTACCCAATCTACCGGGTATTTACCCGTTTCTACCCGATTTGGTGGGTATAAACTATTTGTACTATATTTATTGAAAATTATGAAATTAGTGGTGTGTAGAAATGTTCCAAAATAGCTATCACCATTAACATCATCTTTTTATGAGGCATTAGACTGTATGCTTGTCTGTATGCCTATTATCAAATCTTGTTAGTTCAATTTCACTCTCTTCCCGGTATTTGATTGAGAAAAACTCAATTATTTAACAGAATCCCATCGTGTTCGGGTTTTTAGAATGTCTTGACAAGTACCTCTGGTCTAGGACAGTCTCCAGGGTCTAGAAATGGGCGGTAGGTAAATACTACATATAAATTTACGGTATTCACCCAATCTACCGGGTACTTATCTTTTTAAATCTGTGGATATAATTTAATAGGAAAACAGGAATACAGTAGCTAGATAATTAATGCATCGACTAAATTGGAAAATCTCCAGAGCTGTCTAGGAAAATTATTAGAAACCTACAGCTATTTATAGAAAAAAGTTTAATTTATTTAAACAAGTGGTTTGATTTCAATCCATCCAACTTCTTAACCAGTGTCAGTTTCTAGATTTGAACAAGAACATTGAATTTAATCAAATTGAGACTTTACTGGATTCTTTAAATTTAATTGCAAAACTGGGCATTAATGTGAATAATTTATATTCAGAATTAATTCAAATAAATGAAATGATTTCAAAGATAACCTTAACCAATGACCAGACCTTTAAATCAAAAACAACTGCAGAAAAGTGGCAATTGATTTTCAAAAGTGATTCAAATTTAACAAATATGTTAAAAGTCATTGGCTTTTTCCTGTCAATCCCAGCAACTTCTGCTTTCACCGAGAGAGTCTTCTCAGTGATGAATATTAAATGGAGGGAAGAAAGAAACAGAAGTTTAATTAAGCTCATTAAAAATGAATTGCTGATTTTTATTAATATGGAAGTAAATTGCTGTGATTCGTATAATTATTTTAAAAACAATAAACTGCTGTTAATATCCAAAGCGCAGAGTAACAATAAATATACTTGGAAAAATAAATAATGTAATTCTGTGTTTGTGTGTTTCTTTTGTACCTACTTAAACTGGTGTGTAATAAAGTGATATAGGATTGTAATTTGTATATAATGTTTAAACATGATAAATGAATGAATGTGTACTATTTTTTTTCCAAAATTTCCCAAAAGTACTATATTTTGGCAAGGTTCTGAGAAAAATACTATATTTCTTCAAAAAAAAGGTGGCAACCCTACATCACACTCTCCATTCTGGAGTGTGGGGGTGCCTTTTCCATGTGTCACACAATGAGACTACATCTATCGCAGCCCGTAATGACGGGCTGGGCTTTGGTGGTCGAGTTGTGGCGATTGCGGTTTCTGGGTGCCTTCTTGGCGTCAGTTGACTGCTCGAAGGCCTTGTCTGTTTTTTATGTTTTGTTGGAGCTTGTCTGCATTGCATCTTGCAGCTGGTCTCTCCGTTGCTTGTTTTGAGAGTCTGTGTCAGCAATTCTCTTGGGAGTGGCCGCGGGCGTGTGTCCGGGGGTCTGGTGTGCAGTGGCGCTATTCCTCGGAGCACCACGAGGCTTGATTCATCAGCCTGCCGGAACATCCTGAGTGCCAGTCGTCCGATGATGTTATCTATGTTTTCCCATCCCAGTTCCCTCAGGAGATGGTCGTTCCGCACGTAGTGTGGGGATTTAGTGATTGTTCTAGGTGCCAGGTTTTCTTGCGCTCGGATTTTGTCCCTGTTGGTGGCAGCCACTAGGACGTACCACGCCAGAGATGCGTACGTGAGCCTGGACCTCAATTACGTTTTGCAAATCCCGAGCCATGTGCGGATTGGCAGGCTGCTTGTGAGTACTGGCCTCAGGAGTGTTCGGGCGGTCTTGACTTTGGTGACCACTTCCGCCACGTGTTGTTTCATAGTGAGGTTCCTGTCGATGTTGACGCCCAGGTACCTCACTGTGTGTTGCCACTGCACTTCCTGGCCGGACACGCGTAGTGGCTGCGGCGTCTTCTTGTTCTCGGTGATTATCGCCTGGGTTTTGGTGACATTCACCGACGGTCTTCAGTTATTCAGCCATTTTCGGAAGGCGTCAAGTTGGGCCTGCATTTTCCTTACGGCATGGGTCGGGCTGATAGATGAGATATAGAAGGCGGCGTCGTTTGCAAACAGACCCAACTTTACGACTCCGACAACCGGGATGTCGTCGGTGTAGTCTGCGTAGCAGGCAGGTGAGAGGCAGCAGCCTTGGGGAACTCCCGCGTAGATTGGGCGTTTAGAGGAGACAGTTTCTTCCACTGCAACTGGAACCGGCGCTCTAGCAGGAACGAGTGGACGGTTTCTATGTGGCGGGGGGCGGTGGCGTTTGTACAGCAGCCCCTCGTACCATACTCTGTCCAACGCCTTCTCCATGTCCAGCATAACGGCCACTGCGCTTTTTTCTGTTTATTGAGTCGGCCATGAAGTAGAGCACGCGCGTGAGCTGCAGCGTCTTTCGAACCCGAACTGTTCTAGCCGAGGATCCATGTGTGGAGGGAGTTTCGTTTCCCCAAGAGGAGGAGGAGCCTGAAGAGGGTGCTGAGCAGATTTATCGTGCTATAACTCTCCGGTCTTTTTCGGTGTTTGCCAAGTTTGGGAAGCATGACTACCCGCCAAGCTTCCATGTCTGAGGAAAGGATCCCATTGTAGAGGCGCGTCACTGCCACGATGGTGTACTGTGGCAAGTGACGGAGTGCTGAGTTGGGGATCGCATCGTTGGAGGGCTTTCTGCACCTGACTGGGCGAGAAAAAGAGCGGGTCTTCCTCTGCTCGTAATGGTTCCGCAAAGTGCCGTAGGCTTCACGCTGGTGGTCGTCGTTCGTCGTCGGGTTCCTAATAAACTGGCACCAGCCAGCCAGCCTGCTCCAGGCACGCTGCGAAGATCTCCGCCCGAACTTCGGCTTTATACCGCTGACTGTTGTCCGCTGGATCGCAGAGTGGACGTATAGCCTCTGGTGGAATCACAGCTGTCTACATAGTCCGTGGATGGAGGGAGGTACAGGAGTCGTAACCTTGTGGCCGATAAACAATAACTGTCCGCGTCTCGGTCGACATCACAAAGACGAGGTATTATTTAAATTAATTAACGAATCTAACTTGTGGAAAGGAGCTTAGAAAATGGCTGGAAAACCCAAAACTTCTCGTGTAACTCAGGTCCTTGGGATCTCAGAGAGTGATATAAAAGAATTAGCTCAGGCCCTAGGGCAAGAAAAGCATATTGAAACCATTGGCTTGTCACTGACCCAAGAATTCTGGGATAGCATAGGGGAGATTAGGAAGGCTGTTGAGTTTCAGGGATTCAATCCTAAGAAAGTGGCTGGGGCCTTTCTGTCGAAGAAAGAGCCATGTACGGAAGAGGATTTCATGGCATATGAGATCCTTGGTCACAAGTTCAAATTGTGCACCAAACCGGACCCAACCACAGACCTCACGTTATTCCTGACACTGTTCTTTGAGAGGGGTAACAATCTGAAGAGGATCACCGCCAAGATGGATTCTAGCATGAAGGCAATAATTGATGCTAAAGCTTCCAAGTATCAGATAGTGAATGAAGATGCACTCACCAGCAAAACCCCACTAAGGCCGGACACTATAACACTCTCCAGATTGGCCCAGACATTCATTGTATCAGCTGCTACTATCATCATTGGGAAAGCAATCCCTGGAAAAGTTGAGTTGACCTGGATGCATGGAGTAGAACTACCTCTATTGATGCAGCACACCATCTTTGCTGGGCTGATCCCAAAGAATGATGAAAAACTGACGACACCTCTCAGATGCATTGCTATCTGTCTGAACATGGCAGCCTCACACTTGTTCGCCATTCCAAAAGAAAGGAGGAAGATAGATGCAACTGAATTATCCGTGCTAGAAGCAAATGCCATGAAGTTTGTTGATGCTGCTATCAATGGATCGGTTTGCATTGAATCTTCTAAAATAGAGACCCTCCATGCAAATGGCATTATCACTCAGGGTGGCAAGCTAGATGTCGTTGCTGAGACTATGTACTCAATGAGCAAATCTTTCTTAGCAGATTATTCAGACACACGATATGATCAGGCATGTGCAACTGCCTCTAGAAAATACAAGAAGATGGCAGATGAGAGGGCTAAGCATGAAGCTGAGAAGGCCAAAGCCAAGGCAGATGCTGATGAGCTCAAAAGACTTAGAAGTGCGAAGGAGAAGGGATCAGGGACTGAGGGTGATGAGGGAAACAAGTAAGTGGTCTAAGAACGGGGGGTCTTGGACCACCACCACAAGAGCCTCCTGACAGCAGTGAAGAGGGTAGTGTGTTAAATAAAATACTAGGTGCTATTGAAACCATTGGAAGAAAATTAAATGTGTTAGATGCTAAAGTTTCAGACTATGGGCCAGCAGCCCGTAAGACACATATAACATTGGACGAGTCCGGCATGAGTTATAAGATATCAGCCACTCTCCCCAGCATACCACCACCACCACCACCACCTCCTCCAATCCCAGGGCCTTCAGTGCATTTTGAGCCAGAAGTTGAAGAACCCAAGAGTGGTATTGCATCAATGTTGGCTGAACTCACAGCAGGCTTGAAAGACGGCAGCCTTCTGGGCCGGTTGAAGAAAACTCCTAAAAGATCAGTGAGGGAATTAGATGATTCTGATTTCTTAAAGGAACTGAAGACCAAGACAAAACCTAATGCTAATTAGGTTAAATTTGTGGATAAAAATTTGTGGATAAAATAAATCTGTCGGGTCGTTATCTAGTGACGCTACCTGTAACCGCACCCTGATTGGATATTAGAAACTACTGATTATTCAATAGAATAAACAGAATTACCCTAATAGCCCTAATAATATTTTGCTTAATTATTGAAATCTACGATATGATTTTAGGTAAATTTTTAGAGTATTTAAAAAATAATTATTGGTGATGGTAAATCGATTGTATGTTTAATACGTTTCTAAATTTATACAACCTATAATATGTAATACAATTTCACTAAATTCCATTAAAAACGAATGCAACATAAGTTTTATACGTGAAATAATGTTAGACGCTTCATTAGCTTGACTTAATTAACTTTTTACTCATAAATATTACATTTAATAAACATACATTTATAAGAAATGGCCTTTTAGTTGATTATCACATTGAACTATTTACTTATTTCCAAAAATTTGATGATAAATAGTTTATACCCACTAATTCGGGTATAAATGGGTAAATACCCGGTAGATTGGGTAAATACCCGGTATTTACCGGGTATTTACCCATGAGCGCCCATCTCTGCGCACAAGGCGCGCGGGCTCGAATACTTTCCTGCTCGCACACTCACTACCTATCTCGCTCTACACACCAACCGCCCGAGCGCAGACGAAGCTGCACGAACCGGCCACCGGATGCCGGAACCACACTTCGCTATGCGTTATTTGTTATGCGCGTTATTCGGCCGCATATGACGAAGTGTGGAGGGTTCATTCGTCTATATTTGCTATATTTGCCCGCATTATGGATTCTAGCATGAAGGCAATAATTGATGCTAAAGCTTCCAAGTATCAGATAGTGAATGAAGATGCACTCACCAGCAAAACCCCACTAAGGCCGGACACTATAACACTCTCCAGATTGGCCCAGACATTCATTGTATCAGCTGCTACTATCATCATTGGGAAAGCAATCCCTGGAAAAGTTGAGTTGACCTGGATGCATGGAGTAGAACTACCTCTATTGATGCAGCACACCATCTTTGCTGGGCTGATCCCAAAGAATGATGAAAAACTGACGACACCTCTCAGATGCATTGCTATCTGTCTGAACATGGCAGCCTCACACTTGTTCGCCATTCCAAAAGAAAGGAGGAAGATAGATGCAACTGAATTATCCGTGCTAGAAGCAAATGCCATGAAGTTTGTTGATGCTGCTATCAATGGATCGGTTTGCATTGAATCTTCTAAAATAGAGACCCTCCATGCAAATGGCATTATCACTCAGGGTGGCAAGCTAGATGTCGTTGCTGAGACTATGTACTCAATGAGCAAATCTTTCTTAGCAGATTATTCAGACACACGATATGATCAGGCATGTGCAACTGCCTCTAGAAAATACAAGAAGATGGCAGATGAGAGGGCTAAGCATGAAGCTGAGAAGGCCAAAGCCAAGGCAGATGCTGATGAGCTCAAAAGACTTAGAAGTGCGAAGGAGAAGGGATCAGGGACTGAGGGTGATGAGGGAAACAAGTAAGTGGTCTAAGAACGGGGGGTCTTGGACCACCACCACAAGAGCCTCCTGACAGCAGTGAAGAGGGTAGTGTGTTAAATAAAATACTAGGTGCTATTGAAACCATTGGAAGAAAATTAAATGTGTTAGATGCTAAAGTTTCAGACTATGGGCCAGCAGCCCGTAAGACACATATAACATTGGACGAGTCCGGCATGAGTTATAAGATATCAGCCACTCTCCCCAGCATACCACCACCACCACCACCACCTCCTCCAATCCCAGGGCCTTCAGTGCATTTTGAGCCAGAAGTTGAAGAACCCAAGAGTGGTATTGCATCAATGTTGGCTGAACTCACAGCAGGCTTGAAAGACGGCAGCCTTCTGGGCCGGTTGAAGAAAACTCCTAAAAGATCAGTGAGGGAATTAGATGATTCTGATTTCTTAAAGGAACTGAAGACCAAGACAAAACCTAATGCTAATTAGGTTAAATTTGTGGATAAAAATTTGTGGATAAAATAAATCTGTCGGGTCGTTATCTAGTGACGCTACCTGTAACCGCACCCTGATTGGATATTAGAAACTACTGATTATTCAATAGAATAAACAGAATTACCCTAATAGCCCTAATAATATTTTGCTTAATTATTGAAATCTACGATATGATTTTAGGTAAATTTTTAGAGTATTTAAAAAATAATTATTGGTGATGGTAAATCGATTGTATGTTTAATACGTTTCTAAATTTATAGAACCTATAATATGTAATACAATTTCACTAAATTCCATTAAAAACGAATGCAACATAAGTTTTATACGTGAAATAATGTTAGACGCTTCATTAGCTTGACTTAATTAACTTTTTACTCATAAATATTACATTTAATAAACATACATTTATAAGAAATGGCCTTTTAGTTGATTATCACATTGAACTATTTACTTATTTCCAAAAATTTGATGATAAATAGTTTATACCCACTAATTCGGGTATAAATGGGTAAATACCCGGTAGATTGGGTAAATACCCGGTATTTACCGGGTATTTACCCATGAGCGCCCATCTCTGCGCACAAGGCGCGCGGGCTCGAATACTTTCCTGCTCGCACACTCACTACCTATCTCGCTCTACACACCAACCGCCCGAGCGCAGACGAAGCTGCACGAACCGGCCACCGGATGCCGGAACCACACTTCGCTATGCGTTATTTGTTATGCGCGTTATTCGGCCGCATATGACGAAGTGTGGAGGGTTCATTCGTCTATATTTGCTATATTTGCCCGCATTATGGATTCTAGCATGAAGGCAATAATTGATGCTAAAGCTTCCAAGTATCAGATAGTGAATGAAGATGCACTCACCAGCAAAACCCCACTAAGGCCGGACACTATAACACTCTCCAGATTGGCCCAGACATTCATTGTATCAGCTGCTACTATCATCATTGGGAAAGCAATCCCTGGAAAAGTTGAGTTGACCTGGATGCATGGAGTAGAACTACCTCTATTGATGCAGCACACCATCTTTGCTGGGCTGATCCCAAAGAATGATGAAAAACTGACGACACCTCTCAGATGCATTGCTATCTGTCTGAACATGGCAGCCTCACACTTGTTCGCCATTCCAAAAGAAAGGAGGAAGATAGATGCAACTGAATTATCCGTGCTAGAAGCAAATGCCATGAAGTTTGTTGATGCTGCTATCAATGGATCGGTTTGCATTGAATCTTCTAAAATAGAGACCCTCCATGCAAATGGCATTATCACTCAGGGTGGCAAGCTAGATGTCGTTGCTGAGACTATGTACTCAATGAGCAAATCTTTCTTAGCAGATTATTCAGACACACGATATGATCAGGCATGTGCAACTGCCTCTAGAAAATACAAGAAGATGGCAGATGAGAGGGCTAAGCATGAAGCTGAGAAGGCCAAAGCCAAGGCAGATGCTGATGAGCTCAAAAGACTTAGAAGTGCGAAGGAGAAGGGATCAGGGACTGAGGGTGATGAGGGAAACAAGTAAGTGGTCTAAGAACGGGGGGTCTTGGACCACCACCACAAGAGCCTCCTGACAGCAGTGAAGAGGGTAGTGTGTTAAATAAAATACTAGGTGCTATTGAAACCATTGGAAGAAAATTAAATGTGTTAGATGCTAAAGTTTCAGACTATGGGCCAGCAGCCCGTAAGACACATATAACATTGGACGAGTCCGGCATGAGTTATAAGATATCAGCCACTCTCCCCAGCATACCACCACCACCACCACCACCTCCTCCAATCCCAGGGCCTTCAGTGCATTTTGAGCCAGAAGTTGAAGAACCCAAGAGTGGTATTGCATCAATGTTGGCTGAACTCACAGCAGGCTTGAAAGACGGCAGCCTTCTGGGCCGGTTGAAGAAAACTCCTAAAAGATCAGTGAGGGAATTAGATGATTCTGATTTCTTAAAGGAACTGAAGACCAAGACAAAACCTAATGCTAATTAGGTTAAATTTGTGGATAAAAATTTGTGGATAAAATAAATCTGTCGGGTCGTTATCTAGTGACGCTACCTGTAACCGCACCCTGATTGGATATTAGAAACTACTGATTATTCAATAGAATAAACAGAATTACCCTAATAGCCCTAATAATATTTTGCTTAATTATTGAAATCTACGATATGATTTTAGGTAAATTTTTAGAGTATTTAAAAAATAATTATTGGTGATGGTAAATCGATTGTATGTTTAATACGTTTCTAAATTTATACAACCTATAATATGTAATACAATTTCACTAAATTCCATTAAAAACGAATGCAACATAAGTTTTATACGTGAAATAATGTTAGACGCTTCATTAGCTTGACTTAATTAACTTTTTACTCATAAATATTACATTTAATAAACATACATTTATAAGAAATGGCCTTTTAGTTGATTATCACATTGAACTATTTACTTATTTCCAAAAATTTGATGATAAATAGTTTATACCCACTAATTCGGGTATAAATGGGTAAATACCCGGTAGATTGGGTAAATACCCGGTATTTACCGGGTATTTACCCATGAGCGCCCATCTCTGCGCACAAGGCGCGCGGGCTCGAATACTTTCCTGCTCGCACACTCACTACCTATCTCGCTCTACACACCAACCGCCCGAGCGCAGACGAAGCTGCACGAACCGGCCACCGGATGCCGGAACCACACTTCGCTATGCGTTATTTGTTATGCGCGTTATTCGGCCGCATATGACGAAGTGTGGAGGGTTCATTCGTCTATATTTGCTATATTTGCCCGCATTATGGATTCTAGCATGAAGGCAATAATTGATGCTAAAGCTTCCAAGTATCAGATAGTGAATGAAGATGCACTCACCAGCAAAACCCCACTAAGGCCGGACACTATAACACTCTCCAGATTGGCCCAGACATTCATTGTATCAGCTGCTACTATCATCATTGGGAAAGCAATCCCTGGAAAAGTTGAGTTGACCTGGATGCATGGAGTAGAACTACCTCTATTGATGCAGCACACCATCTTTGCTGGGCTGATCCCAAAGAATGATGAAAAACTGACGACACCTCTCAGATGCATTGCTATCTGTCTGAACATGGCAGCCTCACACTTGTTCGCCATTCCAAAAGAAAGGAGGAAGATAGATGCAACTGAATTATCCGTGCTAGAAGCAAATGCCATGAAGTTTGTTGATGCTGCTATCAATGGATCGGTTTGCATTGAATCTTCTAAAATAGAGACCCTCCATGCAAATGGCATTATCACTCAGGGTGGCAAGCTAGATGTCGTTGCTGAGACTATGTACTCAATGAGCAAATCTTTCTTAGCAGATTATTCAGACACACGATATGATCAGGCATGTGCAACTGCCTCTAGAAAATACAAGAAGATGGCAGATGAGAGGGCTAAGCATGAAGCTGAGAAGGCCAAAGCCAAGGCAGATGCTGATGAGCTCAAAAGACTTAGAAGTGCGAAGGAGAAGGGATCAGGGACTGAGGGTGATGAGGGAAACAAGTAAGTGGTCTAAGAACGGGGGGTCTTGGACCACCACCACAAGAGCCTCCTGACAGCAGTGAAGAGGGTAGTGTGTTAAATAAAATACTAGGTGCTATTGAAACCATTGGAAGAAAATTAAATGTGTTAGATGCTAAAGTTTCAGACTATGGGCCAGCAGCCCGTAAGACACATATAACATTGGACGAGTCCGGCATGAGTTATAAGATATCAGCCACTCTCCCCAGCATACCACCACCACCACCACCACCTCCTCCAATCCCAGGGCCTTCAGTGCATTTTGAGCCAGAAGTTGAAGAACCCAAGAGTGGTATTGCATCAATGTTGGCTGAACTCACAGCAGGCTTGAAAGACGGCAGCCTTCTGGGCCGGTTGAAGAAAACTCCTAAAAGATCAGTGAGGGAATTAGATGATTCTGATTTCTTAAAGGAACTGAAGACCAAGACAAAACCTAATGCTAATTAGGTTAAATTTGTGGATAAAAATTTGTGGATAAAATAAATCTGTCGGGTCGTTATCTAGTGACGCTACCTGTAACCGCACCCTGATTGGATATTAGAAACTACTGATTATTCAATAGAATAAACAGAATTACCCTAATAGCCCTAATAATATTTTGCTTAATTATTGAAATCTACGATATGATTTTAGGTAAATTTTTAGAGTATTTAAAAAATAATTATTGGTGATGGTAAATCGATTGTATGTTTAATACGTTTCTAAATTTATACAACCTATAATATGTAATACAATTTCACTAAATTCCATTAAAAACGAATGCAACATAAGTTTTATACGTGAAATAATGTTAGACGCTTCATTAGCTTGACTTAATTAACTTTTTACTCATAAATATTACATTTAATAAACATACATTTATAAGAAATGGCCTTTTAGTTGATTATCACATTGAACTATTTACTTATTTCCAAAAATTTGATGATAAATAGTTTATACCCACTAATTCGGGTATAAATGGGTAAATACCCGGTAGATTGGGTAAATACCCGGTATTTACCGGGTATTTACCCATGAGCGCCCATCTCTGCGCACAAGGCGCGCGGGCTCGAATACTTTCCTGCTCGCACACTCACTACCTATCTCGCTCTACACACCAACCGCCCGAGCGCAGACGAAGCTGCACGAACCGGCCACCGGATGCCGGAACCACACTTCGCTATGCGTTATTTGTTATGCGCGTTATTCGGCCGCATATGACGAAGTGTGGAGGGTTCATTCGTCTATATTTGCTATATTTGCCCGCATTATGGATTCTAGCATGAAGGCAATAATTGATGCTAAAGCTTCCAAGTATCAGATAGTGAATGAAGATGCACTCACCAGCAAAACCCCACTAAGGCCGGACACTATAACACTCTCCAGATTGGCCCAGACATTCATTGTATCAGCTGCTACTATCATCATTGGGAAAGCAATCCCTGGAAAAGTTGAGTTGACCTGGATGCATGGAGTAGAACTACCTCTATTGATGCAGCACACCATCTTTGCTGGGCTGATCCCAAAGAATGATGAAAAACTGACGACACCTCTCAGATGCATTGCTATCTGTCTGAACATGGCAGCCTCACACTTGTTCGCCATTCCAAAAGAAAGGAGGAAGATAGATGCAACTGAATTATCCGTGCTAGAAGCAAATGCCATGAAGTTTGTTGATGCTGCTATCAATGGATCGGTTTGCATTGAATCTTCTAAAATAGAGACCCTCCATGCAAATGGCATTATCACTCAGGGTGGCAAGCTAGATGTCGTTGCTGAGACTATGTACTCAATGAGCAAATCTTTCTTAGCAGATTATTCAGACACACGATATGATCAGGCATGTGCAACTGCCTCTAGAAAATACAAGAAGATGGCAGATGAGAGGGCTAAGCATGAAGCTGAGAAGGCCAAAGCCAAGGCAGATGCTGATGAGCTCAAAAGACTTAGAAGTGCGAAGGAGAAGGGATCAGGGACTGAGGGTGATGAGGGAAACAAGTAAGTGGTCTAAGAACGGGGGGTCTTGGACCACCACCACAAGAGCCTCCTGACAGCAGTGAAGAGGGTAGTGTGTTAAATAAAATACTAGGTGCTATTGAAACCATTGGAAGAAAATTAAATGTGTTAGATGCTAAAGTTTCAGACTATGGGCCAGCAGCCCGTAAGACACATATAACATTGGACGAGTCCGGCATGAGTTATAAGATATCAGCCACTCTCCCCAGCATACCACCACCACCACCACCACCTCCTCCAATCCCAGGGCCTTCAGTGCATTTTGAGCCAGAAGTTGAAGAACCCAAGAGTGGTATTGCATCAATGTTGGCTGAACTCACAGCAGGCTTGAAAGACGGCAGCCTTCTGGGCCGGTTGAAGAAAACTCCTAAAAGATCAGTGAGGGAATTAGATGATTCTGATTTCTTAAAGGAACTGAAGACCAAGACAAAACCTAATGCTAATTAGGTTAAATTTGTGGATAAAAATTTGTGGATAAAATAAATCTGTCGGGTCGTTATCTAGTGACGCTACCTGTAACCGCACCCTGATTGGATATTAGAAACTACTGATTATTCAATAGAATAAACAGAATTACCCTAATAGCCCTAATAATATTTTGCTTAATTATTGAAATCTACGATATGATTTTAGGTAAATTTTTAGAGTATTTAAAAAATAATTATTGGTGATGGTAAATCGATTGTATGTTTAATACGTTTCTAAATTTATACAACCTATAATATGTAATACAATTTCACTAAATTCCATTAAAAACGAATGCAACATAAGTTTTATACGTGAAATAATGTTAGACGCTTCATTAGCTTGACTTAATTAACTTTTAAGCGCGAATAGCAAATACGCCTATCCGTCCACCTGTCGGTTTTTTGACACACTTCAAAGGACACGAATAAGCCGAATATGCGTCTCGACTGCCCACACTTCGTTCACTCATTCACTCGCTTGCGGCGGTCATGTCTCGACGTGTTCCGTGTACCTACTAGTATTGTGCTGTGTATGTGAAAATGGAGTGGACGAACGAGAAAGTAATGCGATTTCTGGAGTTATATCAAATGCAGCCGTGCATCTGGGATCCAAGAAATAGTTGCCATAAGGTAAAAACAAAGGTTAACGATGCCTGGGTTGAAATAAAAAATAATATGGGAGAACCAACATGTACAGTGAAAGAACTTAAAAAGAAGAAGGATTCTCTCATGTCAATGTACCGAGGATATAGAACTAAGGTCAAGAAGTCGGAAGTATCAGGTGCAGGTGCATCTCAAGTTTTCAGTCCTTCATGGTTCGCCTACGAGTGTATGGATAGTTTTTTGTCAGGTGTATACAAATGTAATGCGTCTATGAATACAGAGGTAAGTAAAACATTTCATTGTTTACATTTCTTTATTATATCGTAATAAATTTTTGTTAATAAGTTTCTATGTATTTAAGTATGTATCTATCTATATAAGTAAGTATATCGTCGCCTAGTTACCCATAGTACAAGCTTTGCTTAGTTTGGGACTAGGTTGATCTGTGTGAATTGTCCCCCAATATTTATTTATTTATTTTATTTATCAATGGTGAAAGTGGTTAGCAAACGCATTTCTTATTTCTACTGTTGTCCTCTGAGACCTCCTAGGAACGAGACGTATATTTCGTATAGCTGGATTGACAGGTGCATTATCCCTCCACGATCCATGTCTTATTAAAGTATCACCAGCATAAGTGTCAAATGTACCTGGCGGATTGTATGAAGCTGATGAATTTTTACTCATTCTCAAAAAATTATGTAGAACTACACAAGCCATAACTACGCTTATTGATGGTTCTGGTTGAAGTAGCAAGGGTTTACGAAGCACTCTAAACACAGAAGCCTTGACTCCCAATGTATTTTCAACAACAACTCGAGCTGATGAAAGTTTCTTGTTGTAAATTCTTTCTTTTGTACCTTGTAGATGTTCTCCTGGATACGGTTTCATTAAGGTTCTGTGTAACGCAAATGCCCCATCAGCCAAAAATACATAGGGTAAACTGATGTTTCCATTTAGAAGTGGAGTTGCCGGTGGTAGTCTTAACAAATTGTTTTCCATTTTATGCCACAAAGTAGAATTTTTGAAGACACCACCATCGCTTATTCTTCCCTGACATCCAATGTCAGCGTACATAAAACAGTAGTTACTGTCGACCAGAGCTAGCAACACAATGCTGAATGATTTTTTATAATTATAATATTCTGAGCCACTATTAAATGGTGCTTGCAGAACTACATGCTTTCCATCGATGGCACCAATGGCATGTGGGAATCTGTTGTGAAAACCTCTTTCTACAGTTAACCAGCCTTGTTCCGTAATCGGCATCTGTAAAGAAACATTAAAACATTTAAATATTTATTATTTCAGGATAACAATAATGAACAGGACGCAGAACAGACAGACAACACGAACAATGTCAGTGAAGACAACACGAACAATGTCAGTGCAGACAACACGAACACTGTCAGTGAAAATGATGCATCAACACTGGAAGAGGAAAACCCAGGTTCTTCATTGTCTCAGTTGTCTCATCAGACACCAACAGCGAAAACATTTAGAAAGAGGCAGCGTAGTCCTCCTGAACTTCAGAGGGCCAAAACACAAATGGATCAAGCATTTAATTTACTACAAAATATAGCCCAGCCAAAGCAAAACGTAGAAGAGGATGAATGCTACATTTTCGGAAGGCTCGTGGCAAACAAGTTAAGTAAACTTCCAGAAGATTGCAGAGACTTAATGATGATCAAAATAAATCAGTTATTTTATGATGAACGGCTGGAACGGGAACATAATAGGCCAAATTCTTCATCAACTGTACACTCTTACCCGTGTACACCATCACCCCAGCCAATAATTGTAACTCAACTGGAAAATAGTTTGCCGCAAGTAAGAACTACGAGACAAACAAGTACTCATACAGACACATCTCAACAAGAGAGTTCACATTTTGACTATATGAACTCTGATGTTGACCCAATAGCCACACAACCAGCTAATTTAATTTCTATTTACGATGGTCCAGCTAGTGATTTAAGCCAATTTGTAATTTTTAAGGCAAAGCATTAGAAATACCCACTTGTTACCACCTTTAATTAATGATTAAGTCAATTTGTAATTTTTAAGGCAAAGTATTAGAAATACCTACTTGTTACCGCCTTTATTAATAACTAAGCCAATTTATAATTTTTAATAAAGTTGATTTCATTTTGTCAGTTGACTTTTACAGTTTATTTTCATACCTTTATGCGATCCTTAAGAACCTGATATAAAGCAGCACAGACTTCTTGAACAATTTTCGATATAGCTTGACTGGATATCTTGAAGAGATAATGTAGACTCCTATAACTATCACCAGAGGCCAGGAAACGCAAAGTTAAAGCTAATCTAGTCTTAGTAGGTATACAATCTCTCCAAAAGGTATTTCTTTTTGAAATTATTGGATCAACTTTTTGTAACAATAGCTCAAAATCTGTGTATGACATTCTGCAGAAATTATGGAATTCATTCGACGGTTCTGCCAACATTTCTTGGAATTGCATCTCCATACTTTCCCTGGAAAAGACAATTTTAATTTTAGACATAGACAAAGAAAAACTTTATTTAACATCACAGAGTCTTACATAAAATTTTAAAATAAAAACAATGAACCTTATGAAATGAACGTGAAATGAAGTAACAAATATCTTAGAATTATGGTACGATTGGATAATACTTACACAGTTCGTTTCCTATGACTTGTGATCATCCACCAGCGTTTTCTGCGGGCTCTTTTAGTAACTTTGTACTTATACAACAGGTATTGGTATTGTTAGCGGCAGCAGCTTCTCCAACCTACACCCCGCCTGCCAGCCCGGAGCAGCCCATATAAGGCACCGCTGCCCTGTGTCGCGTGGCATTTCGTCACCCGGCGGCGCGCACTCATCTCGATACCACTCGCCCCTTTTCTTTTGTTTCTAATTTCAATTATATTTTTATTATTTTGATCACAGTTTTATTTAAAATCTAAAATCAGAAGTGGGATTGTCTCGCGTGTTCCCACTTTCTAAAAAAAAAAAAAAAATGTCGAACAATAATTCTGGTTCTAGAAGGAACCGTATACGTGAGTGCACGCCTCCACCACCCGACCTAACACGCCTTAATATTACCCTGGACGCAATACTTAATAGGGTCTCGGCCTTGGAGCGGCGTTCAGTTTCAGAACCACGATCAAGCATGGAACAGCCAAGTCCTGCCATCGCCGACGTGACTAGTCCCTCTGTGCCCGAGTCTCATGGAGAGGTGATGCGCATGGCCAGCCCACTCAGCCGGCCCGCGCATGTCCCGACACCACTGGCCCCGGTGCCGTCGGTGCCATCTTCGCCTTCAACGTCGACTGCATCAGGAGACGCCGCGGAGCGTCTTATCGATGCCCTAAGGAGCTTGAACCCGGTGAGATCAAACCATTACTATGTCTCTGATTTCGACCCTAATGTTCATGACGTCAATGCATGGAGTGAAGAAGTAGATCTAGCTAAATTACAAAATAGATGGGACGACAAAGAATGTCTGGCCCGTGTCGGTTTGTGTTTGAAGGGCGATTCTCGCTCTTGGTTGCGCGAATGGACTGCAACGGATCGTACTTGGACTACTTTTAAATTAGAACTAAAGTCACTTTGTCCACAACGTGTCGATATCGCTAATATCCTGTATGACGTCATGTGCACTGAGTCCGATAAATATTCCACATACGCGGAATACGCGCGTAAATCTTTGTTACGATTGCGTATTGTCAAAGGATTAAGTAGTGATCTCTTGTGTGCAATCATTGTGCGTGGTATCAAAGACCCGCAGATTCGCGCTGCAGCTATGAATGCGAAATTAACCCCCGAAAATATTGTGGAATTTTTATCTATGTATGTGATGCCAAGTAAGCCCGTTATAAATGTTAACAAAAACAGCGTTGACTCAAGTATCCATTTAAACCGACACACTAGTTGGAACGATAACGGCGGGACTAGGAAACGTAGTGCTATAGACAAAAAAACTGTGAAGTGTTTCTCTTGCGGAGCTCGCGGTCATAAAAGCAACGAGTGTCCTAAACGCTCTAAAGTCGTAACAAGTGACAGTCAGAGTACTAATGCCAGTTTTCAATACCCGAACGTGAAAAACCCAAATAAGTGTAACTTTTGCAAAAAATTGGGGCATACGGAAGAAAAGTGTTTTGCTAAAGAGCGATCGGGGTCGCGCAATAAGTCTAATGTCAATTTTTGCCGCGAGATTACATGTGAAACGGCTAGGTCTGACGTCACACCAGCAGTGCTGTGTGGTCTACCTACGGATGTCTTAATTGACAGCGGCTCGTCTGTGTCGCTTATGTCTAAAGAACTTCTTAAACATTTTTCTTGCCGCCAAAACCCTAACGCTCAGATGTTGCGTGGAATAGGTGGTCATGAAATAAGATCAGACTGTTACGTGACTTTACCTATCGAGTTTGACAATTTGACCTTAGAGGTAGACTTTCATGTAGTACCCAGCGGTTATTTGAGCACACCCGTAATAATAGGTACCGATGTTTTGAATCGCAAAGGTGTAGCGTATATTCGTACCGGTGATTGCCAGCGTGTCATCTGTACCGACCGCGCGAATGTAAACAACGTAGGGCCGGTGTCAAATTCAGAACGTTGTTTTGATTCATTCAATACTCCCTTGCTGGGTCATGATAAACTGCGTCTTGAAAGTGTTTTAAAAAAATATTCCGAACATTTTCTTAGTGGTACCGCCTCGAGTACAGTCAATACCGGTGAAATGAAAATTCGTTTAACAACCGAGACCCCGATTAACTATCGTCCATACAAATTGTCTCACGAGGAAAAATTACGTGTGAGGACTATTGTAAACGATCTCAAAGAGAAAGGCGTTATACGTAATTCGGAATCCTCATACGCAAGTCCAATTCTTCTTGTAAAAAAAAAAGACGGCTCCAATAGGATGGTCGTTGATTACCGTGGTATAAACAATATAACGGTAAAGGAACGGTATCCATTGCCTCTTATAGAGGACCACATAGATAGGTTAGGTAAATGTAAATATTTTACAGCGTTAGATATGTTGACCGGCTTCCATCAAATCAAACTGAGTGACGACTCAATTGAAAAAAACAGCTTTTGTGACTCCTGAGGGTCATTATGAGTACCTAAAAATTCCTTATGGACTCGCAAATGCACCTGTAGTTTATCAACGTATTATTTCTGAAACCCTCAAACCTTTTATCGAGTCAGGAAAAGTAATTGTATACATAGACGATGTTTTGTTGTTAAGTGATAGTATCGAAGAGGGACTAACTTTACTCGATTCGGTATTAGAAAAACTGACGAAATCTGGGTTTTCAATTAATCTGAAAAAATGTTCTTTTCTGACAACGGAGGTAGAGTACCTAGGGAGGACTATTAGTAATGGTCAGGTGAGACCGAGCGCTCATAAAATAGAAGCCTTAACTAAATCCCCAACGCCAAAGACTGTTAGGCAAGTACGTCAACTACTTGGTCTTGCTGGCTATTTTAGGCGGTATATCCCGCAGTACGCAACTTTGACTGCGCCTATTGCGCTACTAACACGTAAAGACGTTAAATTTGTATGGGGTGAAGAGCAAGAAAAGGCAAGACAGGACATTATAAAACACTTGACAAACGAACCCGTTTTGACTATATTCGATCACGAGTTAGAAATTGAAGTGCACACAGATGCTAGTTCGCGGGGTTACGGCGCAGTCCTTTTACAAAAACATCTCGATGGACGTAAACATGTGGTCGCTTATTTTAGCAAAGTAACTGTAGGTGCTGAACCAAAGTATCACTCTTATGAGTTGGAAACACTCGCTGTTCTAAAGGCTTTACAGCACTTTCGCCAGTATTTAATTGGCAAGAAATTTAAAGTTGTAACCGATTGTATGCTTTGAAAATGACACAGCGTAATAAAGATCTTCTTCCAAGGGTGGCACGTTGGTGGATGTACCTCCAGGATTACGATTTTACCCTTGAATATCGTAAGGGTGTACTGTTACCCCATGCTGACTATCTTAGTCGGAATCCCGTTAATGTGTGTACAGTGTCAAAACCTCAAAATTGGGCAAAGGTCGCGCAGTTAGGCGATGAAGAGACACTTGACTTGCTTGATAAGTTACAAAACGGACAGTTGGATACTTCTAGATACGTAAAACGAAATGACTTACTGTATTACAAGTACGATCCGGTTGGTGAGCAAACGCGACATTTATGCTATGTACCTAAGGTCAACCGGCTTAGTTTATTGCGAGCGTTTCATGATGAGCATGAACATATAGGTGTTGAAAAGACGTGTGATTTGATTCTCAAACACTTTTGGTTCCCGGGTATACGCAAATTTGTAAAAAAATACATTTCCCATTGCGTTGTATGCATAACACACAAAAAGATACCCCGCGCTCCTTTGCAGTCGATTGTTTCCTGGCAAAAACCTTCCATTCCATTTGATACTATTCATGCCGATGCACTTGGCCCTTTACCTGAATCACACGGCTATAAGTACGTGCTTATCATTATTGATGCATTTTTAAAGTATTGTCTACTTTACCCGCTCTTTCGACAAGAAAGCGCCGAATTAATTCGTGCGTTTACTAACGCTATATCTCTTTTCGGTTCCCCCCGGTTGTTAGTATGCGACAGAGGACGGATGTTCTCAAGCGCTGATTTCGCAAGTTGGGCCGCTGGGTTAAATATCGAATTGCATTTAATTACACCACAAATGCACCAATCGAATGGTCAAGTGGAACGGTACTGCCGCACCGTTCTTAACATGATACGCGTTGAAACGAATCACAAACGCGAATCTTGGTCAGAAGTACTTTGGAAGCTACAATTAGTACTAAACATAACAAAGCAAAAAACCACTCAATGTTCGGCGCTCAATCTTCTTATCGGAACTGAGTCAACGACCACTGTTATACAAGCTCTCGTCAAGGATATTACTATACAGGGTGAAAATTCTAATCGCGAAGCTTGGCGTGAGTTACGTAGACAGCGTACCAAAACCCTGCTAAAGGAAAATCAGTCTGCTCAAGATGCGCGTGTAAACAAAAATCGGTTAGCACCAAAAACATTCGCCTTGGACGACCTTGCTTATGTAATAAAAAAATCACAATCGTTGGGTAAACTAGATAGTGGCATGCGAGGACCCTATCGCATCACTAAGGTCCTGCCAAATGGTCGGTACGAGCTCCAGTTGGTAGTGGGTTCATATGGCAAAACCACACAGGCCG
Organism: Apotomis betuletana; assembly: GCA_932273695.1. NCBI lineage: Eukaryota > Metazoa > Arthropoda > Insecta > Lepidoptera > Tortricidae > Apotomis > Apotomis betuletana. The sequence continues at coordinate 7,540,768 of OW026312.1, forward strand.
CCGCAGAATATATGCTACCATGGCATGGCGAATGGACGCCCGAGTGCTGTGCTGCATTTTTTGAATGTAAGTCTTAATGTAAGAATTAATCAAAAATAAGCGTTTGTTCTTTTTTTCCTTTTCACTTTTTGTTAGGTGTGAGATGTGTATTTTTCTTGCCCCTTTGTTGACATTATCAAATATAAGTAATTCATATTGTTAATGTCGCAGTTGTTTGAAATGCTAAACATACTTAAAGTTGTTATGAGTATCGTGGCTTTTAGTTTGAGTAATAAGACCCTCTTGACGACGCAAAACACTTATTCCTAAGCGTCAAACGTCGTGCGTAATAACTCGAGTCCGCTAGCAGTGAAATATGAACGGTTAACAAAACAAAGCTAACAAAGTTTCAAAGTGTTAACCTATTAAATTTATGAATTTAATCATTCATTAGTTTAGTGCTGTAGTCGGGACGATTTCTGTCTATAAATTGTTTCCGTATATTTATATATCGTGGCTAATTAATTATCAACTGGATAACGAGTCCTTAATATAACTGTGCGTTAACCTGTGCCTGTCTTAGTTTTGTTCCTACCTATGGGTAGCAGTCGTGACCCAGAAAGTACCCAAATTTATGTCTTTGTAACATTTGGGGCGTGACTGGTGAAGTACTGTGTAAATCCTGAGGACAAACGTGGCCATTTGTACTGTGTATAAGCCCGACGAAGGTTTTGGTTGGTACTTATTATGGCAAGCGAACTCATTGATGGCCCTTATGGGGTTTTGAGTTCGTATGGCTTATGTGTTACGTGCATGGCTAATAAATGGTCGTTGTCAAGTTATAATTATTTTGACTTTGATTAAACCAAATATTAAGATACGTTTTGGTCTGGTTAGCATTTCATATGAGTAAACTAATGAGTCCATTTGTCAAAAAAAAAAAAAAAAAAAACAACTAGTTTCCCGATTTAGATGCTCATTTTTGGTGTTTGTCGTGCAGGTTCTGATGATGAGGATCAAGTAGGTCCAAAGCCAAGCACCTCGTTGGCAACACCCGACGACGACTCGGCAGCAGCCCGTGCTGGTCAAGCGCCGATAGTTGCTGACGCCCGCGAGGACGCTGGCACGTCAGGAGAGGCCGTGTTAGCGGCAGCAGCTTCTCCAACCTACACCCCGCCTGCCAGCCCGGAGCAGCCCATATAAGGCACCGCTGCCCTGTGTCGCGTGGCATTTCGTCACCCGGCGGCGCGCACTCATCTCGATACCACTCGCCCCTTTTCTTTTGTTTCTAATTTCAATTATATTTTTATTATTTTGATCACAGTTTTATTTAAAATCTAAAAGTATTGATAAGTTGCATTTAAATGAAAAAAAATAGCAGCCACAGTCAACACGTCCATTTTGTTTGTTCAAAGTCAAAACGCACCACATATGTTTGGCACACCGGCACCAAGTTTGGCACACCGGCACGAAGTGTGGATGCCGCGTTTGTTGTTCGCTCACATAACAAATATTTGAGCGAATACAGCGTAGTCACATAACAAATAACGCATAGCGAAGTGTGGTTCCGGCAGGAGGTATATAAGCGCACGCGCCGCCGGGCTCGGCGGGCAAGCCCCGCCCCCCGTAACATACTGACTAGCGGATGCAGCCTCAAAAGGCTTCAGCAGCATACGCACCAGCGCCAATACCTACACCAGCCGTACTACCTGCACCCACAACAACACCAAACAAGCCGACAACGGAAGCCATTACCGTTACATCCATACCTGAGTTTTGGCAGAAGCAGCCGCGATTATGATCGTTTCACCAATTCGAAGCCATCATCGATCCACAGAAACCCAGTGATCTACACAAATCACAGCTATTGGTAGCAAAATTGGGGCAGCGAGAACTAGAAATACTAAGCGACATAGTGGAAGAACCGCCACTAGTAAAAAGGTACGAGGTATTTAAACAAGAAATACTCGCTGCGCACGAGGAATCCGGTCCCAGTCGACTTCAGCAGCTTACCCACGAAATAGATTTGGGGGACCTCAAATCCTAGCATTTTTATAAAATGAAAGATCTAGCCAAAAACAATCTTCCAGTTTAGAATGTACTTATAACCAGTTGTTGTGTACAATAAAGTGTTTACATATGTTGAACATAGTGTAATATACCCTTTACATTTACTATATTAATTATTATACAGGCAACACATAGATTCCTTCAGCTGATCTGTTTCCGCTTCCCGTCTTTGTCTTTGTTCGCTATGGCTCTACAAAATAGTCGCCTCGTAACTTAATAATTATATTTGAAGCGACATAACAAATAGCATTAACGCACAAGGCGCGCGGGCTCGAATACTTTCCTGCACGCACACTCACTACCTATCTCGCTCTACACACCAGCCGCCCGAGCGCAGACGAAGCTGCACGAACCGGCCACCGGAGGTATATAAGCGCACGCGCCGCCCGATTATTAATTCCCGCCTCAAGGAGTTTATCTCCTCTGAAGGACTACTAGTAAACGAGCAGTTCGGCTTCAGATCCGGGCACTCGAGCACCCACCAAGTACTTCGTATTACTGAACACGTCCTTGAGGGACTGATAGGTAGTCACCGTCCGAAACCCACAGGCGCTGTCTTTCTCGATGTGGCTAAAGCCTTCGATAAGGTCTGGCATGATGGCTTGTTATACAAGCTCTATGCTTACAAAATGCCAGACCGTCTCATTACCTTAATCAGAGACTATTTAACAAATCGAAGCTTTAGATACAAAGTGGAAGGCACTCTCTCCGCCCGCCACCCCGTTCGAGCCGGGGTCCCCCAGGGATCGGTATTAGCTCCGACCCTTTTTCTATTATATATCAATGATATACCCAAAGTCCCGAAAGTCAACTATGCACTCTTCGCCGACGACACTGCCCTCTATGTCTCGCACCGTAGAAAGATCCTACTCACCAACCTCCTCCAAACAGCACTCAATCACTTAGGTGACTGGTGCCGTAAGTGGAGAGTCGAAGTCAACCCCGAAAAGAGCTCTGCCATCTTATTCTCTAGACGGGGGAACTACGACGATTACACACGCTCATTTAAGCAGCCGAGTCTTTATAATAAACCAATCCCATGGGCTAAAGAAGTAAAATACCTAGGTGTCACTTTAGATAGACGCCTCGATTTTAGATCACACGTAAAGAAGGTCCGGGCCCGCTCGGCCTTCTACCTAGGTAGACTCCACTTTATGCTAAACCAATCCAGTAAACTCTCTACGAGAAACAAGCTGACCATATACAAGACATGCATTAGACCTGTCTTCTCCTATGCCAGCGTTGCTTTCGCACACGCCCCCCATACCACACTGAACCCACTTCAGACACTCCAAAGTAAGTTCCTGAGAAGAGCCACAGGAGCTCCTGGGTATCTCAGGAACGCAAACATCCATAGGGATCTCCATATGGAATCCGTACAACAATGGTTCAAAAAGTGCTCTGAGCGCTTTTTCGAGAAATCATCTGATAGCCCCAACCCTCTCATTAAGCAGGCTTGTAGTCACATCCCAAATCCCAAGGCCTCCTCGGGTCGTAGGCGCCCCAAAAATGTACTAATAGATAAACCCAACAAGCTCTCTCAAGCGCTCATAGATTACCCCCCTAGGAAATGGACTAAGACCAAGTACTGGACAGACGACGATGACAGCGACATTGACCCAGCCGACCCTGACGGGAGGGTCAGCCCCCATCACCACTTCCATGAGTTCCTTAAGAACATCAAGGCGAGCACAGCCAACACATTAATTGATGACGTCACCTCTGATGATGTAGTTATTTCAGATAGGGCAACTGTAGGGAATTCTCCTGAAGTCGCCGTCTCCTCTAGCTCCAAGCGCCATCCTAAGCATAGTAGATGGCGGAGCAATGTAAAACGTAGCATCAACCCTGTTGTCAGTAAAAATAAGCACCCCTCGGTATTAGCAACCAGGGCAGTATATTTCAGTAGGCGCCCCCATTGGGAGCAAACTAGAACTACACACAATTAAACAAAGTTCTAGTTAATTGTTAATTTTCCATGGTTTTTCTCGTTAGTATTAACCACTTATTAGCCAGAGATCTCTCCAGGGATCTAGTAGATTAGTTTAGTATTAATTAGGTTAGTTAAAATTCCGGTGCTTCTCCAAGCGGAGTAGCACGTCTGGCACCAGCAGTGCAAAGGGTCCTTCGGACCCGCAAGCAACCATGGAACCAAAAAAAAAAAAAAAAAAAAAGATTATTAATTCTTTCGCTAGCGGTCTAGCTTGAGAGACGGCCTCAGCTATCCTCAAGTGACACCAAAGTGGGTACGGGGTGAGACAGCCTATGCGGTCCATCCTTAAGCTCATCATAATTGTATGCATGTACTTAGCTAGGGTAATAGTCTAGACTAAGACCTAACCTGTTTCGTAAGTTTCCTGAATAAACCTTCTGAACAGTCTTCTTGACTTGTCATTCACCCTACATATTTTATTATTTTAACCATGTGATAGTGTAAAGTAATCGGATCTAATCGGTCACCAGACACTGCCAATATGTACATTTAATTGTGTGTAATTAATGAGCAAACTCATGATTTTATTTACGACGACATTACCAATCACCATCAGCTTTCGTGGTGCTCCATCGCATATCCCTCCGCATCCTATCTGCCTAACAGGTTAGTGGTCCCGGAAGCGGGCATCCACGAAGAAGCTGGAGATAAAACCAAAGAAAGGTACGTCAAATGTATATTGAACATTTTTGAGGTTAGAATTTTCGCACATCCCTCTGGTGCTGATTTCTATTTCCTGCTTGCTCAACCAATACTACAATAATGTCGGGACCGGGACACAATGATCACAATGGGCACATTCCCGTTGAAAAGCTGGATGGCTTACAGACTTACACAAATTGAAAATTTGCAATGAAAATGCTTCTCACACTGGATGGTTTATGGAACTGTATTGATGGTGATGACAACGACACCACCCGCGACAGCCGCGCTTTGTCGAAGATTTGCGTGTCGATAAAGCCTGCCTTGTATCAATATGTAAGAGATGCCACATCGGCCAAAGATGAGAGAAGTTTGCTGATGCCTTTGAATCGAAAGGTTTATACAGAAAAGTGCTCTTACTACATAAAATTGAATATATATTCAGTACGGCGGCATGTCTGAGTATATTGAGGCTGTCATGCGGCTTGTTCAGCAGCTCTCTGATATATTGATGATGACAAAGTAGCTGAAATCCTTTTAATCGGTTTGTCAAAAGAATATGACAATTTGGTATCTGGCCTGGAAACCGCCTATCTCACCAGCATGTTGACGGTGGAGCTCGTGCGTACTATACTACTGCAAGAAGAACACCGAAGGAATGGGAGTGATCAGGACGGAGTGAAGGCGGACACACTATTAAGTGTTGCTTCAAACCCAAGAAGGAGCTGAAGAACACTGAGGAGAACCACACTATGATCGCATCAGCGATGGTATGCTGGACAGCCATGACTTTGTGGCATACTCCGGCGCGTCTCAACACATTATAGCTTATAGGGACCCCTTACTTGAGGAACCTAGAGGTAAACATTCTACAATTTTTGTAGCAAATGGACATAAATTATATAGTCATTGTCCCTTTATGCTCTAATATTAGCTAAGTATATATACTCCATGTGCCAGACCTGTCCAGCAATCTTTTGTCTGTAAGTCAAATCACTGATAAGGGTTATACTGTTATGTTTGATTAAGGATCAATGTAAAATCTTTGATAATCACTAGAGACATCACTTTAGCTGATAAAATTCACGAGGCGACACAGCAAAACGAGATAGCACCTATCGTAGTAAGCAGAGAAAACCCAACATAAAATCCACAGGAGCATTTAGCGGAGGCTTTAGCCGAAATGAAAATGGAAATCGCCGGCATCAAAAATAAGCGACTATACAAAAAACTGTCTACACAAGTTACGAAGCAAGAATTAAATCACATAAAGGAGTAATATTTGTCCACAAGGAATAAAAAAATTGCACTCGTGTATTTCTGCGAAGCCGAGTTTAGCCCAGACAATATTCTTACAAGCCAAAGAAAGGCATATAGAATGGCGAGATTTATAACATTATAATGGCAGACTCGGCTAACGGACAACTAGGGACTGCAAGTAACAGCACAAATGCAACATAACTGTCACGTGTATCGTGTACCAGGGTAGTATTATTATGTGATTCTAATTGGAATATATGTATGTTGGTATCAGGATCTGCTCGGGGAGGAGATCAGCCCCGATCTGGAATGCAGGTTGCGCTTTGCCCTGCCTACGCTTCTTTAAGTGAGCGTCGCTATAAGATGATCAAGAGGCAGGTCCTGTCCTGGCCGCTGGGTCGGGCCCTTATTTATGCCCCACTCAATATCATGGCGCAAATCCATCCAATACGGGCGTTTAATAAGTTTGGTCAAATTATTCCCATGTTAAAACCGCAGCTTAATTCGCGCCATGAGGCCTCAAAACTTCTCAAGGAGAAGAACAATGACTCGTCATCTGGCCATAGTAGTACCATAGAAGCAACTAAAAGAAGCCTTAGTCGAAACCCCCCTCCAATGGCAGCAAAAAACCCAAGTTAGAGGACTACATGGCCCAACAGTGCATTTTACTAGAAAAGTTGTGCGAGATGGTGCAAAGCACGAATGAAAACATGAACACCATGCTCAGAAGGGAAAAACAGTCACCGTCTCCTGTCCCGTCACTAACTACATCACCCTCAAAAAAAGCGCCGCTATGGAAGATGACTGGACCACCTATAATAAGTGATCCCGTACCAGCTGAAATATCAGGACCAGGTAAGAATCTGTAGAAGAATTGGCAGACTTCGCTCATGGGACCATAGAATCTGAGGCCAAAATTTCAAGTGCTTAAAATCTTAGAATTAGTGTTGCCGTTTGGACTCGCCACTGCTCCTTGTGCCTTTACCAATGTAACTAACTGGTTGGCAAATATTTTCAGGAAGGAAGGCATTCGCATCGCTGTATACGTGAACGACTTGCTGATCAGGCACACCGACCCTCAAGTACTACATCAATAAACTCAACATGCTAAATTGCTTAATAGAACTGGGTTGGTGTATCAATTGGGAAAAATCCAACTATATTACCAACAAAAATATTAGAATACTAAGGAATCATTTGGAACACCGATATCGATATCGTATCGTATGTTTTCAGAGTCAATAGTGCTTGCAGTGTATATTTTTCTAAAATTCGAGTAAATGCAAACTACGAAGAACGCAGAATACTTACCCTTGCAGTTATGACGTCCATGCCATCCGCTTTAATCCCAGGAATGACCCTGCCAGCTTTGTAGTAGTCCAGGCTGGCCGAAGATCTCTTGGCCGCGGTGCCCATTCCGTACTGGTTGTTCTCGCACACGAACACCACCGGCAGTTTGAGGAGTGACGCGATGTTGAAGGATTCGAATACCTGGTGATCACCATCATCATCATCTCTCCGACCGATTTCGGCCATAGCCGCTTCCAGTCCTAATTGGCCTGCGTTCACGTTGGTGAATCGAAACTATGAAGCAACTCTATTTACTACTTTGAAGAATAAAATCTTATTCTTCTGCGGGCCCATGATGCTAGCTTTTATCACGTGATAAATAAGTACCAAAGCATCCGTCACGTTTTGACAAAATGCGAGTGTGAGTGAGATGCTTTGTCACTTATTTATCACCTGATAAACGCAACCGTTATAGGCGGTGTAGTTGGGAAACAAAAAGTTCGTCAACTTGTCGATATGATGGTGGTTTTTAGTCCGCAACTATCCAAAGGGACAAGTTGGCTTTCGATACAGATTCAAAATCAAATTTTAGATTCTGTGGATTGTGGTTATGGTATTATTCCACAAAAAAGAGGAGTTCTACAATTTTATAGCCAGTAGTGTTAAGATGATAAGAGTAAAAACAATCATAATAACCTGGCCCTGGTTGGCAGCTCCGTCGCCATACAGAGCGAAGGCCACTCCGCCGTCATCCGTATACTTGTGTCCAAAGCCCAGTCCGATGCCAAGCGGGACCTGGACAAAAAACAGTACAAATGACTATACGTCTAGCATAACTGTGACACGCGACTCTTTGTCGCGCGACAAATACTACCTGTCACTTTACTTTCAATACCATGTGAGCAAGACAGTTGACGCTGAGTCGCGTGACAAGCGAAGTCACAGCAGGATATGCTAGTCCTGCAGATAGCGTTCAAATTTGTTTTGAAGATCATGCCTTATAAAAACGTTAACCCTTAAATTGACGTTGTCTGGTGCGAGAAACAACTGATTTAAAAAAAATGCACTATTGTTGTTCGTCGTTTGAAAAATAGCTTGTAGAGTCTGGCTAATGAAACATGAGACTGAGATTTGTTCCAAACTTTTTAAATTGCAACAATTACATAAACGTCAAATGTGACAAACGTCACTTGTATTGTGTCAGTTGAGAAAAATATTGCGGTTTTCTTCAACGTTTTCGTGTATAAAATGAGCAAAACTATCAAAAATAGTACGCGGCAGAAATTTTTGGAATCACTTTGTGGAATTTCGCGTCAGCAATTTCAAATGAAGAACAAGCAATAAACGCGGCCCAGAAATGGCTACTAATAAATAAAAAAATACCTAAATGCCCTAGATGCTCGGCGTTCATGAATGCCGACCGAAAACCATCTTATAAGCTAGGCGTGCAGGAAATACAGAGTGCCGTTACGATGTTGGAGTACATGGAGCAAGTGGCACTTAAGCCCGATTTACATTTCAATAAGTACAGTAACTTGCGACATCGGCTAGTTAAGTTCAGTTATCGGCTAGTGCCGCAGATTGACTCGTCGTCAACGAGATCGGACGTGTCCGTAAATCATTGCTAAATAAAATTTAATCATCTGCAAAATAGTGACCTAGTCCGGTTCATTAGGCGGAAGCAACAATCTGTGCCCCCGTTATTTTCTGAGGCATTTCGTTTTATAATGAAGTGTTTTTAGTGAATAGATATTTTAATCTAAAACTATAATGTCAGACGACAACAGCCCTTTTAACCGTAGTGGGCTAACGCGCCGAAGCCCTCCGCCCACGCCCTCACCCCGGCCTGCGCCCGCGCCCGAGTACCCACCCGCCGCCCCGCAACAGCCGCCGCCCGCACCCAGGCCCGACCAACAGGATGACCCACCGAGGGTGTGTACCACGCCGGAACTACAAGGTTGGTTAACGTCCATCGAGGAGTACTTGACCGATGTTTGCACCATCTCCACCGAGGGCAAGCTCAACTCCGATCAAAAAATCCGTGTGCACAACCTATGCCGTAAAGTTGCCCACTGCTCTTCTCTGCTAGTAGTTGAATACCAAGCACTGAAACAAAAAGCCATCCAGTACTACACTTCCAGCAAATCATTGCAACAGCAAATCCTTGCAGAGCAAGTCAACCTCTCTCAGCACGTCAACGACATTAAGATGTCCATCGCAGAATCGTGCAAACCGAGCCAATCTCCAGTTACTTTTGCCGACATGTTGAAGAAAAATCAGGCACGGTACGTACAGCCCACTAACACCAGCTCGGTAGCGATCTATCCTACCGACAAACAGATTACGAGCGAGGAGACCAAATCGCTAGTCCAAAAAATAATCAAGCCGGATGAGATGAACCTGCACGTTAGGGGGGTGCGAAAAATTAGAAATGGCGGCGTCATCATCAGCACGGAGTCAAAGGGTGACATTATAAAACTCAAACAGGCGGCGCAACTTACGACCTCAGGACTCACAGTGGACGAACCGCAGAAGAGGAAGCCAAGGGTAGTCGTCATTGGAGTTCCCGCGGCCATGCAGGAACTAGACGTTTTCAAATGTATATATAAGCAAAATTTAGCCGACAAAATGTCTGACCTGCCTTTGGAAAAATTTTTGACCGTGACGAAGCTTAGCCACAAGTCAGGCAAAAAAGGCGCTGAGACCTGCAACTATGTAATAGAAGTCCCTGCTCCGATCAGAAAGGCACTAATATCAGGCGAAAGAGTCTTTGTGAACTGGTCTTCGTGCCCCGTGAGAGACTTCACCCTGGTTACGAGATGCTATAAATGTCAGCAATACGGGCATGCGGCGAAATCGTGTAAAAGTGAGGCCGAGACCTGTGGTCATTGCGGCATCGTAGGCCACTCCATCAAGGAATGTACCAAGAAGACCGAGCCTGCCAAATGCGCCACATGCAAGCACTTCAACAAGCCGAATGACCATGAGACTGGCGATGCTGAATGCCCAGCAAGGAAATCAGCTGAAAAACGGTATATAAACTCGATAGATTATGAAGGCGCCTGAGAGCGCCGTCCTTTAATTTTCATTTTAGCTTTTTAACGTAGACATATTTACATTATGAGTGCTAATTTAATTCATGACCTCGATAACTTCTCGGTATCAGAATGTAAAGCATGTGATGTAGAAAACTGCAAACAATTTATCTATGCCGACCGTGACCCTTTAACGATACTAACTCAAAACATACGCAGCATTTATAAAAATTTTGATAATTTTAGCATTTTCCAACAGAGACTTGGAATAGACTGTGATGTTATTGTTCTTACAGAGTGTTGGTTAAACGAAGAACGCAATTTGCCTGACATGCCGGGTTACACTATGTATGCTACCAAATCCTATTACAATCAAAACGACGGTGTTGTCGTCTATGCGAGAAATAATTTAAAACTTACCTTTGAAGAGCCTAATATAATAGACTGTAATCGAATTCTGCTCAAAATTGGAACTGAATTTGCAATCTTGGCCTTGTACAGACCTCCTTCTTTTAGAAATATCGATACTTTTACTGACTCCTTAGATAAAATGCTGCGTAATCTATCATCATTTAAAAGTCGTATTCTAATTGGAGATATCAATATCAACATTCATCCAGAAAGCACGGATCCAGCAGCTCAGCGATACTTAAACCAATGCGCTTTCCATGGCTTGCTCCCCGCGCACACGCTTCCTACTCACCAGAGCGGCTCCTGTTTAGACCATGTCATGCTGAAATCAAATCTCCCCGCTATAGCTATAGTTACTAACTCCTCATTAACAGATCACAAATCAGCCCTACTGACCTTATTTCGAAAACCTCCTGACACCACTCGTACGCAAATAATCTCTAAATTAAATATAAACAAACTTGAACGTGATTTAAGCAACATCGATTTTGGCCTCGTTTATAATTCTGCCGACGCAGACGCAAGTATGACATACTTCATTCAAACAGTCCACCAAGCAATTTTGCATAACACTGAAAACGTGCGTGTAAGTAATAAACATTATAATATTAAACCGTGGATTACTCCGGGTCTTATTCGCTGTATGAGACACAGGGATAAACTGCATTTAAAGGCTAAATCAAACCCGGACAATTTAATATTGCAAACATCATACAAAAGATATCGCAATTTCTGCAACAATTTACTAAAAAAAGTTAAGGCTGACTACGAAAAAAAAGAACTAGAAAGGGCCGGTTCAAATAGTAAACAAATCTGGAAGTGCATCAAAAAAGTTACGTACACTACCAATCAGCGGGAATCTTGTTCAAGTTTGTCACGACTACATACATCACCTTTATCATCAGCTAACCATGCCAATGAATTTTTCGTAAACATAGGAAAAAATCTAGCGGAAAATATCCAGAGCAACTTGCCGCTACTACCTTCGCCCAGTAACTACTTATCCAACAAAAATACATCTAAATCTTTTGTGTTGCTAAATACTGATGAGGAAGAGGTTGAACGGATTATTATGGGCCTAAAAAACGATTCTGCAATTGGCTGGGATGGCATATCAAACAAAATACTTAAACAATTTAGACACATATTTGTTCCCCCTCTCACATTTATTTTTCAAAAATGTCTTTCTGATGGAATCTTCCCTAAATGCCTCAAAAAAGCCGTCGTAGTTCCCGTCTTCAAATCCGGAAATAAAGATCGAGTATCCAATTACAGGCCCATTTCGATATTACCATCAACATCCAAAATATTAGAAAAAATTATAAATAACAGACTAGTAAAATACTTAGAGAGTCAATCGTTATTATCAGAAGGCCAGTTCGGTTTTCGACCAAAGCTGTCAACTGCCGACGCTGTTCATGAATTGACTGATCACTTAGTTCAGGAACTTGATAAGGGTAACCAGACCATAGGAATCTTCCTGGACCTTGCTAAAGCTTTTGACACGGTTTCCACTTCCATCCTTCTGCACAAGCTCGAAGCATTAGGCATTAGAGGCACACAGCTTAAACTATTTGCACATTATCTGCAAGGACGCTCACAGTGCACAAAAATAGACAATTTTGTGAGTTCTGATCGTGAAAATACCTCTTTTGGGATCCCCCAGGGGAGTATAATCGGTCCTACCCTATTTCTGATTTATATAAATGACCTCTGTAATTTGACAATAAAAAATGGTAAAATTATTTCATACGCTGACGACACTGCCCTTCTTTTTTCTGGAAAATCTTCAGAAGAAGTTTATGATCACGCGCAACGTGGTTTTAACGAGGTCAACAAATGGCTTCAGCATCATTTACTAACATTGAACTCAGAAAAAACACATTACATAAGATTTTCCATGCGCAAATCAACCGCGTCTGTGTCTGACCATTCCCTGTATGCGCACAACTGTAAGGATCCCTCTGACGATCAATGTCTATGTCCATCTATAGCTATAACTAATAAATTAAAGTACCTAGGAATTCTAATCGACGAGTCTCTGTCCTTTAGATATCATATTGAAGCTTTATGCAGCAGAGTCCGTAAATTAATATTTATTTTCAAAAAACTACGTTCTATCGCGGACTCACAATTAATCAAAAAAGTGTACTTTGCGCTATGTCAATCTCTGCTAAGTTACTGCATTACTACCTGGGGTGGCACTGCCAAAACAACTCTGCTGAATTTAGAAAGAGCACAAAGAGCAATTCTCAAGGTCTCCACTTTCCGTCCTTTTCGTTTTCCTACTAACCTCTTATACAAATCATGTGAAATTCTGACAGTTCGTCAACTATATATCTTGAACACAGTCCTAAAACAACATTCCAGACTCCCTTACAACCCTGACTATACTAATAAGCGACGTAAAGACTTTGTTTGCCCAACTATCCATTGCAGACATGCATTCTCTTCAAGATTTTTTCAATTCCTAGGCCCACTGCTATATAACCGACTTAATGCGAAGTTAGATTTTTTCCCGCTTACTTACGTGATCTGTAAGAAAACACTTAAGGTCGCCCTGCAAAACCTGTCTTATGACGATACAGAGAAGTTATTAATTGTATTTAAGTGAGTGATTTAACTATTTTTAATTATAGTATATATTTTCTTAATTTATTTACATAAGCATTCAATAGTGTTTAAATTTTTGCATATGAATAAGTTGTCATTGTTTGTCCTTTTCTCAGCCTGAAACACAGGATTATCCTAGTTCAGGCGCTTAGTATTATCGTCTAGTTATAAGTCTGTTTAGTCCGTAGTCATCACAGCTGTAATATGTTTTTTGAATAAATTTATTATTATTATTATTATTATTATTAAGTGCCGTCCCTGATGCTGGCATTACGAGCGCAATCACATATTCAAAATTAACATCTCTTCGGATGCATTCAATAGCGAACCCGTTAAACCTACAAGCTTATTCCCCTCCTCCTCCATCTCACACGACATATATTTCTGTAGCTTCGCCAACGATAAATAGCTCCGTTTCAGGAGTTTCTATGGACACTAATAGAGAAAACCTAGAAGTACATTCTCCTCCAGCAGTGTCACCAACATATCATATACCTTCAACAGTGGTCATAAATAGCTCGGTTTCAGGACCAACCTTGGATAGTTATGATGATGATGATGACCTACCTCGTGGTTTTTTTAAGATAATAAATACACTATTCCCATTTTTTTTTATCTGTCCTTGAGGGCTTCATAAATCGCATCACATACTTCAAGAACATCGTTGATATGCTAGCTTTTGATAATCTGAACATGTGTGCTAAAGTACGCAGACTGCTTCCATTAGCAAGCATGTACAATACATTTTGTAATTTAAATTTTGCTGGTAAAGCACATCTCATGAACGTATCCGACCTCTGAACCACCGGCGTAATTTTATCTAATAAAAACAAAAATGAGGGCTTACTCATTCGTAAAGCATATCTATATTCAACGATCGGTTTCTCGCGGACTTCGGGCCGGGAATTTGGAAGTTGCAGGTATCCGGGCTCCGTACGAATGCGGCGAGCCCACTTCCGCTTCTGCGACCCCTGGTTCGGAAGATACGCAAAACGCTCACTCAGGCTAAAACCCCTTGATGAGTGGCAGAGACGCTATCAGGCCTCTGAAACTGCTTCAGGCACCAGACTGTTTTTTAGCGACGTGCGGACGGAGCACTATAGGTCAGCTCTTCACAGGCCACGGAGGGTTTAAGCAGTACCTACAACGCTTCAAGCTCTCGGACACTCCATGCTGTGCTTGCGATGATCAAGCATCGGAAATTGACCCATATTTTGACGGTGTGTCCTAAGATTGGGCAAGAAAGGTGGCAGTGGCGTGAGACGGAGATAGGTATGACGGTGGAGCCAGAAAACTTTGGTGAAATTGTAGAGGATGACAGAATACGGCCCTCATTTATAAAACATGCATGGAATGTCATCAGGAGGGCGACCAAGGCGAACGGGTCAACGGCTGCCTAAAAAACTATTGGCAGGACAAACCGGGGGCGTGACACGGGAGGAAGTGAGTGAGGAGGAGAGTAGTGGGAGTAGGAAAATGTATAAAGACTGTACACGATAAAATCGGGCCACTTTGTCTCTCGTCTAACTTTTGCAATTAATGTCATCTATACTTGAAATTTTGTTATGTTATCCTATGGAAACCAATGCAAATATTTCAATTACTTCTACGGATTATAATGCAATAATTTTAAATATGTCCTCAAAAAAAGAAAGTTTTCGTAATATAATTGTTTCCGAGCACTTTCTCAGTCCGCAGTTGTCGCATCGGAAACTCCCAAAAAAATTAAATATCGGGTAGTCAACCGTATCTGATGTCTTGAAACGCTTTCAAGAGAGGATGATGACTACTAGGAAAGCTGGCAGCGGGAAAAAAGCGGCTCTGTTGATACAAATAAGGAAATAAATGTTATTAAGATGTTCCAGCAAAATCCGAACCTGTAGGTACGAGCCGTTGCAAAAAAAAATGAAATGTCTGTATCGTATGTCCAAAAAGTCAAAACTAAACCCAGTCTGAAGACTTTTAAGGTACAAGTAGCCCCAAATCTCCGAGAAAAAGAAAACCAGTCCGCTAAAACTAGAGCTTGCAAACTATAGGGGCAAATTTTAACGAAAAACGATTGCGTCGTAATGGACCATGAAACTCTTGTCCTTGCTGGCTATAAGCATTAACCTGGCCATCAGTTCTATGCAGCATCAGATAAAGCAAGTGTTCCTGAAAAATCTAAGAAGAAAAAAAAGTATACGTTCCTTTTTTTTTTGGTTTTGCAAGCCTTGTGCGCATGCGATCGAAAAAGCTAAAGTTTTATATAACAACGGGCCTATAAAACCAAAACATTTTTTTAAAAGAGTGTTTTCAAAAACGTCTTTTGCGGTTTATATGAAGTCATACAAAGCCTGTTGCATTTTGGCCTGATTTTGCTTCCTGTCACTATGCAAATACAGCAGTGGCATGGTACAAACGCAACAGCGTGGCAATAGTGCCTAAATGAATGAATCCCCCAAAGCGCCCTGAACTCTGGCCGATCGAGACATATTGCGGTCTAGTGAAGGGGAACTTAAAAAAAAGCAACAGGGAAACAAAATATGTGACCAAATGCAAAAATCAGTGGCGTTCAGTAACCAAATTTGTATCTGTGACCACTGTGCAAAAGTTTATTATGGGAGTGAAACAAAAAGTCTGAAAATTCAGCAGATTCCTATTTGAAGCCTAAAAAAAGCTTGTGTATAGTATGATATAGCCTATACGTTCCTTATAAATAAATAAATCAACATTTACCTTCTTGTTTTTATACTGTAGGGACGATTGAATGTGGCCAGATTTTATCGTGTACAGTCTTTATAGAGAAGGAGAAATAAAGAACGGATAATGATTCCAGGGTCAGCAATGTATGTAAAGTATTATCCCAAGGCAAGGCCAAAATTTGCAATAATACGATATAGTTGATATAATTATTATTTACATAGAAGATAGAAACCATAGAATAGAATTTATATAAAATATTGTACATATAAATATAGTAGTATTAAAATCAAATAGAATATTAAAATAAACTAGTCAAAACTAAAGGATTGCCTATGCCTACTATATAGCAAAATTGACTGGCACAAAAATATCAAATATTAACCAACATAGTTTGTTATCACAGCCTCCCAGGATCTCGATTCAGGAGATGGGCAGGAGACTGCTGATAGTTGATAGCCCTAGGAAAATCTGTGCAGATAGAATGAAGGGTAAATATTATGTTAAGGTAATCTAAGTGTCTTTTTAACGCATGCGTATCAAAGCATAAAATGTTAGTTTGTAAAGGGTGCACGTCTGGTTTTTAGTCGGTAAGATTCCGGCACTGTCTGTGTCCTCCCTTCCCAATTGTCCATGAGGATTTTTCCAGACGTGCACCTTGATAAATTTGAAAAGAAAGGAAAGAAAGAAAAAGTATACACTGACGAAAAACAAAAAGAATTAAGCTCTGAAAAGAAGATCAGAGAGAATGATAATGCTATTCTGATATTAAAAAAAAAACCTTGGAACTGGGGCGAACTGTAAAAATTTGCAGCCAAACCAGAAACAAAAACATGTACGCGCAGTGAGATTTTGGTTAAAAAAGACTGGTTAAAGGAAGTTTTTTTTCCAGTTACTGTGATATGAATTCGGATATATGGAAGAAAGTATTTAAAAACCCTTTCCTCGTTTGAGGAGATTTTGACTTCAGTCGCGGATCACACACGACACCAGCAAGAAAGTGCCTGCCGACTGCCGCCAATAAACTTAAATCAATTTGATGGAGAGATGAGCGATAAGATTATTTAAATTTTATCGGTCTATACCACAGCTTTTAGCTGCTATAGCCGATCAGTGCAGTGCCTTAGATTTCCGGAACCCTGTATTCACACAAGTGCTAACAGAGTTCACAGATGTTACTAATCCACCTGGTCTTCCACGTTTGATTAAACATAACTCTGTGCATCGCACCCGGACCACAAATGGGCCGCCTATTTCATGCCGACCTCGGCGTTTAGCGCCTCATAAATTGGCAGCTGATCAAGAAGAATTCGAAGGATATGGTATGGAAAGGCACCACGCGACCTTTACAAATCGCGTGAACCTCTCCATTGCACATGGCCACGAAAAAGGACCACTCTTGGCGCCTCTGTGGAGACTATTGCTCTCTTAACGCCAGGCCCATTCCAGACTGTTACCCGGTACGACACATCAACGATTTGACACATAACTTCGACGGGGCAAAGGTCTTCAGTATCATGGACCTAGTGAAGGCGTCATCAGATCCGAGTGGCCGAAGATGACATTTCCAAAACCGCCATTATTACCCCGTTTGGCCTCTTCCGAGTTTCCGTTCATTACTTTCAGATTACGGAATGCTGGTCAAACGTTCCAGCGCTTTATCGATGAGGTCACACGGAGTCTCGATTTCGTTTTTCCTTATGTGGATGACATCCTAGTCTACTGGACAGATGAGGCTCAACACAAAGAGCACCTCAGGATGCTTCTTAAGCGCCTCTACCGACTCTGCAGTTGATCCAGTGTATGAGAATCAATCGATCGAAGATCGGGTATTTGTCAAATTATTTAAACTAAAATTAATCCTTGATGAGTTTGAATAAAGCTGACGTAAACAGTTATCTCAGCACAAACAACGGTGAAGCTCCCTAGATTAGAACTAAACATTTGATAGTGATATTTTGTGGACAGAATTTTGGGACCGCTTTACTTCGAACATCCATTGCCAGATTTTGAAGGATGCAGAGAAACTTGCTTATTTGATAAGTTGATTAAAAAAGCTAAGGAGGCAGTACAAGGCCTACCTATGACTAATGCCAATTATCAACTGGCTATAGACACACTGAAAACCAAACATGGAGAGCAACAAAATGACATAGACAGTCATTATGAGGCATTAAATAAAATTAATCACTGTGAATACACAGCAGAAGGTTGTAGGAAAAATTTGAACACTATTGAAACTCACTTAAGAGTTCTCTCATCATTAGGTGAAAACATACAGATAAATTTTTTGAGAAGCCTTATTATACATAAATTCCCTGAAAAGGTAATTTATGAACTGAACTTATTATTGGCCAATGATTAAACAATATCAGGAATAAGACGCACCTTGGATGCCATTGTGGTAGCCATAGAAAGATCTAAACTTTAGATCTTTCTATGGCTTCCTTCTACATTGTAGAAGATAAGCAGATGATACTTGTTTCGAAATGGGGATTTGATGGTGCTTCGAACCAGAGCAGATACAAGCAAAAAATTAGTGACAGTGAGCAATGACTACCCTAGTACCTTTAAAATTAACTTCAGGAAATGATACAGTATGAACAAATCCCAAGCCTTGTTCAGCGAACGTATTGTCGTTCAATACAGTTTACGTTCATCAAGGAAAGCGAAGCCGTTGTACTTGCTCAAAAGGCGGCAATGGACAAGGAAATTGAAGATCTGCTACCAACGGAACACAAAACCAACACAGTGAAACATGAGCTGAAGATGACGATGTTAGACGGCAAAGTTTGCACTTACCTTTCAAAGGCCAGATTAAATGCAACCTGCAGTTTATGCTTAGCTAAACCCACAGAGATGAACCTCTTATATAAAGTACTAACAAAACATGTTGATACTGCTATGTATGAATATGGGTTGTCATCATTACACGCCCGAATCAATACAATGGAATGCCTTCTTCACATTGCATATCGTCCGGATTTTAAGCAGTGGGCGGCGAAAGGTAACGAGTTGAAAGAGAAGATGGCAGCACGGAAGAAAATCATTCAAGATCGTTTTAAGGAAGAACTGAACCCCTTAATAGATGTGGTCAAACAGGGGTCAGGGACGACAAATGACGGAAACACAGCCAGAAAGTTTTTCCAGGACCCCAGTAAAACAGCAAGCATTACAGGACTGGACGAGGGACTGATCAGCAGTAATCCTACAAGCAATTGCCTCTGGAGAGGATAACCTCTCTATAAAGATGTCAACAAATTTAGACAGTATGCCCAAGATACAGGAAAAAAATATGTAGAATTATATAAATGGTACCGTATGTCCGCAACCGTACATAAGTTACTGGTGCATGGAGCGGACATTATCGTCCACAACTCAATTTTGCCGATTGGTAGCCTCTCAGAAGAAGCGTCTGAGGCCCGGAATAAAGACTTTAGAAGGTTTAAGGAACACAATTCACAAAAAAAGAGTAGGCAGGATTCCAATCACGACATTCTAAATATGTTACTTCTGTCCTCGGATCCCAAATTTACTGCGATGAGGCCAACTCTGAACAAAACGAAGAGACGAAGCTTATTCATTGAGACCCTGGACCTCCTAAATATTTCAGAACCTCCAACGGACATGATGGACGCTTCAAATATAGACTCTGATCCTGTATTCGACGATAAAATAAATGACGCAGAAACCGAAGACATACATTATTAGATATAGTATTAAGTGTTTGTATACATTTGGTAGTTTTTTAGGTTTTTTGTTGTAAATATTTTTATTTTTATATCATCATCATCATCATCATTAGCCTTTTACATCTATAACAGATGAGTTAAGCAGCGTCTAATAAACTGCGGCACTTTCGAAGATGGCTGGAAAGCCCGATACGAGAGCGACAGCCGCGGCCGCATATTTTTATATAACATTATACATACATAACAAATCGAAGTGGCCTATTTGACTGGGCTTAAGCTTGTCTTAAGTTGTTTTTACTTATGCTTTAAGTAGTATTAGTTTTATAGTATTATTTTATATTTTTTGTTTCCTATATTATATTGTATTTATATTAGACTCCCACCATGCTCAAAATGTATCAAAAATTATTATTTGTAAATATATCAAAACCCAATGGTTTTTTGTCCATATTTTAGCGCTATTTTGCAATACTAGTGCATACCACCATATTTTTCCCAAAAAAAATAAATAAATTTGTAACTGCATATTATTTCCCTTAAAATATTTGTTTAAATTATTTATAGTTAAATATATACCCACAATACGTTTTAAGTCTGATATGACGCCTAAAACACTTTTTTAAATATTAAATTCCGTTTTCGATTTAAAAAATAAAAGTGCACCTGTCCGGGAAATTATGAGTACACCAAAAAATCATAAATAATTCATACTAAATTCATGCGGGAGGATATTACCGTTTTCTTTGCACTTTTAGAGATATTTAGTTTTTTCATGTTTGCTCCATACAAAATTTTCGTTAAAAAATTATTACTCCTCGGTTTATTAGCCAAATTTACCCATACTCATTATTTTTTAATACATTAATTTAATACACATTTCAAAAAGAAAAC
Organism: Apotomis betuletana; assembly: GCA_932273695.1. Classification (NCBI taxonomy): domain Eukaryota; kingdom Metazoa; phylum Arthropoda; class Insecta; order Lepidoptera; family Tortricidae; genus Apotomis; species Apotomis betuletana. The sequence goes on from OW026312.1 coordinate 7,561,326, forward strand.
TATTTCTGGGTCGACTACAAAAACAAAGTTTAGTGAATGGGCTACTGTAGGTATTCATAGAAGCAGAACCAGGCTTTATGAACTGTATGCAGAGAAGGAAGTGAACAAGGACGCAGATTTTTTAAACTATGTTAAGAACTATTCAAAATTGTTTAAGCAAGTGTGCATAGCCGCAAAAGCAAATTATATTAGTTCTAAAGTCAAAATGTCGGACAACAAAGTAAAAACTATTTGGAATGTTATTAACAGAGAAACTGGTAAATCTAAAACTCGCAATTGCCGAGTCAACATTGTCAGAGAAAACGGGCAGACTATGTCAAATCATGATGTTGCCTCGGCATTCGAGGATTATTTTTCCAACATTGCAGTTAATACCACAAAATGTTTAAAATCATCTGCATCCGAAGCCCATACCTTACTTTGTGCTAATTGTAAGAAATGTGATGTTGAGTTTCAATTTAGTCCAGTAAATACAGTAGATGTTATTAAAACATTTAAATCACTCAATTTAAAGAAAACAGAGGATTTATGGGGAGCATCAGTAAAAATAATTAATCATATCATAGATTCAATTGCGCCTTACCTAGCTTTGATTTACAATAGTTGCATAGCAGAGGGAGTTTTCCCAAATCTTATGAAAATTAGTAAAGTCATACCTCTTTTTAAATCGGGTGATTTGAGTGATCTGACTAATTTCCGTCCGATATCTATACTACCTGTTTTAAGTAAAGTTTTCGAAAAATTAATGTTGAAAGATCTACTAGGACACTTCAATAGAAATAAATTACTCTCTAGTAAACAGTTCGGTTTCACAAGGGGACGTTCCACGACTGATGCAGCATCTGTACTTATTAAACACATTTATGACAGCTGGGAGGAATCTTGTGATGCAATTGGGATCTTCTGCGACCTTTCTAAGGCATTCGACTGCGTTCATCCTGGAACACTCATTTTGAAATTAGAACATTATGGTCTGTCTTCAAATGCTTTAAGCCTTATGTCTTCATATCTCAGTGATAGAATGCAAACAGTGGATGTAAATGGAACCCAGTCCAATGGAGCTATAGTTAAGCTAGGAGTGCCACAGGGCTCTATTTTAGGTCCATTTCTATTTTTGGTTTATATAAATGACTTACCATCTATAGTAGATAATCTTTGTAATATAGTACTATTTGCTGACGATACATCATTAATTTTCAAGGTTCACCGGAAATCAACCGACTATGCGGAAATTAATGGCACACTAGAGAAAGTACTTAACTGGTTTACTACTAATAATCTTCTATTAAATGCCAAGAAGACTAAATGTGTTAGATTTGCTTTACCGAATGTTACGGCGGTAGATTCTACTATATTACTAAATGGTGAATGTTTAGAAATAGTGAATAAGGCATTATTCTTAGGTATAACATTGGACAGTAATTTGCAATGGAGTCCACATATAGCAGTGCTTGCAGGTAAATTAAGTTCAGCGGCGTACGCCGTTAGGAAAATCAGACAATTGAGTAATGTTGATACAGCTCGCTTAGTTTATCATAGTTATTTTCATAGTGTCATGTCATATGGTATTCTGGTTTGGGGCAAAGCAGCTGACATTCAGACTATATTTGTGCTACAAAAAAGAGCCATTCGTTCGATATATAACCTAAATTCTCGTGACTCCTTAAGAGACATTTTCAAAGATATAAACATCTTAACTGTAGCGTCCCAATATATTTATGAGAGTATTATGTATGTTATTAGAAACCTAGATTCATTTACAAAAAATTCCGATGTCCACAGTTTTAACACTAGAAATAAAAATAAAATTGCTATTAGAAAGTTTCGTGTTCGTAAAGTAAGTAAATCATTTTTAGGCCAATGTATTCATTTTTATAACAAGTTACCTGATCATGTTTTAAAATTAGCCTTTCCATCTCTCAAAAATTATTTAAAAAAATCTCTAATGTCAAAAGCATATTATACAGTAGAGGACTATCTGACAGACAAAAATGCATGGCCTGAACCAGAAACCGCGTAGCTGACTCCTTCTTAGATTGTACCTAACTAGTTTAAGGGACACAGTTCTAATAAGAAAGCATATCAAACGTACATAAATTGTGATAAACCGTCTGGCTTTCTTGTAGTTTCTATTTTATTCTTACACTTTTCCTTACTTATGTCTTAAAATACACTTTTAATATGTTTTCTTGTAGAACTACGTATAGTTAAGTTCATATCATTGTAATAGTTAAGTACTTATGCTTTTTGAAAAAATGACTGACTGTTGAGTTTCTTTCGGCGTTTCTTCTCAACAGTGGTCTCCTCTTGTGAAATGCCGGTAGACTCAGACATGTAAAAGTGCCCTTGTGGCCTACTTGCAGAATAAAGTTCATTATTTCATTATTTCATTATTATTTCATTATTTACCAATTTCAATCAAAAAAACATACACTTAGAAAAATAAGTCCCTATTTCTATGGAGAGCCTATTTACGTCCTACAGTGCGCTGGTAGCCGAGTTTGTGATTTACCATTTTTAAATAAACCCACACGGACTTTTTTTTATTTTGTGTTTGGTGGGTAGGTGTGATTGTGTCTGTCAAAATCATAATTATATTCTATTGCATTTGATTTGTGCCAATGTCACGTCGGCAGTAATGGTCGCCACAAATCAAATAAAATAGAATAGAATATAGTTTGATCTCAACGTATACTACTTATTTTGTTACAATGCCAAAAATAGTAAGTATTTGCTTTTTTTTTTATTGTAGTGAGAAACACTTTTTTTCTAAAGATTATACATACACATTCTTTTTTTTTCATAGCCAAATCTGCTCGCTTTTGGTAAACTGCCATTATTGCGGCAATTGGATGGAGCGTAGAGCATTGAGAAAAGATTGTAAGTAGGTATTGTATTTTCAGTTGTGATAAATGTCGTAATGTTTTATGTACAGTCGAGTTCATTTACATCTACACACTTACGAGAACAAAAATATCTAAACACGACCCTATTGTAAGGAGCATAAAGTGGTGTTCAGATATTTTTGTTCTCGTAAGTGTGTAGATGTAAATGAACTCGACTGTACGTACATACAAAAAATCACAGTATTCATTCACAAAAGTTGTTGGCAGAGCACTTGAAATAAATCTACAGATTACACTTCATTAGCACTAAAGTGGCATCTAATATACATTAAGTATATCTTTCAAGTATTTTGTAGTTTGGCTTAGAGAATGGCAATTAATCTGATTTCAGTGATATAGTCCATTGAATAAAAAGTTCTAGAGTGCGTGAGTTAGTAACGTAAGATGTTTCTTCGGAAACATGTCAAGAGTCCCTAGGTAATAAACATACTAAAACCCCGGGACACTAGGAGGAGCCCCGGAGTGGGGGGAGGGGGGGAAAGGGTCAATTTTTTCATATTTCGCTTAAATCTCAAAAACGGTACATGTTAGAGAAAAACTTTCAAGGAAAAGTTGAAAGGCCATAAAATTATCTACAAGTTGTACCTAAATATTTTTTTCCTATATCCTACCGTTTCTGAGTTACACGCAGTAAAAAATGATTTTGGCTCAAACAATTTCCCCATACTACATACCCATGTTTATCACATCAATCGATCAAAAAATATTTCTTTCTTCCAAAAAACTCAAATGTGCAACTTGTGACCAGTACTGATAGATTGCTCTTAATTAGGTCTATAATTGATAAAAAAACCAGATTCCACCATGGAGGCGTTTAGGAGGAATTGAATTTTATTAGGGTAGTTACGATACTTGAACTTTTTATTTTTTTTCCTCTAGTGCCTCTCATATGACATCAATGTCCCAACATTATCCGTTGTTCGGATTTTTTCGATGAAGGTTCACACGTAGCCTGGGAAGGGGTGCATGTATAAAGATCCACCAGCACCAGAGGGGTAAGTAATAGAACATATATAAACAATAGATATAACACTCATTAGACATAGGCTCAATTGGAATAAATTTAATTGGTATAATATTCAATTTGTATACTGAACGAAACATATAACAATAAAATGCATATTTTCATAGTATATAATGAACTGTAGGTATAATGAAATTGTGCATAATCATCTATTGGTATAACATTTAAAACACTTAATTAGTATTACATATAATATACATTTACTCGAAACATCGAAGTAATGTTACAAATCGTAAGCCACGTTGGACCTGCGCGGCTCGCACGCTTCGCTCGCTCGTTAGGGTCATAGTTTAACCTAACACTCCTCCTCGCTTCGCTCGTCGTCGTACCTAACCTAAGCAAAGTCAGATCTGCGTTAAGGTAAAATAAGTAATGTTAGGAATCGTAAGCCAAGTTGGACCTGCGCGGCTCGCTCGCTCGTTAGGGTCATAGTTCAACCTAACACTCCTCCTCGCTTCGCTCGTCGTCGTACCTAACCTAAGCCAAGTCGGATCTGCCTTAAGGTGAGAAATGGTAATGTTAGGAATCGTAAGCCAAGTCAGACCTGCGCGGCTCGCTCGCTTCGCTCGCTCGTTAGGGTCTCAGTTCAACCTAACACTCCTCCTCGCTTCGCTCGTCGTCGTACCTAACTTAAGCCAAGTCGGACCTGCTTTACCTGCCTTGCCTGCGCTCGTTTCGCTCTTACAAATATAGGTAAGCACTCCGATTTTTTTTATTCCGATTTTCAAACATCCGAATCTATCTATAATCTATCATCTTTTTTAAGTGAAAATTGCGATGGTTGAAAATACGAAAGTTTATTTTACCGAATGTTAAAATTCCGAAAAAGCTATGAAATTTCGGAAAATTCTAAATCGGAATTCTGTTTTTCGGGCTAGAGCCACGTCGGGCTTTTAACTCTTCTATGTTATAATTCTCGGAAATAAAAAAATCGGACTTGAAATTCGGAATATTAAATTTTGTGGCTTTTAACGATCGGAATTTTATTTCTTAGGAATAACGAATAAGCAAAATCGGAATAAAATATTTCGGAGTCTTTGGGTGTTCCCTATAAAATGGTACTAGGTATGTCAAATGATATTATTTTATATGATAGATATTTTAATGATATTATATTATATGTCATAATTGTTATACAAAATGCATATTATATCTAAAATTATTAGACAAAATAACCATTATAACATATGATATTATATGAATTGAATGTTATACCTATCAAGCCTTATATTTCATGAAAATATGGATTTTCTTATTATATATATCGTGCATTATATCTTTTGTATGTTTATAAATTGAAATTATACCAAAAGTTTGTATATAATATGGGACGCACCCGCACCAGAGGCCTTACTACAGACCATATTTTGCCGTTGCACTAAAGATTGTGCTAGCGGCAAATGTGGATGCCGAAAAGCAATGCTCAAATGTTCAGCGGCATGCCTTCATTGCCAAGGGAAATGCCTTAACAGCGTATCCATTCAGGAAGATGATGATGATGGTGATGGTGATGACGAAGAGCTTCACCACGAATCACCTACATCTGAGGATGAACAAATAATAGAAGAAGAACTCTTAACAGGACCGTCCCAACCCAAAAGGATGAAAAAGTAGTCATCATCATCATCATCATCATCATCATCATCATCGTCATCATCATCATCATCATCATCGTCATTTCTTACAATCCACAACAAAAACGGTCGTCTGCGGGCACCCTAAGTTAGTAAAATAAAAAGTTTTCGAATTTTTCACTTTTCATGGGATGTAGCTCGAAAACGGCTGCGAATAGAAAAAAAATATTTAGGTACAACTTGTAGATAATTTTATGGCCTTTCAACTTTTCCTTGAAAGTTTTTCTCTAACATGTACCGTTTTTGAGATTTAAGCGAAAAATGAAAAAATTGACCCTTTCCCCCCCACCCCCCACTCCGGGGCTCCTCCTAGTGTCCCGGGGTTTTAGTATGTTTATTACCTAGGGACTCTTGACATGTTTCCGAAGAAACATCTTACGTTACTAACTCACGCACTCTAGACCCCCCTTGGAGGGACTCATTCAATGGACTAATATGCAATTTTTGCAAGGAAATATTTTTTGCAAAAAATGGCAAAGTAATGCAAATGTGCAGCAGATGCATAGAATGTGACAACATTGTCCTCGGTAAATTGTTTAAAGATGTTCTTAATTAACTAATTACTTTATTAATTTTTGTAGTGAAGTTTACACTTTTGCACTTCTTGCTCTCATGTCTGTTCTAGGTTGAATATGAATGTTCAATGTTCATAAACATTATTATTATTTCAGACAATTTTACCTACTGTGAATGTTGCGTCCTTGAAACGGCAAGGCAAACCCGAAAACATAAGGCTCGGGAACAACAAACAAAAACAAAACAACAACTGCAGAGCATATCAAATGCAGAGGAAGCAGATAAGCCCAAATTAGCACAATCAAAACTGTCCCAGGACATTTTTAATGATGATGTAAGTTAATAGTACAATAATGAATATTATAGTAATAATTTATTTCCACTTTTTATCAATATGATTTTTAAATTATATATAATATTTCTATTATAGATAAGTTTTGAAGATATTGAGCAGTTAGAAGAGTCAATATTTAATTCAGAGATAGAGGAGGAGGATAATGAAGATGGCTCAACCACCAAATAGGGGAATATTGAATCGTATGATTATGAATCAAGACTGATATTAATAAAAAAAAAACTGTGATCAAAAGTTGGGTGTGATGATTATTTCTCCAAACATTTCAACTACCTTCATTACCATACCCCCAAATTTGTCTAAATGATTGAAGAGTTGGAATGGAATGAAATTAATGCTTGAATGTGAAGTGCGGTAGATAGGTATTTATTATATACGAACTTCGAATTTTCGTGTTCGGCCCTTACACATGGTTAAAGTGACGGAAGCATAGTTTTTTTAAAGCATGTGTACGAGCGTCTTAAAAAGCGGTTTGTTGAATTTCAGTATTAAAAATATTTCTCCTATAAAAAAAGTAATGATGTCTGTGGTATTTTTTTTTAAATTGACAATGACAACACTAATTCATTATAACATGTTAGGGAACCCGTAATGGTCAGCCACATTTTTTTCCGAGCCCATGTGGACTTCATCGAATTTGTGGCACAATGTTAAGAAATTGCATTTGGTAGAAAACATGAAGTAGCATTGCTGAATGACCCAGATGCCGAAGAATTTTCATTATTTTCAGAGCAATTGCTAAATGTTGGTAATGGCCGTGTCCCTATTGACAAATCGAGCGGATTAATTACATTTCCCCCAAATTTTTGTAATTTTGTGTCGTCCAAAGAGGAGCTCATCGATAAAGTATTCCCTAATATAATTGAAAACCACCAAAATTACGATAGGCTGAGTGAGCGAGCTATTCTAGCGGCTAAAAATAAAGATGTGGACGATTTAAATTTTGGAATTCAGAACCGAACTCTGCATTTATTCAAATCTGTTGACCGTGTAATTAACGAAGACGAAACCACCAACTATCCCACTGAATTTCTAAATTCTTTAGATTTGCCCGGCTTACCACCGCACAATTTAGAGTTAAAGGTTGGCTCGGTAGTCATTATGCTGAGAAATCTAAACTAACCAAAATTGTGTAATGGAACGCGTTTAGTTACAAGAAAACTGATGACCAATGTTATTCACGCGACGATACTGAAAGGAAAATTCAAAGATGTAGAAGTCCTCATTCCAAGGATTCCGATGATACCAACCGACATGCCCTTTGAATTTAAACGTTCAATTTCCAATCCGTCTTGCATTCGCAATGACAATAAATAAATGGCAAGGGCAATCATTGACCATTTGTGGTCTAAATTAAGAACAAGCATGCTTTTCACACGGTCAAATTATACGTGGCATGTTCACGTGTTGGCAAACCATCAGCCTTATTTGTTTATGCGCCAGAAAAAAAAACTAAAAATGTCGTATACCATAAGGTTCTTCACTGAAATCAATAAATTATACATCTTAATAATGTTTGTGTATTTTCTAATAACCTTAATATAAACCATAAATCAATTTTAGCTAAGTAAAAGCTATCTCTACATTTATCGACTTTCAGGCAGTAAGTACAAAGTTCGCCGGGTCAGCTAGTATTTCTATAAAATCAAACGTTACCTGTCCACCAACAATTCCCTGGCCGCCGTAGAAGTAAGGCGGCACATAGATATGCATGGAGCCGCCTTTGCCGGCCGATATGCCGTCGCTCTTCCCGGCGAGCTCGGACATCACTGTGTATGGCCCGTCCTTGCCTTTCTTGTTTTGAAACATCATGGCAAATGCTGGAAATAATACATTACCACAGAAGCCGATAAGTATTGGGATACGATTTGTAAACCTTAGTTTTATACTCTGTGCTTGTCTATGTCTATGACGTCTGTCATTCATTCCTTCCTTCCTGCCTGTGTAGCTATTGTGAAACTAGTTTCTATTAAAAAAGTCAATCTTTCTTAATCATGGGGCTTTCATTTAATTCTATTTTAATAGTAAGTAAAGCATTTTTTGACAATATGCGGTATAATTTACAAAATAACCTCAATATTTATTTAACAATATGTAAAAGCCGTAGTAAAAGCTGTTAATATAACAAAAATTAAAATCAGTTCCATCTGGTGCCTAATAGGCTACAACAGTTTGGTTACTTACCTAATGTTTTTTAAAGAGCGTTAATTAAAAGAATTTCATAATAAAGTAATACACAAGATTTTTGCCAAACAAACCTTGTTTAATAGCTAAAAATAGACAAGAAAAGAAAGATAAAGAAGTAGGATCGAATTAGGCCTTCGTCTAGGCCTAGACATCGTCGTACCACACCAATGTCGTTGCGGATAACAGGTAGATCGTTTAGGAGACCACGGCTTTAGCTGCCCCAAAAGCGCCGGCAGTCTCGCCCGCCACACTTGTCTAAACTATATTATACGTCGGGCTCTTGTCAGCGTCCACGTGCCTGCGGTACTCGAACCAAATGGTCTCGCACGAGATGATGGCAAGAGACCCAACGGCATGGCGTTAGTACCGTGGCGGTTGGGGCGGCCCTGTGTGGGACACTTTGGCACCGGCACACATAGCAACAACGTGCCAAAATCCAGGTGGGGCGGCTACAAACGCGGAGGCGGCTGTTGGCAACACTAAGTGCCTACATAAAAAACCTCTTCCGCTCATTGTCAAAGCCTAAAACATGTACTCAATGTGCTTCTATTTTGAACAATTAAAATTAATTAAAATGTAGACGGGCTTCTTATTTAACACAACAGTGCCACACCGCTGCGAACCCTGAACATGGTCCTTCGAACAGTGAAGATATCAGCAATTTACATTACAAGCTAAAACGCATCGAGGCAGCTACATTATATTTCTGTCAAGAGCGCAGCGCATTAAACAGTGTCAGTGTATCAGATCTCTGCAAGATTTCATTATTCTGTGGTTCAAATTATCAAGAAAGTGCCTAAAACCTAAAAATAATTGTCTAAAATATACAGAAAAAAGTGCATCTATATAGATACAGAATCCTGCGTACAGATTTCGAAGAAATATACGGACGCAGGGCATCACGGACCCTATCTGCAAGCCAGAAGGCTGATTTTCGCTAAGCGAGCCGGAGGCACGGCGCAGACGACGAATATACTTCAAGCAGCACGGAGCACCAATCACAAGCCTTCCTCATCTCGACACCGAGAGTTTGGCGAATAGGCGCTCGCGCAAGCCTTTGTTCCCGACTTCATTGGCCGTTCGGAACGCATTTACCTGTTTCCTGTTTCTACAAGTAACTCCGCTACGCGAACGCGACGCGACGCCATTTTTATAATAATAATAATAATAATTTATTTATTTCAGGCATCAAAGGCCCATAGATAAATACCTTACAATCTAACATACATATTAAATATTAAAATAATAAAAACATAAGTAACTAAACTAGGTCACATTTTTCAACAGCGACAATTTATAAATTACTAAGATAGATTTAGATTGCTTATCATTAGTTGTAAATTCGGAGAGTGCAAACATAATTAAAAAGCATAAAACAGTGATTGATTGGTCGAGCGAAATTGTTTAATAAGACTGCTGTTATTGTTAAATTGGTGTTACGGTGTTTAGCTTGGATAATGGAGATGTCAGAATTGATGGCCGCAAGGGGATACTTAAAAGGTACCATCACGAGGCTTCATAATTTTATATCGCGTCCTGAGGATGTAGCATTGACTGGGACTGACGTATTAATGACTAAAAGGGATAGGATTACCACCGCGTTTTCTGAATACGAAAGTTATAACATAAAAATCCTGTCACTAAATCCTGACGACTCGGAAGATATCGAAGAAGTTGAAAACCGTTACTACAGCATCTTTAAGTGCGCTCAATAAAGAGGTACAAAGGCGTGACGTTGCACAACAATTATCCCCAGCTCAGGCTCCAATATCCAAACTAAAATTGCCACCTATAGATGTACCGATATTTACTGGTAAGTTCACAGAATTTATTCCATTTATAAATCTATTCGACTCCCTGATAAATCATAACAAAGCTATAGATTTAGTGCAGAAGTTATACTACTTAAGGTCATACCTTAGATACGAACCATTGGATTTAATAAAAAATTTACCGCTGGTGCCTGATAGTTACGAAAAGGCACTCAAACTGTTGAACGATAGGTATAACAACGAGTTTAGAATTGTTAATTAATGACCATATCTGTACGATATTAGATTTAAAACCTTTGACAAAGACAACTGCGACCACTTTGCGTGAATTTGTGTCAAAAATTAGGCAAGAAATTGCCGCTATAGCAAACATAGATAAAAATGTTGAAACTTGGGATGCTATAATGTATACGGGCTTCTTATTTAACACAACAGTGCCACACCGCTGCGAACCCTGAACAGCGGCTAAACGCCGAAAATATATGTGTTTAGGTGACAGCTATATTTTGGTACCGTTTGCGGTAGAGACTCTAGGTCAATGGGGACCAGAGGCTTACAATTTGTTCAATTCCCTTAAAAAAACTCAGTCGAACTACCTGTGATCCCAGAGCTGGCGCATATCTCGGACAAAGGCTCAGTATTGCTGTGCAGCGGGGAAAAGAGATTGTATATCAAAACACTTATTAGATAACTTACCATGGCACCTGTAAGAAGTTACTAAATTGTCGACAGCCTTCATGTTCGCAACAATGCCTGTACCCACCGCTTCCGTGCCAACGTACAGGTGACAGAAGCCGTATACTTTCTTGGCTTTGTACAGATTTGCGATTTCGGTCTCCATACGCCGGATGAGAACCATGTTTTCGAATAGTTCGAGAGATTCTGCCTTCTTGATGTTCACTTCTTTAGGGATTTTGCTTGCATCAAAATTGTGCACTTCTGCAGGCTAAAAAGATTTGAAGACGAAATTCTTGAATAAAGTGTTTCTGTTAGTCACTGAGTAACACCAACTATTGGAAAGCTTCAATCATAAAAGTGTCTCGTAAAATATAAACGATTCAATAAAATGTTCATCTATTTAGGAAAAAGGTACATGTATATTTAAACTGCAAACTGTAAAAAGAAGGTACTACCTTCTTTTTACAGTTTGCAGTAAAATTTGTTCTAATCGTAACATATAAAAATATAAAACATGACGACGTACACAAATTTGGATTGTAGCTTCATCAGCATAATGTCGAATTGGATTCTGCAACAAAGGAATACATTTCTAGATAGTTTTTAACAATGCTCAAGAATTGTAAAAAGCACAAGGATCGCAAACGCAGCGCAGTTTGCGAAGACTAGACTTGTATGAAGAATAGTACAGCGCCCCTAACCTTGTAGAAATACAATTATCCATACAAATCGTCTAGACTACCGCTAGCGAGTACATGGAAATAGAGCGTGCGTTTTCCGCAGCTGTTTTTTTTTTCGATTCTAAGACTAACATTGATAGTCTTAGATTAGATTTTATCTATTTCCAAAAAAAAACACGGAAAGCTTTGAGGAAGTTCATAGAGACGTTTTGCACAAGTTTTTATGCGAGGAGAAGATACTCAGTATGTGACACATCCAAAGGCAATAATGAGACATTAATTAAATGCATAAGAGCGAACAGGAAACCGTCCACGAAAGAGTCAAGACATATACCACTACAGGCATGGGAAGACATCTAACTCACGAAGAATTTTGAACTGAATTTAGAAATACATGAGAAGGATCTTCTATTAATCTTATATTCTTATATTCTAAAAGATACCACCTGGTCGCCTCAACGGGACATGTGGTTCATTCCTTATGACCAATGTGCGTTTAAGCACTTGTACAAACAAGACAAGATGAACTTGAACCCCGGTCCTCATTAGGTATTTAAAAGGCGAGGAAGGAGAGCTTGCTAAAAAGATCGGCGAGCAGGAAAAGGGATATTATAATCACAATAGGGACTATATATCGGAGTTATCCAGAAAGGAAAAGGAACTCAATATTCTGGGGCGGGTGTTCTGTAAACAAACTTATGAAATACGATTTATGCAGGTCGCATTAGAAAAGTCAGTCGGTGATAATGTACTGCCGTTCATTAAAGAACAAACTATGATAAACACGGAATTAGAAATAGCAAAACGAATGGATAAGGAATCATCATCAGATACTACAAGAGACATGGTACCCACAAAACCTATTTGAGTACAAAAAAATAAAGTTTTACAAGCAGGTTCGTATAGATGATTCTTTAAAACGCCTTAATCGATTAATTCCCGACTTCAACGAAGGGTTCCCCTCATTAGCTTCATATCTTACATGTACATCAACGTGTACAGAGAATCTCTCTCGGAACCACGTGTCGCCGTTAATCCCTTTTTTCACCTACTTATTCCTTAGGAGCTGCGATGTTGCGAACATCTTCCAAAGAAAGAACTTAGTCAAATCAAAAGAATTAATTTCATCAATTTAATTTCATTCTCCATGATAGTCTATCATTATATCCATTGTCTTAGGTTTAGGTCCTGTAAAGATAGCTATGAGTATGGGAAATAAATAATGTATAACTATATATTCTAAAGAAACCAATAAACCCTTTTACGAAGATTATCTGAATTTCTTTAGAAACAAGGCATGACCAACCGAATTTTGCAATGATAATATTAACACTTAAAATGCTAAAATTATACCATTTATACGTACCAAAACATATTTCAACAAATGTGTAGGTTTATTTTTTAAAAGTTTACTAAATTTAGTTAACATTGTCCCTAAAATTTTGGTTTGAAATGTTTCGCAATAAAATTGTTGTAATACACTTGAAATGTTATGAAATCGTCGGAGTAATGTCATTATGGCATAAGGGCAGGAGTCCAAGAGATGAAACAACACGACGTATGTAAATAGTTTTATAACGTTCCTTTAAGGTAGACTTCCGACTAGAGCGGCTCCGGCGTGGCGTCACTAACGCAGCGACAGTAACGCGGCGATAGAGCGATAGTATTATGCAGTAGGTACAGAAACGTTTGAACGAACGTTCGAACGCGGCGTCACAGTCGCCGCGACAGTGGCGCCACGTCAGTGACGCTGGGCGATAGCGGCCGTGCCACGTTTGCGCAAGCACTGTCGCGCAATCGCTGCGATCGCACATGGTTTTTAGGTTATGTTATTTGGTAAAATATCTAAAAAATGGACCGTAATAACATATTCACTGATGAAGAAGACGAAACACTGATAAAAGTGTCACAGCATTCCATTTTGTACGATTTAAGTGAAACAGGCTACAAAAACGGACCTAAAAAGGACAATTTCCTGAAAAACTAATTTCGATTTTGGTATGCCCAGCCCACGCCACAGCACAGAGGACAGCTGACAAATGATTTGATCCGCGAGCTAAGCTACAATACCACCGTATTAAATGCTCACATATGTAAGCTGAGCCACGTCTACTACCCGAGCAAAACGATATTTACCACAAAATTTTACAACGAGTCGAGAGTGGTAAAGGCGGCCTTTTCTTTCTTGATGCTCCGGGCAGCACAGGCAAGACATTTTTGCTCAATTTGTTTCTAGCTAAAATTCGCAGTAACCAAAACCTTGCATTAGCCGTGGCTTCCTCTGGAATTGCTGCAACGTTGTTAAATGGTGAGCGAACGGCACACTCAGTTTTTAAGTTACCTCTTAATTTGGGAAGCGAAGAAACTCCAATATATTAAGAATAGCACTCGCGGCTCCCTGTTGCAACAATGCAAACCGATTGTATGGGACGAATATACAATATCACATAAACTATTGGCCTATGTCCAGCAGTGGACAAGAATAGGCTGATGATGATGATGATGATTTCAGACAGACTCTGCCAGTTAATGTGCGAGGCACTCCAGCAGACGAAATAAACGCATGCTTGAAATTATCTAATATGTGTGGAACAAAGTTGAAAAGCTGCATCTGACCACAAACATGTTGAGTATTCACTATTTAACGATGCAGGGTCGGGTGCGTATGTTCAGAAACTGCTAGAGATAGGTGACGGTCGGTTAGAAACTGACGGGGAAGGTATGATGCTCTTCACTAATGAGTTTTGTCATATTGTTAAATCGGAAGATGAGCTGTTCCTGATTTAGAACAACATATTAATGACGAAAATTGGCTGTGTGAAAGAACCATATTAGCACCAAAAAATGATATTTGTTCTCAAAATCAACAAAAGAATCTTGAACAAAATAACTTCTACGATATCGCTAGGAGTGCAATGTCTGAAAGAGGAGTTACTTTGCGGAAAAATAAAAGAGGGAGGCATTCATATCAACGGTCATATCGTCAAAGAAGATATTTTTAGAAGAGGGCTTATAGGTACTTGGTTCAATCAGAATCCGGTTGCATACTCTCTCGTGGATATCCAACAAACCACTTGAACAAATGTCAGTTCTCACATATTTTGTCTTCCTGCGAAATCGGGCTCAATCAACCAGATCCACCATTGGATAATAGCAATTTAATACACCTATGGAATTTAGAATCTATAGGAATCACTGATTCACCGAAATAGAGATCTAGTAGCTATCAAGCACTTCAACGAAACCACAGCGTTCAAAGGCAATAGATTTTTTCAAAGAAATTGGACCCAAAGCCTTAAAAAAACTGCTGAACTTATTCAGGTGCCATATGCAACAGTGAACAAAATCATACATGGCGGTATAAGTGAAGTAGTTCCCAAACCAGTAACTAATAAGTTCACTAAATTTTACTTCTTGGATGGGGAATTGGGGATCTTATATGTGGAATAATTTAAGATCCACTAATGTTGAACAAAGAAATGGCTTTGATCGCTGCGCCCTGAGTGCCAGGAGCTAGCCTAGTGCTAGTAGACTCCACAAGCTGATTCACTTAGTCCCGACATATGACGGTGACGCACTAAGTATTTATAATTGCATTTCTAGCGCTAATCAATGACTAAATTAGTCCGAAAAAAACTGTGGTAACGTAATGTTGTTATTAAGTAAATTAACTGGAAAAGCAGCATTGACTATATATCAATGCTCAACCATAACTTCGATTGAAACTTAAAAAGTGAGTGTGGTGACAATAGGGATTTAAATACCCTACTGATAGAATTATCGAACCTCAAACTTATATTATATTATTAGATATTTGATTAACCGGGTTCCGGAAGAACGATTGGAGGAGTTTTGGGGCGAAGTGGTAGTAGTAATAAAAAAATCAAACAATTATTCAGTCTGAGGCTTCATCTCGACTTCCACTCTCGAGAGTCAACATCGAGCCCTTGCAAACCTCAAATGATGAGTAACACAGTGGCTGCAGTGCCAAAACATATGTCTGAAGGGGAAGAAAATAAAAGCCTTGCAGCAGAGCTGATGGAAACCGCCCATGTTGTGCAGGAACTCGACCGCTTATTCGACTAAACCAATTACTAATTCGACTTAAACTATTGTGTACTTACATATTATTTTTTATCCAGACATTCATTTATTTAATGTTTATTGTATTGATTTGCGAATATCATTTTTGTTTAACGATCACATTCCGAAGAGTAATATAAACTGACATGTACTTGTATTTATAAGAAATTTGTAATGGTGTGATAAATAAACTAAACTAAACTAACTAAACCAATGGGCCCTCGTCTAACGTAAACACGTATCACATAATACTATTCTATAATCATTAATATTTCCAAAACGGTTGGTCACAGAGAAAAATTTATATTACATTTTATACTTACTTTAGCATTTTCTATAGGGTGCATTAATAAAAATCATGTGTTATATTGACTTCAATTTCAAGGTACTGTAATTTTACTTACAAGTCCCTGAAATGACTAACTTTCGAACATCATTATCTCGGTAAATATCGTTCTGAGAGAAAATGTTTAATTTATAAAAAAAATGATTATTTTAATGCATTATTTACGACAGGAAAAGAAAATAAAACAAAATTGAAAAAAGAAGTCCCCAGTCGACCGAGGTTACCTTATAGGTGGCGAACCAAAAGGTTTATTCCTTGCCAATTCGTCATTATTCGTTTGTTCTCGGAGTACTTGATATCAATTTGTTCGCATTCATTGCCTCTATTTTTTCTCGTTGCTTTTCTGGTTAAATTCATTATTCTCATTTTTTTTTTAGTTTTCCCTTAAATTTTGTCCGTACATTTTTGCTTCTTCTGCCTTTTCCCATTTTTTCCTTTAATTGTTACTTCTTCTAGTTATTTTGTTTCTTTCTGTCCTTGTAGATAATTTGTAATTAGGTTTAGTTTTTAGTTAGGTTTTTATTGTTGTTTTTTTGTGTTCGAATAGGTTTAGTTTTTAGTTAGGTAGTATAATTAGGTTTAATTTTAGATAGGTTTTTATTGTTGTTGTTTTTTTGGTGTCCGAATAATGCCGGTAGTTGTGCCGATAAACGATGTGGCAGCAGTCAATATCAACATTGATTGACTCGTATGCCGTGGTTGGAAGGAGTCTCGACCATTTTGAGCCAGGAGTTCGGGCTCTTATTTACGGAGGCGATCGATTTTTCGATCAATGCCGAAATGTGAAGATGCTGGACGCTATTCGCGACCGGCATAAGAGCATTTCCGGCATTGATCGAAAGAAATGGGTTGATTTTCGTCTTCTAGAGACGAACTCGGAGGTGGTGAGGGTCCTCCTCATGACGGGCTACGAGGGCGAGGGCGATCCAGTGAATTACCGCAAGGTGTTCTATGATTCTGTGCCGCCTAGGTCAGCCACTAGAAAGAGTTGTGGAAATTTGTTTGGGTCTAACCCCAACCAAAAAATTGCAGTGATGTCAGCAGACTGGGAGGCTTTTAAGGCCTTGTTTGCGCGGCATTTAGAAAACTTTTTGATGTCTCCAAAAAATTCCGCGCAATTGGCCTTTTTTTATATATGCGAGCACGGACTCAAGGACCAACCAGAAGTCGTACTGGAGCGACTAAATGCGGCCTGTAATTTCAGTGCCCCGGCCTTGAGTTCGTGCAGGTGCATACGGGTGCAACCATTGATCGCGCACTCCCGGACTCTACTATTCTGGTGGCCCTAGAAAAAGTAAGTAAATTATTTGCGGGCCCGGATTCAAAGTTTAAATCATACAAAAAATATTTTATGTCGAGTCATGGGACTTTTAGTGGAGTCAAGAGGCCGGCCGCACATCCTGGGATCTCTTACATACAGGCCTACGAGACAACCAGCTATCTAATACCACGGCACGACGAACAATACTCGTTATTTGGTTACGTGCTTAGCCGGCAATACCGTGGCATCAATAATGCATTAGCCGCTAAGGCCCGAGCGTGGCTGGCTCAACTACGTCAATTTGTTGCGGGACAAAAGAATGCTGGTGATCTGCGGGTGGAGATCGTAGCGGAGTTCTCAAATTTAGAGTCCATCCCAAATGGATATTTTGAGGTGGATGGCCGGGTGCCAAACTCGATTGGGGTAGTTTTGGCGACCCTCATAGAACATCGGGCCTTGGTAGAAGTTCTAAGCTGGCGCAGCCACATGAAAGAAACGGGAGAAAAGTTGCTCCAGTACGTTGAGGACGCCACCAAATGGTCGGGGTTGTTCTCCAAACCCCAATTGAATAAGCTGTATACTACCGAACAGCTATTGTATTGTTGGGTGGAGGACAATCCCAGCCGATATGACCCGGTAGTCCGACAACTTTTATCGGAAGGAACTGACAATTTGTCAAAAGTTGTCAACTACCGGGACATCGAGTTGGCGTCCTCAACTTTCGCCAGCCTGAACGTGCCCGCGAAATACGGCGCCCTATTAGAGTTTTTGTACGTTCAGGCTGGCCAGAAACAGGGCAATGCTGTAGACACTCTGTTCCGGGTACTCGCCGCCGCCCGCGAGTACCTGGTCCAAAACCGGGCCGTGTCACTGGCCACCTGCGATCCCCGATTCTTTTACGCAATGTCTGCTAAAAAGGATCGGGAGATCAAATCACAGGTGGCAGTGGCCGAGGTTTTTTCTTTCTTGATGCTCCGGGCAGCACAGGCAAGACATTTTTGCTCAATTTGCTTCTAGCTAAAATTCGCAGTAACCAAAACCTTGCATTAGCCGTGGCTTCCTCTGGAATTGCTGCAACGTTGTTAAATGGTGAGCGAACGGCACACTCAGTTTTTAAGTTACCTCTTAATTTGGGAAGCGAATAAACTCCAATATATTAAGTATAGCACTCGCGGCTCCCTGTTGCAACAATGCAAACCGATTGTATGGGACGAATATACAATATCACATAAACTATTGAGGCACTTGATGGCTGTCTGCCAAACATGCACAGTAATCAATTGTTGATCACGGTACCAGGTGTGGTAGTGTTACTGGCTGGTGATTTCAGACAGGCTCTGCCAGTTAATGTGCGAGGCACTCCAGCAGACGAAATAAACGCATGCTTGAAATGATCTAATATGTGTGGAACAAAGTTGAAAAGCTGCATCTGACCACAAACATGTTGAGTATTCAATATTTAACGATGCAGAGTCGGGTGCGTATGCTCAGAAACTGCTCGAGATAGGTGACGGTCGGTTAGAAACTGACGGGGAAGGTATGATGCTCTTCACTAATGAATTTTGTCATATTGTTAAATCGGAAGATGAGCTTTTCCTGATTTAGAACAACATATTAATGACGAAAATTGGCTGTGTGAAAGAACCATAGTAGCACAAAAAAATGATATTTATTCTCAAAATTAACAAAAGAATCGAGAACAAAATAACTTCTACGCAAACAAAAATTTATAACTCCATCGTACTGTCATGTCTGCTGATGACACAATCTACTAGTGTAATGCATACGCAGACAAACCTGACAAACAGAAATGGTTCTACTGTGTTACAAACGGCAGTGGTATTAGCGGGGCATACTAGCTTAACACTAACATGTCGTATTTTATTAGATTGTGGTAATTAACGTAGTTACATTAAACAAATGATGGCAAGAGAAAATATCATAAATATCATAAATCACCAAACGGAAAAACAAACCACCTGGCGATATTTACGTTTGGATCTCAGTGCCCTAAGGTGATACAAAGGTAATTAGTTAAACAGGATATAATGACACGAAATAAAACTGTTAAAACGCTATTTACCTTCAATATCACTAGGAGTGAAATGTCCCAAAGAGGAGTTACTTTGCGGAAAAATAAAAGAGAGTTACCGTTTGGCTGATGCTGGCTCATAAGCGGACAGAGTAGGCATTCCTATCAACGGTCATATCATCAAAGAAGATATTTTTAGAAGAGGGCTTATAGGTACTTGGTTCAATCAGAATCCAGTTGAATACTCTCTCGTAGATATCCAACAAACCACTTGAACAAATGTCAGTTCTCACATAATTTGTCTACCTGCGAAATCGGGCTCAATCAACCAGATCCACTATTGGATAATGGAAATTTAAAACACCTATGGAATTTAGAATCTATAGGAATCACTGATTCACCGAAATAGAGATCAGCTATCAAGCACTTCAACGAAACCACAGCGTTCAAAGGCAATAGATTTTTTCAAAGAAATTGGACCCAAAGCGTTAAAAAAACAGCTGAACTTACTCAGGTGCCATATGCAACAGTGAACAAAATCACACATGGCGGTATAAGTGAAGTAGTTCCCAAACCAGTAACTAATAAGTTCACTAAATTTTACTTCTTGGATGGGGATCTTATATGTGGAATAATTTAAGATCCACTAATGTTTAACAAATAAATTTGAACGCTGCGCCCTGAGTGCCAGGAGCTAGCCTAGTGCTAGTAGACTCCCACAAGCTGATTCACTTAGTCCCGACATATGATGGTGACGCACTAAGCATTTATAATATTACATTTCTAGTGCCAATCAATGGCTGAATTTGTCCGAAAAAACCGTGGTAACGTAATGTTGTTATTAAGTAAATTAACTGGAAAAGCAGCATTGACTATATCAATGCTCAACCATAACTTCAGTTGGAACTTGATTGTGGGGGCTTTAAAAAGTGAGTGTGTTGACAATAGGGATTTAAATACCCTACTAATAGAATTATCGAACCTCAAACGAAAGGGGTCATACAAGGACTTTATTTTTTAATTAAAACAAAAACTTTTTAATTTTAAAGTAAATAGTAAGTTTGGTAAATACCAAAAAAGTAGTGTAGTAGATATATTATTAGAAGCTACAAAAAAAAATCTAATATCTTACCAGCACCGCGCTTAATTAGTCAGCCACCGTATTTCCCCGAGAATCCAATGCGATATTCCCAGAACATTAATAAACCTTTTTACTCTGCTCGACCACAATCATTCCAACAACAGGCACCAAAACCTCAGTGGATACCTAATCCAAGCAATATATTTACCTCTTGTGAAAAATCAACGCCCAGTGCTTTTGACATATGATGGCCACTCCACACACGCAGGGCTGAACATCATTGAAGAAGCACGTAAAGAAAACATAATGATTTTAAAACTGCCGCCCCATTCCAGCCATATTTTGCAGCCCCTGGATTTAGCAGTGATTAAAGCCTTCAAGGATCGCTGGGATCCTTTACTCGTTAAGTGGCAGCGGCTGAATGTCGGAAGTGTTCTCTAAATCTGAATTTTCACTACTAATTGGACAAGTTTGGTCTGAGATAGATCCTCAGGTGTTACGCAACGGATCTAGAAAAGCGGGTATTTACCCAGTGAATCTCTTTCTAGATACACATGGCCAGAGAACTTCAACGTCCCCGACAGATCACGGGCTCGCGCCATGTGGGTGCAAATATAATATGCGGGCAGTGGCTTTCCGATATTTGATTAACCGGGTTCCGGAAGAACGATTGGAGGAGTTTTGGGGCGAAGTGGTAGAAGTAATAAAAAAATATAGTCAATAAGTGATTGATACGAGTTTCTATTTTCTCCTTTAAATATAATATTGATCGAATAATATTCTCGTGCGGGGCTAGCATAGCATATCTTGCCGCAACTTCACTTGTCGCGCTACTCAGCGTCATTTATTTATTTAAACTTTATTGCACAGATCAAACTAGTACAAATGGCGGACTTAATGCCACAAGGAATTCTCTACCAGTCAACCATAAGGCTAAACAGAAACATTGAGTTGGTGCAGGGTCTATAACGTCATCTGTCTTACTGGTACGGTATTGAAAGGTTTGTCATAATCATAACTGTGACAAATGTTCATTTGCTACACTACACATTTCAAATTCGAATTATGATATTAGTAATCGAAGAAAAAGATGGTGACACAACTAATGTTCCTGACATTAACATCCCAAACAAGAACGAAGTGGCTGCTATGCCAGTTATAAATCATGAAATTCGTGTGACGTAATTTATGGATGACCCCTAAAATAGATTTTAAGGTAATGATTTCCAACAATATTACTGAAATTGAACCTTTTATTATCGTTGATAGTAAGATTGTGGAAAATATAGTGTATTTTCTTATAAGGATATCTTTAGTGAAACCTCAAATGTATTTAACCAGAAAGATTGTTCCCATAATCCAAAATGCACCCACCTGTACCTATCCCAAATACGAAAGGTAACTCTAGCGTACACGAAGACAGAAGTTTACGAGGTCGAAGAGTGTACGGAGCTTCACGAATTGGTTTGTACGAGGGGCACACCGAAATGATCGGGAATAGAGTACTTTAAACTGAGTTACATTAAATCCTTTTTTGTCACATGCATACTGGCGACTTACAATCACGATGCCGTTTTTACAATTTAAAAAAAGAACGATATATTTTTTTAATTCCATTTTTAAATTGACAACTCGATGAACAAAACGGAGCTGACGCGTGAAAATTTTCGTGCAATTATTTACCATAACTTTCGTCGTGGCTTATCTCCAGATGAATGTCGCAATGAGCTTGTTACTATATACGACATTGAAGCACCTAGTCAGACGACAATATATCGGTGGTATGCTGAGTTTCGACGGGGTCGTGCCTCTCTTGGCACCGTACCTTCATCAGGTCGGCCGAAAACGGCGGTTTCGCCTGAAAACATCGCGGCTGTGGAAAAACTACTAAAAGAAGATAGACATGTGACATACGAGCAGATTCGGGCAACCATAGGCATTGGAATGACTGCAATTCACACTATTTTGCATGGTGAATTGGGTGTCAGAAAATTGATTTCCCGATGGGTACCCCATAATTTGTCTGAAGAGCAAAAGGCGGCTCGTGTTGATTGGTGCCGATCTATTCTGAAATGCTACAATGGAGGAAAGTCAAAAGCCGTTTATAATATGGTCTCGGGTGACGAATCCTGGATTTATTCTTATGAGCCTGAAAGAAAGCACCAGTCGGCAGTATGGGTCTTCGATGACGAGGTCAAACCAACGAAAGTTGTGCGTTCTCGAAGCGTGTCGAAGAAGATGGTGGCTTCGTTCGTCTCAAAAAAGGGGCATGTTGCCACAATTCCTCTAGAAGAACAAAGAACCGTTACCGCTGATTGGTATATCACAGTTTGTTTGCCGGAGGTGCTGGCCGAACTTCGCCAAGGGAACCCGAGACGCCGCGTCATCTTACACCACGACAATGCGAGCTCCCACACCGCCCACAAAACAACTAAATTTTTGAACGACGAAAACGTTGAGTTGATGTCCCATCCTCCATACAGCCCTGACCTGAGTCCAAATGATTTTTTTACGTTCCCTAGAATTAAAGATTTATTGCGTGGTCAGCGGTTTGAGAACCCAGAAGCCGCTGTGGAAGCCTATAAATCGGCCATTTTGGCAATGCCTACTTCAAACTGGAATTATTGTTTTAATGACTGGTTTAAAAGAATGCAAAAGTGCATTGAATGTAACGGAGAATACTTCGAAAAACAATAAAATATAATTTATGTATATAGTGCACATAGTTTTTTAAATTCCCGATCATTTCGGTTTGCCCCTCGTAAAGGGAGTGTTTTACAGAAAGCTAATTGTGAGGCTGCAATTTTGTTACAAAAGAATGCAAGTGAAGGCAGTGCAGTGAAGAGGAAATACGAGAACTTTCGCCAGAAGTGATCTTTATGTATTTTGATACAATAACTGAGATTAAAATAAAATGTGGTGTCGATGAAGAAACGTCATGGATACGGATCCCTGTATCCTATGTTCTAGACGGAAGAAATTGCGAAGTTGATATCGCCGGAGTGACTAGATTTCGAACCAGAGAGTCCAGTGAAAAATGAATCATAACAAAACTGGTAATTGAAAGGAAGGAGGATATACCTGAGATTGAATTAACTTATGATAAAGAGAAAATTACTTCAAACTTGAAGCATTTAAGGCAAATCAAAAGATTTGAAGTCCTATTTATAAACAATATGGGTTAATATCTTCTGTGATGGTAGCCGCACCAAAGAAAGTATGAAGAAGGCACTGATACCAAATTCGTAGAGGCATGAGCGTGAGGAAAGCATCTAAGTTATCCGGTCTTGGTATCCTTGTTCAGTTTTTAAATGCTGGTTCCTTGTTTTAGCCACATTATTGATGGCGGGAGGGAGATATTGTGCGGAGGCAGTTTAAACCAAGATTTTGGATTCGCTCCGGTAAGCAGATTATCATAACCTCTCTGCTTAAATGTAAAACATTGTGTCTTTTAATTGCACTATTCTAATGCAGGATTTTATTTTTATTCCAGCGGGGATAGGGAATTAAAAAATATTGAGATTAATTAAAAATCTAAATTCAAAATTGGAATTAAATTAAATTTGAGATGAACCTTTTTGTTTTTTGGAAATTTAAATTAAACACAAATTTAGAAGATGACATTGTGGTCAAATTAGATTTTTCCACACATACACTCAACTTACCTCATGGCTTAAAGTATATGCATTTTCCAAATTTAATTCTGCATCTGGAATGTCACTCGTAAATTCCTGTTTCTTCAATACACTGGCCCTATTCTGCGTGGTCGAGACAGAAGCATAGCCGGAATCTCTCTGTAGCTGGGGTCCCGAGCACACTGCAAAGAATTGACCTCAATCAGGACAGGTTCTGAGTACGGACTAAGCAAGGTGCGTGTCAGTCTCCTTCAAATACTGAAAACATAGGGAATTAGGATTTCACTTAGAGTAAAATAACGTTTGTTGGCACTGTTAAAAGTTTGGTCTGTTATATAGACTAAGTCGAACATGTTACACTCCCAGTGATACTGACTGAGCTACTTCTGTAAGCGTGTCCTAGATTTAAACAGTTCTATGATAAGTAACCTGCCAAAGCAGGCATGGGTTAAGTCTGTACATAGCCTATTGTTATAAAATAAAGTTGTCATAATTACCACATTTTTCCTTTAACATTCCACGTAGGTCACCTGATTAATATTATTGAAAGGCATCCTTTTTTTTCTAGGTCACGATATACTCATCTAACGAGTTTATTAATTTATTTAGTTGTGAGAATCTTCCCGTTGTGTTTTATTTTATCTCACACAGTTTGTTCCTTTTTTTGGAAAGAGTTTTGGTCTTTCTTTTTGGAACTGCCTTCCAAAAATTAATTTAGCCGAGCTTGGAAGGTAACGTTTCAAGGGAGATGATGATAACACTTAAATAATATTTGTAAACATCAAACACAATATATTGTATATTTTATTACATTACTTTCACAAAAAAAAACCTTCATTTTCTTTTCTTTCAGTAGGCACAGCTAAAGCCATGTGTTAATAATACGCGACAACAACCGCGACGCCATTAAAAGACAAAATTATACTAGAAGTGGTCAGGCAACAAAACAGATAAAACCGTGGAAGTATCAAAAAAATATGAAGTTTTACAGCCGCATGTGTGTAACAAAAACTGAACAACGAACTACGAGGTACATGATTACCACCGACCTTAGGTACAGTCGCCATCAGACATATCGTAGCATGTAAGGTATTCATAAATATCTGAACACGACTCTTATTGACTGGGCGTTACAGTACATGTTCACATATTTATGAACGCCTTATATGCTGCGATATATCTGATGGCGACTTTATATACCTGTAACACTCTTAATATTTTGTGTACTTAATATCATTGCCTTTGGGATGAAATTAATTCTTATTTTCGCAACTTAACTATAAAAAGACGTTGCAGCTAAAAATTGTAGCAAGAAATTAATTCACGATCCGAGGTTGATATTACTCATCTCGACTTAAAAAGCTTAACATGTTAGGAATTTGAGATGGAAAAACCGGAATTGTGGAAACAGTGCGGTAAGCATTTCTTATATAAAAAAGGGTAGTCATTAACATTATAACTTTCACTTACATTTTACTGTTACCCTATAAAATTCCGTAATCATAATGTGTTCCCACATACGAGAAATATATTTGCGGTAAATGTAACGAGATTCAAGATATGAATTTAAATATCCTAACACCTTAAACTGCTGTCGATATCAATATCTGTTCAGTAACAATTATAGCTGACAGTTCTGGTATATACAATATGTCAAACAATGTGGCTAACCAGCCTCCGATCACCATTCCACCTCTTGAAGAATTGTTAGACTGTCAAAACGTAGATATGTATAAAAAA
The DNA here is from genome assembly GCA_932273695.1 of Apotomis betuletana. Lineage (NCBI taxonomy): Eukaryota > Metazoa > Arthropoda > Insecta > Lepidoptera > Tortricidae > Apotomis > Apotomis betuletana. The sequence continues at coordinate 7,587,256 of OW026312.1, forward strand.
ATAAACAGGGGACTTTGGGCTGCATACTTCAAAATGACAACGCTCTGCTCATTCAAACAATTATTCAGTCTGAGGCTTCATCTCGACTTCCACTCTCGAGAGTCAACATCGAGCCCTTGATTAAAGAAATAATATGTGCAGTAAATAAAACTGGGTACAAAGTTTTGACGACCGTATGCGACCAGGACCCCACAAATATGGGTGCCGACAAACTATAAAGAAGTTTTCGTCAACTTCGAGCAGCGCAGTGGACTCAAGAAGTTCGTTTTTTTTAATGACCAAGAGGTATTTATCTTATATGATATACCAGATTTATTGAAATCTGTAAGGAATAATTAAAAAAAAAATGGCAACATGATTTTGAATGGCAGAACAGCAAAATGGGCTCATCTCAATTTGGTCGAAGAAAAAAATCGGAATTTCCTATATTTTTCAAAAATTACCAGCAAGCATGCATGTATCACCAAAATATAGAGCTAAAATGAAAGTCAAAAAAATATGCTGCTCAAATGATGAGTAACACAGTGGCTGCAGTGCCAAAACATATGTCTGAAGGGGAAGAAAATAAAAGCCTTGCAGCAGAGCTGATAGATACCGCCCATGTTGTGCAGGAACTCGACCGCTTATTCGACTAAACCAATTACTAATTCGACTAAAACTATTGTGTACTTACATATTATTTTTTATTCAGACATTCATTTATTTAATGTTTATTGTATTGATTTACGAATATCATTTTTGTTTAACGATCACATTCCGAAGAGTAATATAAACTGACATGTACTTGTATTTATAAGAAATTTGTAATGGTGTGATAAATAAACTAAACTAAACTAACTAAACCAATGGGCCCTCGTCTAACGTAAACACGTATCACATAATACTATTCTATAATCATTAATATTTCCAAAACGGTTGGTCACAGAGAAAAATTTATATTACATTTTATACTTACTTTAGCATTTTCTATAGGGTGCATTAATAAAAATCATGTGTTATATTGACTTCAATTTCAAGGTACTGTAATTTTACTTACAAGTCCCTGAAATGACTAACTTTCGAACATCATTATCTCGGTAAATATCGTTCTGAGAGAAAATGTTTAATTTATAAAAAAAAAATTATTTTAATGCATTATTTACGACAGGAAAAGAAAATAAAACAAAATTGAAAAAAAAAAGTCCCCAGTCGTCCGAGGTTACCTTATAGTTGGCGAACCAAAAGGTTTATTCCTTGCCAATTCGTCATTATTCGTTTGTTCTCGGAGTACTTGATATCAATTTGTTCGCATTCATTGCCTCTATTTTTTCTCGTTGCTTTTCTGGTTAAATTCATTATTCTCATTTTTTTTTAGTTTTCCCTTAAATTCTGTCCGTACATTTTTGCTTCTTCTGCCTTCTCCCATTTTTTCCTTTAATTGTTACTTCTTCTAGTTATTTTGTTTCTTTCTGTCCTTGTAGATAATTTGTAATTAGGTTTAGTTTTTAGTTAGGTTTTTATTGTTGTTTTTTTGTGTTCGAATAGGTTTAGTTTTTAGTTTTAAGTTAGGTAGTATAATTAGGTTTAATTTTAGATAGGTTTTTATTGTTGTTGTTTTTTTGGTGTCCGAATAATGCCGGTAGTTGTGCCGATAAACGATGTGGCAGCAGTCAATATCAACATTGATATTGACTCGTATGCCGTGGTTGGAAGGTGTCTCGACCATTTTGAGCCAGGAGTTCGGGCTCTTATTTACGGAGCCTATCGGTTTTTCGATCAATGCCGAAATGTGAAGATGCTGGACGCTATTCGCGACCGGCATAAGAGCATTTCCGGCATTGATCGAAAGAAATGGGTTGATTTTCGTCTTCTAGAGACGAACTCGGAGGTGGTGAGGGTCCTCCTCATGACGGGCTACGAGGGCGAGGGCGATCCAGTGAATTACCGCAAGGTGTTCTATGATTCTGTGCCGCCTAGGTCAGCCACTAGAAAGAGTTGTGGAAATTTGTTTGGGTCTAACCCCAACCAAAAAATTGCAGTGATGTCGGCAGACTGGGAGGCTTTTAAGGCCTTGTTTGCGCGGCATTTAGAAAACTTTTTGATGTCTCCAAAAAATTCCGCGCAATTGGCCTTTTTTTATATATGCGAGCACGGACTCAAGGACCAACCAGAAGTCGTACTGGAGCGACTAAATGCGGCCTGTAATTTCAGTGCCCCGGCCTTGAGTTCGTGCAGGTGCATACGGGTGCAACCATTGATCCCGCACTCCCGGACTCTACTATTCTGGTGGCCCTAGAAAAAGTAAGTAAATTATTTGCGGGCCCGGATTCAAAGTTTAAATCATACAAAAAATATTTTATGTCGAGTCATGGGACTTTTAGTGGAGTCAAGAGGCCGGCCGCACATCCTGGGATCTCTTACATACAGGCCTACGAGACAACCAGCTATCTAATACCACGGCACGACGAACAATACTCGTTATTTGGTTACGTGCTTAGCCGGCAATACCGTGGCATCAATAATGCATTAGCCGCTAAGGCCCGAGCGTGGCTGGCTCAACTACGTCAATTTGTTGCGGGACAAAAGAATGCTGGTGATCTGCGGGTGGAGATCGTAGCGGAGTTCTCAAATTTAGAGTCCATCCCAAATGGATATTTTGAGGTGGATGGCCGGGTGCCAAACTCGATTGGGGTAGTTTTGGCGACCCTCATAGAACATCGGGCCTTGGTAGAAGTTCTAAGCTGGCGCAGCCACATGAAAGAAACGGGAGAAAAGTTGCTCCAGTACGTTGAGGACGCCACCAAATGGTCGGGGTTGTTCTCCAAACCCCAATTGAATAAGCTGTATACTACCGAACAGCTATTGTATTGTTGGGTGGAGGACAATCCCAGCCGATATGACCCGGTAGTCCGACAACTTTTATCGGAAGGAACTGACAATTTGTCAAAAGTTGTCAACTACCGGGACATCGAGTTGGCGTCCTCAACTTTCGCCAGCCTGAACGTGCCCGCGAAATACGGCGCCCTATTAGAGTTTTTGTACGTTCAGGCTGGCCAGAAACAGGGCAATGCTGTAGACACTCTGTTCCGGGTACTCGCCGCCGCCCGCGAGTACCTGGTCCAAAACCGGGCCGTGTCACTGGCCACCTGCGATCCCCGATTCTTTTACGCAATGTCTGCTAAAAAGGATCGGGAGATCAAATCACAGGTGGCAGTGGCCGAGGTTTTTTCTTTCTTGATGCTCCGGGCAGCACAGGCAAGACATTTTTGCTCAATTTGCTTCTAGCTAAAATTCGCAGTAACCAAAACCTTGCATTAGCCGTGGCTTCCTCTGGAATTGCTGCAACGTTGTTAAATGGTGAGCGAACGGCACACTCAGTTTTTAAGTTACCTCTTAATTTGGGAAGCGAATAAACTCCAAAGTATAGCACTCGCGGCTCCCTGTTGCAACAATGCAAACCGATTGTATGGGACGAATATACAATATCACATAAACTATTGAGGCACTTGATGGCTGTCTGCCAAACATGCACAGTAATCAATTGTTGATCACGGTACCAGGTGTGGTAGTGTTACTGGCTGGTGATTTCAGACAGGCTCTGCCAGTTAATGTGCGAGGCACTCCAGCAGACGAAATAAACGCATGCTTGAAATGATCTAATATGTGTGGAACAAAGTTGAAAAGCTGCATCTGACCACAAACATGTTGAGTATTCAATATTTAACGATGCAGAGTCGGGTGCGTATGCTCAGAAACTGCTCGAGATAGGTGACGGTCGATTAGAAACTGACGGGGAAGGTATGATGCTCTTCACTAATGAATTTTGTCATATTGTTAAATCGGAAGATGAGCTTTTCCTGATTTAGAACAACATATTAATGACGAAAATTGGCTGTGTGAAAGAACCATAGTAGCACCAAAAAATGATATTTGTTCTCAAAATCAACAAAAGAATCTTGAACAAAATAACTTCTACGATATCGCTAGGAGTGCAATGTCTGAAAGAGGAGTTACTTTGCGGAAAAATAAAAGAGGGAGGCATTCATATCAACGGTCATATCGTCAAAGAAGATATTTTTAGAAGAGGGCTTATAGGTACTTGGTTCAATCAGAATCCGGTTGAATACTCTCTCGTGGATATCCAACAAACCACTTGAACAAATGTCAGTTCTCACATATTTTGTCTTGCTGCGAAATCGGGCTCAATCAACCAGATCCACCATTGGATAATAGCAATTTAATACACCTATGGAATTTAGAATCTATAGGAATCACTGATTCACCGAAATAGAGATCTAGTAGCCATCAAGCACTTCAACGAAACCACAGCGTTCAAAGGCAATAGATTTTTTCAAAGAAATTGGACCCAAAGCGTTAAAAAAACAGCTGAACTTATTCAGGTGCCATACGCAACAGTGAACAAAATCATACATGGCGGTATAAGTGAAGTAGTTCCCAAACCAGTAACTAATAAGTTCACTTTTTACTTCTTGGATGGGGAATTGGGGATCTTATATGTGGTATAATTTAAGATCCACTAATGTTGAACAAAGAAATGGCTTTGATCGCTGCGCCCTGAGTGCCAGGAGCTAGCCTAGTGCTAGTAGACTCCACAAGCTGATTCACTTAGTCCCGACATATGACGGTGACGCACTAAGCATTTATAATTACATTTCTAGCGCCAATCAATGACTGAATTAGTCCGAAAAAACTGTGGTAACGTAATGTTGTTATTAAGTAAATTAACTGGAAAAGCAGCTTTGACTATATATCAATGCTCAACCATAACTTCGATTGAAACTTCATTGTGGGGGCTTTAAAAAGTGAGTGTGGTGACAATAGGGATTTAAATACCCTACTGATAGAATTATCGAACCTCAAACGAAAATGACCCCTTTCGTTTGAGGTACTACACAATACACTACACAAAAAGGACTTTATTTTTTAATTAAAACAAAAACTTTTTTTTTTAAAGTAAAGTAAAATAAATACCAAAAAGTAGTGTAGTAGATATTATTATTGGAAGCTGAAGGGCGAATCGATATTATTAAACAAAAAAAATCTAATATCTTACCAGCACCGCGCTTAATTAGTCAACCACCGTATTTCCCCGAGAATCCAATGCGATATTCCCAGAACATTAATAAACCTTTTTACTCTGCTCGACCACAGCAATCATTCCAGCAGCAGGCACCAAAACCTCAGCAGATACCTAATCCAAACAATGTATTTACCTCTTGTGAAAAATCAACGCCCAGTGCTTTTGATATATGATGGCCACTCCACACACGCAGGGCTGAACATTATTGAAGAAGCACGTAAAGAAAACATAATGATTTTAAAACTGCCGCCCCATTCCAGCCATATTTTGCAGTCCCTGGATTTAGCAGTGATTAAAGCCTTCAAGGATCGCTGGGATCCTTTACTCGTTAAGTGGCAGCGGCTGAATGTCGGAAGTGTTCTGCCCAAATCTGAATTTTCACTACTAATTGGACCTGAGATAGATCCTCAGGTGTTACGCAACGGATCTAGAAAAGCGGGTATTTACCCAGTGAATCTCTTTCTAGATACACATGGCCAGAGAACTTCAACGTCCCCGACAGATCACGGGCTCGCGCCATGTGGGTGCAAATATAATATGCGGGCAGTGGTTTTCCGATATTTGATTAACCGGGTTCCGGAAGAACGATTGGAGGAGTTTTGGGGCGAAGTGGTAGAAGTAATAAAAAAATATAGTCAATAAGTGATTGATACGAGTTTATATTTTCTCCTTTAAATATAATATTGATCGAATAATATTCTCGTGCGGGGCTAGCATAGCATACCTTGCCGCAACTTCACTTGTCGCGCTACTCAGCGTCATTTATTTATTTAAACTTTATTGCACAGATCAAACTAGTACAAATGGCGGACTTATTGCCACAAGGCATTCTCTACCAGTCAACCATAAGGCTAAACAGAAACATTGAGTTGGTGCAGGGTCTATAACGTCATCTGTCTTACTGGTACGGTATTGAAAGGTTTGTCATAATCATAACTGTGACAAATGTTCATTTGCTACACTACACATTTCAAATTCGAATTATGATATTAGTAATCGAAGAAAAAGATGGTGACACAACTAATGTTCCTGACATTAACATCCCAAACAAGAACGAAGTGGCTGCTATGCCAGTTATAAATCATGAAATTCGTGTGACGTAATTTATGGATGACCCCTAAAATAGATTTTAAGGTAATGATTTCCAACAATATTACTGAAATTGAACCTTTTATTACCGTTGATAGTAAGATTGTGGAAAATATAGTGTATTTTCTTATAAGGATACCTTTAGTGAAACCTCAAATGTATTTAACCAGAAAGATTGTTCCCATAATCCAAAATGCACCCACCTGTACCTATCCCAAATACGAAAGGTAACTCTAGCGTACACGAAGACAGAAGTTTACGAGGTCGAAGAGTGTACGGAGCTTCACGAATTGGTTTGTAAAGGGAGTGTTTTACAGAAAGCTAATTGTGAGGCTGCAATTTTGTTACAAAAGAATGCAAGTGAATGCAGTGCAGTGAAGAGGAAATACGAGAACTTTCGCCAGAAGTGATCTTTATGTATTTTGATACAATAAATGAGATTAAAATATAATGTGGTGTCGATGAAGAAACGTCATGGATACGGATCCCTGTATCCTATGTTCTAGACGGAAGAAATTGCGAAGTTGATATCGCCGGAGTGACTAGATTTCGAACCAGAGAGTCCAGTGAAAAATGAATCATAACAAAACTGGTAATTGAAAGGAAGGAGGATATACCTGAGATTGAATTAACTTATGATAAAGAGAAAATGACTTCAAACTTGAAGCATTTAAGGCAAATTAAAAGATTTGAAGTCCAGACCCAGCATATTTATAAACAATATGGGTTAATATCTTCTGTGATGGTAGCCGCACCAAAGAAAGTATGAAGAAGGCACTGATACCAAATTCGTAGAGGCATGAGCGTGAGGAAAGCATCTAAGTTATCCGGTCTTGGTATCCTTGTTCAGTTTTTAAATGCTGGTTCCTTGTTTTAGCCACATTATTGATGGCGGGAGGGAGATATTGTGCGGAGGCAGTTTAAACCAAGATTTTGGATTCGCTCCCTCTCTGCCTAAATGTAAAACATTGTGTCTTTTGATTGCACTATTCTAATGCAGGATTTTACTTTTATTCCAGCGGGGATAGGAAATAAAAAAATATTAAGATTAATTAAAAATCTAAATTCGAAATTGGAATTAAATTAAATTTTTGGATGAACCTTTTTGTTTTTTGGAAATTTAAATTAAACACAAATTTAGAAGATGACATTGTGGTCAAATTAGATTTTTCCACACATACACTCAACTTACCTCATGGCTAAAGTATATGCATTTTCCAAATTTAATTCTGCATCGGGAATGTCACTGGTAAATTCCTGTTTCTTCAATACACTGGCCCTATTCTGCGTGGTCGAGACAGAAGCATAGCCGGAATCTCTCTGTAGCTGGGGTCCCGAGCACACTGCAAAGAAGTGACCTCAATCAGGACAGGTTCTCAGTACGGACTAAGCAAGGTGCGTGTCAGTCTCCTTCAAATACTGAAAACATAGGGAATTAGGATTTCACTTAGAGTAAAATAACGTTTGTTGGCACTGTTAAAAGTTAGGTCTGTTATATAGACTAAGTCGAACATGTTACACTCCCAGTGATACTGACTGAGCTACTTCTGTAAGCGTGTCCTAGATTTAAACAGTTCTATGATAAGTAACCTGCCAAAGCAGGCATGGGTTAAGTCTGTACATAGCCTATTGTTATAAAATAAAGTTGTCATAATTACCACATTTTTCCTTTAACATTCCACGTAGGTCACCTGATTAATATTATTGAAAGGCATCCTTTTTTTTCTAGGTCACGATATACTCATCTAACGAGTTTATTAATTTATTTAGTTGTGAGAATCTTCCCGTTGTGTTTTATTTTATCTCACACAATTTGTTCCTTTTTTTGGAAAGAGTTTTGGTCTTTCTTTTTGGAACTGCCTTCCAAAAATTAATTTAGCCGAGCTTGGAAGGTAACGTTTCAAGGGAGATGATGATAACACTTAAATAATATTTGTAAACATCAAACACAATATATTGTATATTTTATTACATTACTTTCACAAAAAAAACCTTCATTTTCTTTTCTTTCAGTAGGCACAGCTAAAGCCATGTGTTAATAATACGCGACAACAACCGCGACGCCATTAAAAGACAAAATTATACTAGAAGTGGTCAGGCAACAAAACAGATAAAACCGTGGAAGTATCAAAAAAATATGAAGTTTTACAGCCGCATGTGTGTAACAAAAACTGAACAACGAACTACGAGGTACATGATTACCACCGACCTTAGGTATATACCTGTAACACTCTTAATATTTTGTGTACTTAATATCATTGCCTTTGGGATGAAATTAATTCTTATTTTCGCAACTTAACTATAAAAAGACGTTGCAGCTAAAAATTGTAGCAAGAAATTAATTCATGTTCCGAGGTTGATATTACTCATCTCGACTTAAGAAGCTTAACATGTTGGGAATTTGAGATGGAAAAACCGGAATTGTGGAAACAGTGCGGTAAGCATTTCTTATATGAAAAAAGAGTAATCATTAACATTATAACTTTCACTTACATTTTACTGTTACCCTATAAAATTCTTTATCATAATGTTATCGGTGTTCCCACATACGAGAAATATATTTGCGGTAAATGTAACGAGATTCAAGATAAAAATAAAAATAAAAAATTAAATATCCTAACACCTTAATCTGCTGTCGATATCAATATCTGTTCAGTAACAATTATAGCTGACAGTTCTGGTATATACAATATGTCAAATAATGTGGCTAACGAGCCTCCAATCACCATTCCACCTCTTGAAGAATTGTTAGACTGTCAAAACGTAGATATGTATAAAAAAATAAACAGGGGACTTTGGGCTGCATACTTCAAAATGACAACGCTCTGCTCATTCAACAATTATTCAGTCTGAGGCTTCATCTCGACTTCCACTCTCGAGGGTCAACATCGAGCCCTTGATTAAAGAAATAATATGTGCAGTAAATAAAACTGGGTACAAATTTTTGACGACCATATGCGACCAGGACCCCACAAATATGGGTGCCGACAAACTATTAAAGAAGTTTTCGTCAACTTCGAGCAGCGCAGTGGACTCGAGAAGTTCGTTTTTTTTTTATGACCAAGAGGTATCTTATAATGATATACCACATTTATTGAAATCTATAAGGAATAATTTAAAAAAAAATGGCAACATGATTTTGAATGGCAGAACAGCAAAATGGGCTCATCTCAATTTGGTCGAGGAAAAAAATCGGAATTTCCTATATTTTTCAAAAATTACCAGCGTGCATGTATCACCAAAATATAGAGCTAAAATGAAAGTCAAATATGCTGCTCAAATGTTGAGTAACACAGTGGCTGCAGTGCTAAAACATATGTCTGAAGGGGACGAAAATAAAAGCCTTGCAGCAGACCTGATGGAAACCGCCCATGTTGTGCAGGAACTCGTCCGCTTGTTCGACTGCACCAATGGGCCCTCGTCTAAAGAAAGGGCCTGCGACAAAACGTATCACATAATACAAATCACTTGGAGGAGTGGGCCAAGTACGAGAAAAAGATGGAAACAATTAAATTTACTAACAATGCTGGAACTGTCGCGGGTAACGTGAAGTGTATAAAGGGCTACGTAAATACATTAAAATCTTTGAGAGGAATTTGGTTGGAGTTAAAAAAATGGGGTTCAAATATTTAAATTTGCGCCAATTGAACCAAGTTTCTTTAGAACATTTATTTGGCGTTATCAGACAACACTGTCCGACGAGCAGTAACCCCACCTGCACGCATTTTATGTCGGCCCTAAAGACAGCCATTGTAACTGGACTGACATAGTCGTGGGTTAACTGCCAAAAAGATGGCAATACATTGTAGTATGTAGCTAATGTCTACATTTAGTGTTTAGCAGAAACACATTGGTTTACTGCTACATAATGCATATTGCTTGGATAAGCGTTAACCTAATTGTAAATGTGTATATAAACTAATGTTGATACAAATAAAGGGTCATTTACTACCGACGAGCTCCGCCTATTACTTATCTCCTCATCAGTAGCTCATACATTACTTCAACATTACATTGCTAACAGATTTTCATAATCTTATATTTACCCAGCGCATTGAAGCTGATGATAATGAAAATAATTGTAAGTGACACGGATTCAGAAGAGGACGACATCCCAGTTTTAAATTTACCAGACACTGAACTTCAGGATGAAGATGATTTAGGTCATATAGATAATCAGCCAATAGTGATGATGATGATGATACGTTAGGCTACATAGCAAAAAATTTGCAAAATCAACAAATGTAAAATTTGTCATGGTTATTTGACGGTTGTGGATCCCGAACAAATAATGGAGGATACAATATATCAACATTAGGTAAGAGAATGGTGGGGAAATAAAAATCATTAACGTACCCCTCAAAAAAATTATGTAGCTTAGTCAAATGATACGATGGAGTCGGAAATATGACCAGTTTTACACAGACGTAACATTTTTGATTTGACGGTGACATTATTATCTGTAAACTGTGATACGACATGGTTTGGTTGTGTGTCACACAAGAATACAGTGTGTGCAAAAATATTTACGGCTTTAGCACATTTATTTATACGACGCCAGTGCAATAGGCTTAACCAAAGAATAGCTGCGCGTGAAGAAGGTTTGGCCGATGCAGTGAAACGAGCTCAACAAGGGAATTAGAGAATTTTTTGTATGTATAGATTAATTAACTACCCAATATTTTTAATTATATTCGCTTTTTTCTCCAATTGCTTCGTTTAGGTACTTTTGTTTCTATTCCGATTATTCACAAGACAAAGGTTAAGGTCGTTTGAAATAATACTACTTATTGGGTAGATATTCTGTCCATAACACAATCTTATGCGAACAAAACTGGTCCGAGCCTTCATCTCAACGGATTTAAAGAAATGCTGTCCTATTTGTTACGACACGAGGCTCCCACAGTCTCGACAATCAACATTGAGCCACCCCTTTATGGAATACATAGCCCCGTATACGGTGATTGCCTGTTTGATATGCTGGAAATAAACCACATACTTTGCCACTTAAGACCAAGCTAGGGTACGGCCAGATTGAAGTGGATAATTAAATGCGTTAAAAACAGGTTAAAACGTGCCATTCGGCTTAAATACTGCTCCTGCAACATTCCAGAAGGCCAGGCTAGTCTTGAGAGCCATCCAGTCAGCCTCCACAGCAACGCATCAAAAAATCTTGAGAGCAGTATTTGACAGGTTTAGGGAAACGATCTTAAAGGTTCAATTGGATAATTCTAATTTTCTCAGAAAGGGAGTCCTCTACTTCGGACATACTAAAACGAGTGAAGGACTTAGGCCACACGACGATAAAATTTATGTAGTGCTTAATAAACCCTATTCTAAAACACTCGAGTGAAGACGAGAAGAGACGCGAAAGTGAGGATGTTAATGTGGCGTGTCGCCAGGCATTGTTTTCATGCCCCTCGAGTCTATCGCAGACTTTTTTTTTTTTGGTATTGTTTGGATCTGCGGGTCCTTGGGGGCCCTTTGCATCATTTGGGACTGACACGCTTCGTCCATTTGGACAATGCGCCGAGAAACTATCGCAGAGTCCAACTTGTTAGGATACTCGGAACAAGACTTAACCGATTTAAGTAAACAATGGACGCGATTCTACAGCGGCCGCTAAACCTCCTAATTTTATTTAGGCGTCGCTTAACCACTTTGCTATTCTATGAGCAGCTGTCATAATCAAATGACAACACCAATTTGAATCTGACGTTTCTTAATTTAGGCGGTCTATTCAATTTAGGTTTAGCTGCTTAAATGCTATTCAGTAATGTCTTTTTTAAACCAAAATATAGAAACGTCAAGCTAAAGTGACTAATTTTAGCGGCGAATAAAATAGTCCCATTTAAAATACGAAAAAGGGAATTCCGACTCCATCTTTGATCACATCTCATCTTCATAATTTTATAGTGATTTATTTTTGACAACTGTTTAACATGGAGACCATGCGTTTAAAGTTATAATTATACACACTAATAGTAATAGCTACGAGCTGCTCAAGAAAGTCAAGTTGTGCTGAATCACATTTTTTCGAAATGGATAAAGAATATGTCATAGCTGCTGTGGTGGCCAACGAGAGGGAGTATGGCGAGGGCGAGGGTGTAAAAATTTATTTGAAGAGGTTGCGAGTCAATTCTAACCCATTTGACTGGTCCGAGCGGAAGTTCCGTAAATTGTTTAGGCTGTCGCGGGCCATGGGCCGGCACGTAGTGGACACTTTGTGTGAAGGCGATGCGTTACGAGAGGGGACGGTGCCGCCACATTTGAAGGTTCTAAGTGCACTGAATTTTTGTGCCCATGGCAGCTACCAGACTGGGAGAAATTAATATACTAGCTCAAAGTCAACCAACTATAAGCCGCAGTCTGGCAGATGTGTGTCCTTTTATTATCGAAAGGTTGACCCCACAGTGGATTAAGTTCCCAGTGACCAGACTAGAGAAAGACCGGGCAATGCAGGAGTTCCAGGACAATTTTGGAATACCATGATGATGATGCGCAAATAAAGGTGTTGTTAGGTTTAAGCACGGCTGGTAGTCTTCATACAAAAAATAACTACTCGTATTGTCTTTGGCGGTTAGAAATATTAGAAAATGTCAGCGTCCCTGTCCCCCGCGCCTCCTACCGCAATTGTGCGCTTGTCAGTGTCATTCTGTTGCTGCCTTGAAGTGTCTTGTCACTCTTATCAGTTAAAGTTTCAAAGTTGATCGAGTGAAGTTGTGCGTTGATTAATTTCCGTAACTTATCCTCTTAACTTTTGAAACCGTAATTAGAGCTCGCAATTATGTTCAATAAGTGCTGTGTTGTGAGCTGTGGTAATAGGCGAAAGGACGTCAATTCGTATAGGTTTTCAAAATCTGAGATAGGACTCAATTAATGGTTACAGTGTATCAATTGCGAGAGATTGCGGAGTTTGAGCTTCCAGGATCTTCGCAAGCATTTTGTGTGTCAAAAGCATTTCGTGAAGACGTTCCTTGCGTCTTGCGTCGTCTCTGTTGGCGCCTATCCAACATTATTATAATATTTTCTTTTTTGTTGTAGCCCAATACGTGAATGGTGATAAAGTCAGCCCAACATTAAAAATACGTCTGAAATGGTCTCTTTCCTAGACGACCTTTTCGACTCCGTTAATGGAGCAACTCTATACAGTAAAAAAATAAAGGAAAACCAACGCGCCACGCAGTGACACAACAATCACCCAATCATGAATTCTGGAAGGAAGCCATTGAGAAATTAAACAAAATCAGATTTATTGATAGTAGTGGAAAACAAACATCCGTGCCTTCCTTGAAAAACTGGATTGTAACTTTAAAAAGTTTTCAAAGATTGTGGCACTTCTTTAAATCAAAAAATATTACAATTATGCGCCCGCGATACAATTCTGATCCAATAGAAAACATTTTTGGACAGGTGCAGGCGTATAATTTTAATTTTAGAAATAATGATCCGAACTGCCACACTTTCGTAAGTACCTTTAGATCACTGTTCATCAAGATTCAATCAATTTCATTCTGAGAGCTATAATCGTGAAGAGCAGCTACTGAAATAAAAAGCTCTATTCATTACAAAAGAAAGGGATGAGGAGCATGTTATTGGCTCTCCTGAATTCACTAATATTCAGAACCGAGTTGAAGCAAATATTCCCATAATTGCGAGAGAAGAACGATTAAAAACCCATTCACGTGCATACACTACAGGGTGGGTCGTAAGAAAAATTATGAATAAAGTCAATTGCGAGCAATGCGAAGCTAGTTTAACTACAGATGAAAAAAATAGAAACAAATAGTATACATAAGCTGGATTACTTTTAGGGAATATAAATCTATAGAACATAGTTAATTGACTTACCCTTCAGAGTGTGTCGTTAGATTGTTCGGAGACATCACTTTATTTACAAACAAATACCCAGAAGAAAACCCCCAAAAAGAATTTAAAAGAATACATGTATTTTAAATACCCATGTGAGTTTCTTACATGTGACCAGCCACAGACAACCCCCACTAGACGGAGCATGTGAGGCGACCCGCGCGCACCAACGATATGGTACGGCAGAACATTTAAGTATCAACACGGCGGCCACCGTTTAGTTGCGTCCTTGTTTATGATCCATGCGTACGTCAACGAAAAAAGAAATTAAATAAATAACATGGTAAATCGTAGTGTTAAGTGGTGTAGAGAGACCTCATAAACATGGACGCAACTAAACGGTGGCCGCCGTGTTGATACTTTAATGTTCTGCCGTACCATATCGTTGGTGCGCGCGGGTCGCCTTACATGCTCCGTCTAGTGGGGGTTGTCTGTGTGACCAGCACAAAAGTATTGTCAGGAAAATTTTCTACAACCTGACTGCGATTAACAGTGTTTAATTGGTGTGATACTAACAATAAAATACTAAAGAGCACGGATTTGATTCGGTTAGAAAATAAAAGTTTGCCACCGATGCAATTAAAAGGTTTCAATAAATATAAAAAAGGATAACAATAAAAAACTGCAGAAATAACATGTATAATATTTATTCATTTCTCGAATTTCTAAATACATAATAAATATACTGGCATATATGGGCTACAAATATTCTTGGCATAAAAGATGATAGCATTGCTAGAGATATTACTCTATAAATAAAAAATAAAAAAAACTGTCAAAGTATAAGTGATCATCTTATAGCGATGTTTTCTCTATGGAAGTTACCCGTCTGAACGTCAGTTCTCTAGTTAGTCTGTGGGGTTAAGGCCGTTCCCTGAGCCAGAACCCCGAGCCCCTCCTCAGGCCACCCGTCCCTGTCACATCACAGTCACATTTCAAAAGAGTGACGGAGACAGAGCTTGCGGGTCGTAAGGCGATATCTTTTTTCGTAAGAATTTGTCGATGATTATTTATTTTAAAAATATTGGCTTCAATTATTGAAATTCGGAAGCTGTAAAATTACTATTTTAGTTATGATTGATTTTTCTCCTTTTTTTGTTTCATAGTGTCACGTAGAAAAAAAACAAGTAAAGTTGGAGTAAAAATTCGAATTGGAGGTTACTTTGGGAATTAATTGTATCGAGCGAAGTGTTATGAATCGTGTATCGAATGCTGTGTTATTAAAGATAATATAATCAAGAATGATATATATTTTTCCCTCGTTTACTAATATCAACGTTTCGTAGAAAAATAGGATAATTTTTGGGGTATTTTTGCAAATCTGGCTCAGGGAACGGCCTTAAGTCCCCAACAACGACAGGATGTATACACGGTAAGTAGGGATTTTAAAATCAAACATGGCTGTGCAGGTCAGGTTACGAGTAGATCTTAAAACAGATATAAAACCTTCCGAGCCGCACGTCCCGTTGAATCTTGCTCATCTACCTAAGATTTCAATTAAAACTTTTGATGGTAATTTGGAGAACTGGGTGGGATTTCGGGAACTTTTCAACTCATTGATTTACCAACGATTTCAAATGTGATGAAGCTCCATTATTTGCTTTCAAGTTGTCAAGGCTTAGCATATGATTTGATAAAATGTTTTCGCTTATCCCAGGATAATTACACAAATGCTTACATTGTGGACAAAAAACGTCAAATAGTGTATTATGAAAAACTGCTTCATTGTGAGCCTATAAAAAATATGCACGTTAAATATAGCTGATGAAAATGCAATCGAACTGCATCGGCTATCGCTAGTTCTCTCACACATTTCATGAACATTAACATTACTTATCGATTTCGCCTCCTGTTAGCGTCTTTTTTATAATTGTTCGCATACAACATTGTTTACATTGTCCATTACTAATATAATTTTGCATATCCTTGTTTTATCGCTGCATTTAACAGTGGTTCACCGCTAAAAACTGTGTTAAAGTGCACAACATGTCGTCCGACGAGTTGAAGAGGCTGACCGTGGCTCGTGGCCAAGCCAAGGGAGCCATGACAAGGCTGTACCGATTCGCAGTGGATCCTGATGCCAGGCAGGCCACACGCAGTGAATTAATGGTAAAGCGAGATAGGCTGCAGAAAACGTTCACGGACTATTGTGACTACGACGTAGAGATCTCCATCTTAGACCCGTTGAATTCGGAGGATTTCGGGGAAATGGAGAAAGATATTATAAAACTTGCGTTTTTCGAGGCGTTATCTGTACAGATTGACACGCGCGATGAGGCCGAAGTGGCATGCAAAAATTTAATGGAGAGGTCAGTGACTATGTAGACTTTATGTCATTATTTGAAAGTGTTATATCAATAACCCGTCCTATCTAGTTGCACCAAATTTTATCACTTAAAGTCATTGCTATTAGGAGAACCGGCGCATTTGATTCAACATTTGCAACATTCGCACTACCTAGCGAAGTAGTCATTCCCGAAAAATGTTAAAACTTGATCTTAGCTGATTTCTTTGATGAAGGCAATCGCATGTTAGTATTTTGAACAGCAAATGCAAGACAAAAAATCACAAACTATAAACACATTTACTGCGACGGAACCTTTAAGTCCTGCCCACGGTGTTTCAAGCAGTTATATTCTATACACGGCTATGATGAAAAGACTGTAATTAACCCCTTTAATTTTTGCCTTTCGGGAAAACAAGAAAAAGGAAACTTACCAACTATTATTCCGATTAATAAAATCACAAATTCTATCATTTGAACCCCAGAAGATAACTTTGGATTTAGTAGTGAACTGTATTATTACATTTGTTACTATTAAATCTGCTTGAGCCTGTTATAGTGGATAGCTTAAGGAAATCTCGGAGACTTTCGAAAAAAGATCCAGACTTTTCTAAAGAAGATTTGGATCTTGCTTTGAAAAAGCAGCGTAACAAAAAAACTAAGGTCAAGGCAATCACAGTCCCATCTATCAACCAGAATCTAGAAACAATGGCACAAGAATATGTCTTTGATAATGCTGTTACAGAAGCTACATTCAAAGGAAGTACCTTCTATGAAATGTACAAAGACTCTTTATTTCTTACGGATGTACAACTACAATCCCACGTGTCGTGTCTGTTTATAAGTCAGCTCAATACCTAAATATATACAAGGTGCCCTAAAATATTGACATTATCGTTGAGTTATTGTTATTTTTTCTCTGTCCCTTTCTTTCGTCAAACAAACTCAAGCCAAAATGCCAACTAAATCCCAAGCTGCCATTTTCCGTGAGAAAGAATAAAGGCCATCAACCAGTTAAAAGAAATTGCCTCGGCGGTGATGGCCAAGGACACGAAAAAATAATCGGTTGCTGATTTCACGGCTAGATACAATAAATTAGACAAGCCCAAAGATAAATTAGAGAGCGTCTTTCATGAGAATCTCCACGGCGCGGACCTCACCGCCGAGGTTGCCGCCTACACGAAATAATGACATCCTTGTCGCGTTCGAAAAGTTGAAGGTAACCTCAGCTCCTCCCGATGGCCCGCACACTTCAACCCTTCCTCACCCAGCAAAACAGAAACAACTAAGTTTCGACTGGGTAACGTCCGAAGGTGATCTTCCAGAGGGAGAGGGTCAGGATAACATCGCAAGTTACTTTACGGACGGGAGCAAAATAGAAGGTAAAGTTGAAGCGGCAATAACGGTCTGGATGAATGGAGTGGAGAGAAGTAAAATGAGCTTTCGCTTGGGAAATCACTGCTCAGTTTACCAGGCGGAGATGGTAGCTCTGCATAGAGCTACTAAGACAGCCCTCAAAAAGAAAACTCCCGTAAGGATCTACAGCGACTCGAGATCATCGCTGCAAGCGATTAGTGACCCGAACTCATTAAACCCAATCGCAGAGGAGGTAAGGGAAAATATAGAGACGGCGAGGACCAGAGGCCTCCCTATGGAACTTTACTGGATTAAGGCGCATGCGGGCCTGGCAGGCAATGTGAGGGCGGACGAACTAGCCAAGGCGGCAGCCCTAAAGGACAAGAGAGCCCCTGTGTTCGATAAGTTCCCGCTGTCCTTCGCGAAACGCTCACTCAGGCTGGAGACCCTGAATGAGTGGCAGAGCCGCTACCAGGCTTCCGAAACGGGCTCCGGAACCAGACTGTTTTTCAGCGACGTACGAAGGGCGAAAACCATAATGGACGTGCCGGAGGATGTCTACGCTTCACATATGCGCGCAGACGACCGCGGGGAAGGAGCGGGGCTGGGGGGCAAGCCCAGCTGATCGGTCAACGCCCGCGCCCCACCGCCGTCACTTGCCTACATTACTTCATGTGAACGGACGTATTGAGTGGTCCAAATATTGTAATTTCTATATACTTTACATTATAATTGCATTGAAGAGCAAGTCATCTTTTATTTAAAACAAAGTCCCATTCCTGGACACTTGGTCTGTCTAAGTCCGATATCCGCGCACTTTTTTTGACTCCGCTCATTTCCGCGCACTGCGCCCTCGACAACCTGGATTTGCCCATGAAAGACAGTGACTACGTTTTCGTATCCATAGTGGTACGAAAGCTTAAAGGTGAGCTTCGGACCCTCTTTGAGCGTAGATACGGCTCAACTACCACTCTGCCTGCCTGCCTTACCGGAGGAAAGATTTAATCGCGTGTTTGGAGAAGCATGCGCGTTGCATAGAAACCGAGTGGGCTAGCCCATTTCCCCCGCAGGCCAGGCAGCCCTCGCCACAACCTAGCCAGTACCATAGGCAGTCTCCCGTCGGACCTCCTCGACTCCCACCGCGAATAATCTATAGGGACAATGCCGCGTCAGCTCATTTCATAGTGCGAGTGCACTTGAATATGAGTCAACGCAGCACATAGCTCGAGCGGGCGAGACGAGGGACGCAGGGGAAAGGTTGGTCGTTTCCCAAGCTTTCGACGTCACTTCAATCCGGACCGTTGTAATTGTAACTTGGAAAACTATACAAGTAAAAAGAGTTCTTGTAGTTTCATTCCATCGCCCGTCACCCCTACAACTGGTGACCCGCCGACGGAAAATATACGAGTAAATAATTATAATATTAATTCGGAGTCAAGATTATGGCACAAAATGGGGCGCCGCCGGTTCTCGTGAAAGTGACGCAACAAGGGCAAATGCTACAAGGTCAGTCACAACGAGCACCGCAAGTACCACAAGAAGTGCCCCAGGCACAACAAGTGGAAGTTATGGCGTTGTCAGTATCCAGCCGCATACCGGATTTCTGGACGGATCAGCCAAGGGTGTGGTTTATCAGGGCGGAGGCCGTATTAACACCGCAGCGAGTCGGGGATGAACAAAAATTTGATATGGTGGTCTCCAAACTGCCCAAAGAAGTGATACTGAGGTTGGCAGACTTTTTGACCAACCCGCCAGCAGCACAAAAATATGAGACCTTGAAAAATAAATTGCTCAACATGCTCGAGGATTCAAAAAATAGACAGATCGAGAAACTGCTAGGAGAGTTGGACTTGGGCGACCAGAAGCCTTCCCAATTGCTGCAGCCCCCGTCACCCCTACAAATCCAAAAAATAGGCAATTTAAATCGGCCTACAAAAAGCTACTGGCACATTTAGAACTAAGTAAAAAAAAATGCGGCAATTGTACCCCTAGAAAATATCCCTACCTTGAACGTAGACTCAACTGCCAACATTATTTCATTTATTCATTGCACCATGGTTGTTTACAGAGATGTTACATAAATAATGTTGATGAATGATGTTACATAAATAATTCGGCTCAAGGAAAACGTTATCAAGATGAAACTGAAGAAGGAAAGATTTCGAAGTCTCTAAGGAATCTCATGAACTTAATTATACATCTTGATACTATTTTGCGCTGTGTTCGAAGAACGCGGCGGACACATTTAGGACCTGTCAATATGACGTTGTCTTTTTGCTGTCATAGAAATATTCAAATTCCTACCTACGGGTTTACGAATTAATTTCACAGCTTACGTTGTGTATTAGATTTCAAAAACGGCTAGATTTTGTTTTACGAGTTGTTTAGTATGCAACCATTTTTTGAAACTATACGAGGGCTGCTACTTATGTATCCGGAATCTGGGATTCCAACATTTTTAAACGCAATGTCTAACCTCCATGGTAAAATTTGTAATTTTTTTTAATACTGGCCGCATTTTTTTTTTCTTATGTACGCTAGTGTTTTGTTTTTGTTGGGTTTAAAATGTCATATCGCTGAAATGATGGAACTCACTCGTGAAAATATTCGTGCTATGATTTATTACGATTTTCGACGTGGTTTAACGCAACAACAGTGCGTAAATCAATTAACTTCGACTTTTGGTGATGAAGCCCCATCGAAAACCACTGTGTATCACTGGTTTAGTAAATTTAATCGTGGACGGAGTAAGCTCACGGACGAAGTTAAGGAAGGTCGCCCGAAATCGGTCGGTGTGCCACAAAATATTGAAGCTGTGCGAAAACTTATAATGCAAGACCGTCATGTTACGTATCGCGAGATAGAGGCCACTCAGGGCATATGTATGACGAGCATTCATAAGATATTACATGAATATTTGTCTGTAAAAAAAATTTGTTCGCGTTGGATCCCGCACAACTTAACTCAGGATCAAAAAGAAGCTCGCGTCGAATGGTGCAAGAAAACGGGTTGGGGTATAGCAAAAGGGGCCCTATTTTTAGGACTTAGAAAATTTACGATCAAAAATTTTTTTTTTGTTTGTTTGGGCTTAAATTAGATTGAATCTTGTATACAACGCTAAAATAAGCATATTTTATTCTTTAAACTTTTTCTCTCAGATCGATATTTACCGAAATATTGGGGTTCAAAGGGGCGCGGGACTTAGAAATTTTTTGATTGTGGTCATGTCATTATAACACTTATTTTTTATGATGCTATCGTATAGATGACGCTAAAATAAGCATGTTTTGTACGGGCAACTTTTCTCTAAATTTAATAATTACCGAGATATTGAGGTTTTAAGGTAAAACTGCTTGCTGAAAATGGGCCTTGCCAAATACTGACTTGCACACTAATTATCCTCGCACTGCACACTAAAACCCGTTCCAGACCTTCCGATCCTACCCGATCCGATCCTACTTATCGGATAATGTGTAGCGTAACTGTTTGGAAATCGGATAATGTGTAGTGCAATAGTTAGGACCTAAAACACAACACATTATCCGATTTCTTCCGATAAATCGGATCGGATCGGAAGGTTTGGAACGGGTTTTAGATCCGACTCGGCCGGGTTAGGTTAGGTTAGTTTTTTTTTTTTTATATCCCGTAAAACAGTTTTGCAAATACCTTTAAATAGTATATTGAATTCGCATTATTTAGTATGCATAATTAGTGTGCAAGTCAGTTTTTTTGGTGAAACTTTCAAATATTTTGATCGAAAAAGGAGAATATACAGATATCGATTTATATTTGTCGGCGGCCGATCGTAAAATCCGCCAGATCACGAAATTCCTAGGCATATCGTGAAACGCCGCCATTTCGTGATTTGATTAAAAGTTGACCAGGCATATCATGAAATGCCTGGGCAGATCGATTAGAGCAACGCATTCGTCGATAGTCCTAGCTCTATACCGGGCATATCGTGAAAATCCGGCAGATCACGAAATTCCTAGGCATATCGTGAAACGCCGCCATAACCATCCCGGCCGTAACCATCTAATCCTGATCACCTTTCAGAGCAGATCCGACTCGGCCGGGTTAGGTTAGGTTAGTTTTTTTTTTTATATCCCTAAAAAACGCTCCATAATGTGCGGTTTTAGCCAAATCACGAAATGGCGGCGTTTCACGATATGCCTAGGAATTTCGTGATAGCCAGATCATGAAATGGCGGCCTTTCATGATATGCCTAGGGATTTCATGATCTGCCTAAACGTCACTAAGCAAATCGTTAAACGTTATGTTTTGAACGATATGGCGGATGCCGTTTAGCCAAATCACGAAATGGCGGCGTTTCACGATATGCCAAGGAATTTCGTGATCTGCCGGATTTTACGATCGGCCGCCGACATATACATGCCCTTTTTAATATGCATTCGTGTAATTAAATTAATTGCAATTATTAACATTTGCAATTATCACCAAGAACAAAATTAAAATAAAAAAAGGTCAACACTATTGGCAGTATGAAGAAACTCATGTGATGCATAATTATTAAAAAAAAAATGTTCTGAGAAGGATAGTGCGATAGCGCGGGAAAGTTTGTATGCTGCGTTTAGTTCATAATTGTGGTGTGTATAAATGGCGGAAAAAAGGTAAGATTACACTTGAAATTTTGAGATTCCGTTATTATGCTGTTTAGAAAAAAATGCCCAGTTAAAATAAAAGTAAAAGCATTAGTTATAAAAAAAAAACAACAATAAAATGTTATCATTAATAAATGAGCTTGGTAAGACAGTGCTAATAACTATACGCAGTCTTTATTAAAAAAAACGTTCGGTGCACCAATATTTTCACAAATTTCTTTGAATTTTAGTGCGCTCTCTTTGTTTTTTAGTTGTAATTGTTTCCTGGGTTTGTTTCGCTGTTAATTTTGATTGTCAGTTTGGGATTTTAGTTTTGGTTTGGGTTTGTTGGGTTTCTAGTTGGTTAATAGTATTTTTAGTTGGGGTTTGCGTTGGTTTGTTTTTCTTGGGATTTTAGTTGGTTAATAGTCTTTTCAGTTGGGGTTTGTTAGTCTTTGCTTTAGGAGTTTCGTAATTTTAGTTCCAAAATGGAGCCTTTAGAGGTCATTTTGGCACGAAATTTTTCCTTGTGGAATTATGCTTCCACAATATCCACTGAGGAAAGTGCTATATCGGCTGCAATAGCCTGGTTGTTGTTGCCATCAACGTCGCCGCGGTGTCCTAACTGCGCGGTGAAAATGCTACGTGAAAATTCGCCGACGTACAAGTTAGGATATCGCTGGCGATGTTATAAAAAAGAGTGTCGCTTCATTATTTCACCCACTAATAATACCTTTTTTGACAAAAGTAAGGTTAGTGTGATGAAAACTTTACGCCTCATCATGCACTTTTTTAGGAGGGATAAGGTAACACAGGCGGCGCTAGATGTAGGTGTGACAAAAATGACCGCCATTCAAATATACCACTACCTAAGAGAGGTATGTGAGGTAGCAGAGGCGCATGACCGGACCATGATTGGCGGCCCAATGGACGTTGTAGAGGTTGATGAAAGTCACCTTTACACTAATAAATATCACCGGGGGCGTCTCTTAAAGCGCCAGACATGGTCATTCGGCTGTGTCAGTCGTCTGACCAAAAAAGTTCACGTCGAACTTATTCCAAATAAAACCCGCGCCACTTTGGACTCCATTATACGCGCCACGGTGCAGGAAGATTCTTTTATCATGTCCGATATGCACCGCGCGTATACTGGGGTTCATTTGCGTTTGGGCATGCGCGGTCATGCGACAGTGAACCATAGTATAGAATTTGTTGCAGGGTTGGTTGCTATTGACGCCGATCCACGTCTAGGGGAATCAATCGAAGGCACACAAAAGCGTAGTGTGCAAGTACACACAAATACGATTGAACGGCAATGGCTGGAGCTGAAGCGCCATTGCCGTTCATGTCGTAGTGAAAAAAAATTGAAGTGGTATATGGGGGAGTTCATGTACAGGCAGAATATTTTGCGACCCTGCCCAACGCCAGCCGCCAGATTCCGAAGATTTTTGGCGGACATTCATAAAGTGTATCCCGGTTTCGGGCGGCGTGGAATTAAAATTAATAATTGCCGCTGTCGTCCTAATTGCACTCGTCGCGGGCCAGCGCCATAAATTGATTGTTTGTAAGTTAGTTAAAAAAATAAACAATTAAACCCACAAAAAAAAACAAAAAAAAAACAAAAAAAAACAAAAAAAGCAAAAAACGTAAAAAAAAAACAATAAAAAAATTGATATGTTTTGTTGATAATAGCCGTTTCTGGGACTATATTTTACACTTTTTTTTGCTGTTGAAACTGTAGGTTAGGTTAGGTTCCCCCCCGAGGGTGTCCACCTTGTCGTGGTGGGGGGGCTCAGTACCTGTGTTGTGCGCGCGGGGAAGCCAAGAGACACCAGGGAGGGGGCCTACGGGCCAAGACGGGCGGAGGAGACAGGTGCTGGTTGGTGTCTTCGGCCTGCGTGGGTCCTTGGGATGTATAGTCAAAATGCTTGCTTACATGGACACTCGTAAATAGTCTACCATTACGAGTAGGTAGGTAGATATAGTCTATCCGGAATTCTAAGATCAAATTCTGTCAAACTGGCACAAGTGAAAAACGACCTTAAAATCGAATGTAAGCCTGAAAATACGAAAAATTTTAAGTTTTTTTTTTAAACCCCTTTATCTCGGTAAATATTACTCTGAGTGAAAAAGTTTAAAGAACAAAATATGTTTTTTTTAGCGTAATCTACAAGATTCAATCTAATTTAAACCCAAAAACAGCAAAAAAAAATCATTTAAAATTTTTCTAAGTCCTAAATTTGTATGTATGTTATGCATTTGAATCCCAATATCTTGGTAAATATTGATCTGAGAGAAAAAATTTAAAGAATAAAATATGCTTATTTTAGCGTAATATACAAGATTCAATCTAATTTAAGCCCAAACAAACAAAAAAAAATTTTTTGATCGTAAATTTTCTAAAAATAGGGCCCCTTTGAACCCCAATATCTCGGTAAATATCGATCTGAGAGAAAAAGTTTAAAGAATAAAATATGCTTATTTTAGCGTAATATACAAGATTCAATCTAATTTAAGCCCAAACAAAAAAAAAAAAATTTTGCTCGTAAATTTTGTCCTAAAATCGGGTCCCCTTTGAACCCCAATATTTCGGTAAATATCGATCTGAGAGAAAAAGTTTAAAGAATAAAATATGCTTATTTTAGCGTTATATACAAGATTCAATCTAATTTAAGCCCAAACAAAAAAAAAAATTTTGCTCGTAAATTTTCTGTCCTAAAATCGGGTCCCCTTTGAACCCCAATATTTCGGTAAATATCGATCTGAGAGAAAAAGTTTAAAGAATAAAATATGCTTATTTTAGCGTTATATACAAGATTCAATCTAATTTAAGCCCAAACAAAAAAAAAAAATTTTGCTCGTAAATTTTCTGTCCTAAAATCGGGTCCCCTTTGAACCCCAATATTTCGGTAAATATCGATCTGAGAGAAAAAGTTTAAAGAATAAAATATGCTTATTTTAGCGTTATATACAAGATTCAATCTAATTTAAGCCCAAAAACAGCAAAAAAAAAAAACAATTCAAAAATTTTCTAAGTCCTAAAATAGGGCCCCTTTTGCTATACTCCGACCAGAAAACGTTAAAAAAATTTAACCGAGGTGAATCAAGATCTGTTTATAATATCTACACAGGTGACGAATCCTGGATCTATGCATACGATCCCGAAACTAAACAACAATCAACAGTGGGTGTTTCAAAATGAGCCGAACCCTACGAAAGTGAGTCGTGCAAAAAGCACCTTAAAGCAAATGGTGGCCTGCTTTTTTGGTATTAATGGCCAAGTGGCTACAATTCCACTGGAAAATCGTAAAACGGTTAATTCGGACTGGTACACGACCATTTGTTTGCCGGAAGTATTTGAGGAAATACGCAAAAACAACCAGCGACGCAGAATCATACTTCACCATGACAATGCCAGTTGTCATACATCACGCGAAACAACTACATTTTTGGAAGGTCAAAAAATAGAATTGACGGGTCATCCACCATACAGCCCTAATTTGGCACCCAATGATTTTTATTTATTCCCAAATGTAAAGAATAAATTACGTGGTCAACGATTTTCGACCCGTGAAGATGCCGTCGATGCGTTCAAACAGCACGTTTTGGAGATACCTCAATCGGAGTGGAAAAAGTGCTTTAAAAATTGGTTTCAACGAATGCAAAAGTGCATCGATCATCGCGGAGAATACTTTGAAAAACAATAAAACCATATTTAGCCATATACGTTTTGTTTATTTTTTCTATTCCGGATACATAAGTAGCAGCCCTCGTAAGCTACACTAACTAATTCATTTCACTGCACAGTGTAGTTACGGCTATGCTGTGCGGTAAAACCAAGTGGAAGGCAGTGGCCTCTTTCTGCGAAAGCATAATGCTGCAGAAAGAGGCCGCGGAGCTAGCGCGAGGAAAGCATGGACCCGAACCTGCTCCGGCGCAGATGGATTGATGCAATTCGCAATTCGTCTGAACCCTTAGCAGAGCCAGTGGTTTAGGGGCCCACAGCCCACATTGCACGGCTCTGCACGTCTGGGGGGGGTATCGTTGCGCTTGCGATGCTCCCCTCCCTTGGCGCGGGTGCCCCGGCGTAAGCTGAACGGGGCTGCCGGGCTGCTTAAAATAAATTGAACCATCCAACATGTTACTGAACGACGACAATGATTATGAAAACATCAATTTAGGTATAGAGGAAAGACTTTTGTATTCAGATGAAGAATAAACTTCATATTCATTATCCAATGTGCCAACAGATACGGCTACAATCCAGGTACACCACTTTCGCTTCGCTCACTCTCTCATAAAATTCTTTATACATGCTTGTCAGTTTTTAAGTACGTGGAGAGCAGAGGTTTGCTTGCTGACACTCAATTCGGATTTAGAAAAGGTAAAAGTACCATGGACAGCTTAAAGCATCTTGACATCGGACATAAGACTAGCCCTCTCTAAAAAGGAACACCTGGTCGGTTGCTTCTTAGATATTCCTTCGGCATACGACAACGTACAACTCCCTCTGCTCAGAGCAAAACTGCTTCAGCTGAGCATCCCTGCGAGGATAGTACAAGCCGTACGCAAACTGTTCATCTCAAAAACCATACTTTAAGCAAACAATAACATAGTGATATGAACAGTTTTTCGATAAACTTTGTTTTATTTTTAGGTGCCGTTTATGGGTGTTGGGTGTAGTTAACAGGCAATGAGGACTTGGCGTATTTACCGATTAGAAAGTTAAATGACAATAAATTTCTATGCGAGTATCATTTTGAAAGAAAATGTTTTAATGAAATCGGTAACAGATTAAAAAGGAATGCCATACCCACTTTAAATCTAAATACGCCACTGACTGATGAAGTCCTTTTGTCATTTCCGAGTTCAGTGCCAACCCATGAAAAATCTCATAAAGGTATTTTTAAATATAGGTATACAACGCTCGATCATTATTCAAATTGATTTTATGTTTTGAGGTGACTGATTGGTTTTATTACAGATTTTTCTGCTGAAAGTCAGGAGGAACTTATTGAAAGAAAAAGAAAACAGGTAAACATTTAATTACTTATTTTATTTCCTACTCTATTTATGTTTCTCACGAGTAATTAACGTTCGTGTAACATTTGTTTTAGATGAAAACGATCCCCAGTGTTAAAAGCGACTGCGGTATGCTGAACATAACGTACAAAAGTCATATATCACGAGAAATGTAGAACAAAAAATAAGTAACTGTCATAAATGGATCAGAACTTACTCAAGCGACCGCATGCAATGTACAGAGATAGCAAAATATGATGATAACACAGAGACGCTGATGAAATATCGATTAGATTACATGATGTCTACTACCGGTGTCCCTCAAGGTAGCGTACTTGGACCACTGCTTTTTCTCATCTATATTAACGACTTACCATGTATTACCAATCATAAGGTTACACTTTTCGCGGACTGCTCTATTGTAATTTAGGCGAAGAATAGCGAAACCTACGAGAGCGATATCAATCAAGCCTTTGAGGACGTAAACTTATGGCTAGTCAACAATAACTTGAAAGCCAACCTCCTCAAGACTAAATTTATGGAGTTCTATGCACCGCAAGGAAGTCCCAAAAATGAAAATTGAGTTCGTGTCATCCACCCGTTTCCTGGGTGTTGTCCTCGATTGCCACACAAACTGGAAAGACCATATTGAGATGCTTATTGATAAGTTGAACAGGTTTGTGTTTGCTCTGCGACGGCTTTCACAACTCTCGTCCCAAAAAACTGCAGTCTTTTCATTCAATGGGCACGTATGTCAAATTTGCGTTATCGAATAATACTTTGGGGTAACTGTACTAACATGCAAAAAGTTTTCTTACTCCAGAAAAAGTTTATTAGGGCCATCTGTGGTGCACGTCCAACGGATTCCTGCCGACCTTTATTCCATAAATTAAAAGTGTTGACATTACCCTCTCTTTATATCTTTGAAGTAGCATTATTTGTCAAGCAAACCATAGGCTTATTTAGAAGTAAGGAATCAGTCACAGGATACCCTTCTCGACATGGCACTATTCTTTGTTATCCTTCGCAATCAAGGACAGCTTTCTTTGCAAGAAATATTTTATGTATGACAATAAAAATATTTTATAATTTAGCCGTAGAAATAAGAAACTCTGACATGCCTCAATTTAGATATAAATTAGGTACACAAATTTTGTTTGGACAAGTGTTACTACAGTATAAATGATTACTTATTGAAATAATGAAACTATAAAAATGATTTTAGGAATTAGTAGTCCAATATAATTGAATTGTTTAAAAAACATAGCTCGTAAGGGGGATTTCATTTATTACGACCTTGGTTGTAGCGACCATTTACCTATAGCGACGTTAAATCTAAGTCCCTTGAATTTAAAGCATACTTTAGTACAAAATTCATGTGGCTATAGCGACTTTGGATGTAACGCCGAGTTCGGATGTAACGACTGTTTTTAATGAATCATTTGTAAGAAATTCCATGCAGATATTGCGACCGGAGTCGGCCGCCAAAGACACAAAGATTTCTTTATTTCACAAACATTTCTTATCTTTTATTTACATC
The DNA here is from genome assembly GCA_932273695.1 of Apotomis betuletana. Lineage (NCBI taxonomy): Eukaryota > Metazoa > Arthropoda > Insecta > Lepidoptera > Tortricidae > Apotomis > Apotomis betuletana. The sequence continues at coordinate 7,616,097 of OW026312.1, forward strand.
CACACAGATGGTCAGCAAGTGCGAAGACCTTTACCTTTTGTTTATAAATATCAGCTAAGTAGGTAGGGAAGCGTGTACGTTTCGGAGTTAAATTTATGGTTCAGTTACAAAGTGATATTCTGAGTAGCAACTGGGTTTAGTAAACTTGACTTCAGAGATTTTTGAAAAAGTTCTACGCAAATGGGACTCCCAGTTAAGAAATAACAAAAAGAATATCATTTTATTTATTGACAATTGCCCAGCTCATCCTAAAATAGAGAATTTGACCAACATAAAACTGGTATTTTTACCACTAAACACTACATCAGTGATTCAACCGATTGATCAAGGGATAATTAAAACCCTCAAAAGTCATTATAGGAAAATTTTAAAACAGAAAATGATGAATTACATTGAAAACACGGCAGGCCCATTTTCAGTTAATATTTTAGAAGCCATTGAAATGGTAACTACTGCATGGGCTCGGGTGACTCCGGATACGATCAAAAAGTGTTTTCTACACGCTGGGTTCCGTAAATCTTCGGCTATCACAACAATTGACGACGACTCCGATGATGAATTGAACATACCATTGGCACAACTGACTACAGCATCATCAAGCGGAACAAATGTTGCGGACTGGGAAACATATGTTGATATTGACAGTCAACTTATCACTGTTAGCGATTTGTCCGATAGTGAAATTGTTAAAACTGTTGTTCCATCACAAACGACGCAAGATGAGGAAAATGAGGAGGAAGAAGAAGATTGCAAGGAAGGTGAGATTCCTACAACTAAGGATGTGTTAGGTGTTGTAACAAAGCTTAAAAGATACTTTTTACTTAAAGATGTTTATTTGGTGATGGAAAGGATATTATAGATATTGAAGAAGTAATGAAAATAGAATACACCCTACAGCGTACATTAGCACAAAAAAATAAATTGAAGCAAACTAATATTACACATTTTTTTAAATGTACCAGTGAATGTGTGCAAATATTTTTTATTATTAATAAATATAAACTATACATGTGTACGTGTCTATATCTCTTTACCTTTGCCTGTAGCGACTTCCGGGTATAACGACGAAAATAGAGTGGTCCCTTCATCGTCGTTATACCCGAAATCCACTGTAGTTTAGTAATAAACCAAATTTGCATGCTTCTTTAAGTAAAATGTACGTACTTTAAATAACATTCTATTCCATCTGTATTTACCACTACATTTTTGCAAATAAAATATTCTTATTCTTCTTATTCAATTCTTAACGCTCCAGATTGCGTACCAACAACATCTAGAGACAATTTGTGAGACGTCGAACCAAACAGGTTATTTTAGTTCTTTTTTAAATAAAACATTTTTCAATAGATTTTATTGTTAACTTATTACTTTTTTTATTGTAGGAAAAACTTGGAGTTTATTGACGATGACGAGTTGCATTTTTGGATCGGCATAAATAGACACCAATTTCAAAATACATTGCAACAAACCCTTCCTTAATGAATAGGTCGCATGAACCTGCCACAACGTTGTGAGATAATAAGAACAGGGGAGCCCAATGAACGTATAGCTACCATTCACAAGATTTCTAGACGAAACTTGGAAAGGCATTAATTAAAAGTGGCTAGGACCAGTTTACTTGAAGACTATGTTCCGAGGCATATAGGTCTCAATCGTTTAAACATCAATGAATTAACAGAGAGAAACTTGGCGCTACCCAATGCCATTTTCGGCACAAAACAAATTATTAAAATAATATGTGATGGTACATACCTGGAGAAAAGTTCTAATTTTTTGTACCAGCGGCTAACCTACAGCCTCCATAAATTTAAAAATGTAATGAAGCCATTCATGATTAATTCTTGGTATGGTTACATTCATGATATGAGAGGACGTTTTGCAGCTACAAGGTCTGACGCCACAATAATGAAGTCCATTGTTGAAGACAATGTAGACCCTTTTAACTGGTTGTTTAGACCAAATGACATTTTGATTCTTGACCGAGGTTTCCGTGACGCAGTTCCGTCTCTAGAAGAGTGTGGCTATGAGGTGCGTATGCCACCTACCAGACAACGTGGTGAGTCACAACTATCTACAGTAAAGGTGAACAAATCGAGATGTGTAACTTTATGTCGATGGGTAGTCGGAGCCATTAACGGTGGCATAGAGGGATTTCAAAATATTCCGTCACAGTTCTTTCAATGTAGCAAAGCGAAATATGGTGACCGATTTTAGAATAGCTGCGGCCATAATCAACGACACGCAGGCTCCCTATGAGGAACAATATATGTTGAACAATTTATACAGATAATTAACGAAAACATAAACAGGGAAAACCAATTACGTAACGGAAAATAATTTAAATCGCCAACGAGTAGCATTTAATTACACATATATTGTGATAAATCCGGTGACCAACGGCAGAGCAGATCAAAATGCAGCCATTCACCTGTCGTTTTATAAAATCGCATCAATTCAGAAATTGGACGTGATATTACACACTGTACACACAAGAAAAAATTGGAAATCTATATTGGAAATCTAGTCATAAATACACAAAGCTATCAAATGTCAGTCTAAAAATCGATTGCTTCCCAATTTCTATCAGCATAAACATTTGTTCACACTTACAACCATACAAAAAAAATTGTACAACCCCAGAATCGACAGAGCCCGCCAGGAGAGGCAGCCTTCACCACAACCGAGCACGAGCTATGACCACCGGAGTAAATCTAGTTACCGGATAAAATACTCTAAGTTATACAATGTCATAAATTGTTTTTTTATAAATATTTTTGTAAATGTCCTGGAATATTCCACAAGAAGAATTGAATAGGCTGTTATTAAAAAGGTTCTGAATCACCATTGAGACTGAAGACAACACTCTGAAGACATAGCAAATATCATCAATATTCATTAAGATCTTAACAAATCAAAGGGATCTCCCCTAAGTAAGGACAAAGCCAATTTATTATTGCAGAAACTACGGTAGCTATTTTATTTCTCATGTAATTTTCAGAAAGCATAATCACTAACGAAAACATGGCTGGGGAGTAGTAGAATAAGTGTCAATTTTCAGTTCAGACTTCTTTCATGAGATCAACAAAATGACTAGCAAAAAATAAAGAATAAGCAATTACTTCAACAATTAACTAGACATTTTTTCGTTAAGTATAAAGAATCTTCCAAAGTACAGGTCAAGCAACAGATTCAAACCCTAACCCGGCACTAATATCTTGCCTGTAACTACTTGCACAATATAACTCAAACACACTTTCAAAAAAGACATTCAGTATCTCGTTTTTTTTTTAAACGTTATGGCATTACTCTTGGAAAGCCAAAGCTCTAGCTACATACTGTGGTCCAAGAAACACCCAATATCATACCAAAAACACTGAAATATATTTATTACATTTTGATAACTTCAAGTGCATTTAGCGAATATATTTCAAAATATTAATTCTCTATATATTAGATTCTTAGGGTAATAAAGGAACTGGCATCAGATATGAAAGTAAACCACCAATAGAATCATGTGGAATTTAACCTCCGAAACACAGGGCACCATTTTCTTTTTCCATGATATGCCTACACATTTTTGTAATTATGTCAACATTATTACAATTACAACCTGCAGTATTGCATGACACTGCAAATTGAGACTGTAAATAAATACTCATTGAGAAGAACTGGCAAAAAACTCTACACCGATAATCAAAATGATCCGAATGGAACCCACAAGCAGGTACAAAACAAATTACCAATTATTTTACAAACAACGCCGCGAATTTCCATTTCAGTTGCAATTTTCAGAAACCCACACAGAAGCCAGAGAAGGAATAATAATAAAATTGGAGAGCAGAAACAGTTATTGAATTGCTCGTACACGCCACACGGATAAAGTATTGAGTTTAATTTGACACTT